>CAOKZL010000758.1:0-518751 GCA_948472985.1 Iguana delicatissima
TCAGCTGGCTAAGCAACTGTCAAATGTAAAATACAGCATTTTATTATAGGAAGCATCCCCAACTTTATTTATAAAGTCAAAATAAGAAAAAGACTGAAAACAAATCAAACAATGTAGGTTTGCATTTGGAAAATTGAGATTGCTGTTAAACTGCATTTACTCCAATTAAGCCGGGGTGGGCAAACTGCAGCCTGCAAAGTGCATGCAGCCTCAAGCCATTTTGTACTCTCAGGGTTCCTCTGCCCCCCCCCCCAATTTTGGAATAATTTTCTTGCCTCACACTGCTCCCTCCATACCCAATTCAGTCATATTTTAGTCATATTTTGCCCCTGGGACATTTTGGGATCAGGATTTGTCTATTTTCTAACAAGAATTGAACATCTGGCCTCCTCCTGTTTCTAAAAGGCCTCTTGGACCTAAAACCCAGCCATAGAGCCCATAAATGTGGCAAACTGGCCTTCAGGTTCCAGGGGAGGGGGTTGGGACCTATTGTGGGCAAAAATTTAATTTTTTGCCTGGGGAGGAGCAGGGTTCCAGCAGTCCCCCAAGGGTCCCTGGAAGTCCAATCCAAGCCCCCTCATCTCTGACAGTTGCCATTTTTGAATAAAAGACAGCATTTTTGCAGAATCTGTTATAGTCTATAGTGTCCTTTTGGCAACTAAGTCGTATTTAGGACTGTGGGCAATCCTATGGGTTACAAGCCAACTTTCTTTGACCAATCCAGGCCCCTTCCCAGCATTTTCAGCTCTCATTTAAAACACCGAAGTATTTGTAGCTTTTCATATAAAAGAAATTCTATATAAAGAGATTTAAGGAAAACAAACCAATATTTTACATAAAATTAGGCAGTAAGAATTGAATCTTCATATGGCTTGTAGTGTATTGCCAATACGTGCAAAGACACTACAGTGACTAAAAGCACTTTAAACAAAATTGCTAAGGCTATAGTCCTATAAGTTGGAACTAGATTTCATTTTCTGGAATGGAAAGTCTCTTTCTGTGCTGGAAGGTGTTATGAACTATAGCAGATCTGGGTAAGCTCTGGCAGCCATTTTTCCAGCCCCAGCAGGGATACTGAGGGACAGACGGCAGCACTAGACCCTCAGATGAAATTGGAAGTGGGGGGACGGCTCCAAGATGGCGTAGCGCATAGTTGCATCTCACACAACGCTGTGGATCCACGGCTCGTACCGGGGGTTTCCTGCCCATTTAGGAAGAGAAGAAACAGGGCAATCTTTCCCCAGAGAAGGGGATTGCTTGGGGTTTCATGGACTGTATTCGATGTCAGGAACCTCGGAACTCAGAGAATGAGGAGAGGGGAAGGATTTATCGCAGAGCTTTAGTAAAGGAAGGAAGACCTAAAGTCTTTGTTTGGGTGTTTGCATTATTTCCTCAAGTTTAAACGTCATTATTCTTTGAAGCTTGAAAACTGAAGTCTTAATATCTTAATATAAACTGTTGGAAACCGGACTCTACCACTGTATGATCCCTTTGGGTAGTTGCTGTTTCGCGCAGTATCCGGAGAAGAGAAAACCTGGATGTGGCTGTGAGATACTGCTGATCTGCTTTCCGTTTCAACTACTATTGGAATTAAGTGAAAAATGAGTGAAGTGTAAGAAGGTTAGAGAGCAAAGTGTGAGAAGGCTACAGAAGGTGAGAGAAAGTAAGAGAAAGTAAGAGACAAGTGGTCTGAGAGTGGGGAGAGGAAGAGGAATGATCGCACCTGTCTTAAAGTGTAGAGAAAATGGCGAAGGAGTGAACTTCGGCTCTGTCACTAAAGTATGGTGGTGGAAAGAGACTTGGCTGTATAGAAAGATCCCGGGATTTTAGAAGCACTTTTTGATCAGGAAGAACGGAGGAGGATACGGTCGCTGAGAAACATTTGGTTATATTTGGATACATCGTGGGAGAAAGGAGGACATTGAGAACATTGAGAACAGAACAGATGAAATGCGACAGAGGCTGGAGGCTAGAGAGGTGAAAAAGGAGCGGAAGGAAGGAAGCGAGGAAGATGGGTGTGCTGAGAGGAGGACGACAAGGTGTGACGAGATTTGAAGTGAACTGAAATTTGATTCGAAGTGGAACTTGATAAGAGAGTGAGAAAAGGGAGAAAGGGAGAAAGAAGAAGAGAAAGAGAGTCGGAGGTTCGGAAGGGAATCTTAGTCTCTATTTGATTGAAGCCGTAGGAAGGTTAGAAGGACTGCTAGGCAAAGGCAGAGAGCTGTGCAGCTGTCTGCAGATTTAATGTGTTTAATGTGTTTGAGCCAGCAATCATTAACGGATCAAGATTGACTTTTGTGGTAAAGAATATTAATTCTTGTGGTAAAGAAGTAAGGTTGGTTCCTGGTCTCAGTAGATCAATAACTTATAGTCTGTAAATTATAATTTATAATTGATAATCTGTATCTGTATTTAATTTGTATTTAAATCTGTAAATGTAGAAATGTAGAAGTAGTTAAATTTAGTTTGTTGGGATATTTAATTTAACCTGAGTGATTTAAGGCTAATATTACTGGGGGAGGTTTCTGCTGTTTACCTGTTTGAAAGAGTGTGATTATTTTAGCTGGGTTGGGAGGTTGACTATTTCAAGGACAGCAGACAGTACTCTGTAGGGATATTGTTTATAATCCCATATTGTTTATACTTTCATCTCTTCACAGCTGTTGCTTTCTAAAGAAGACAGTGGGAACAAGAAACACTGCATTTAAATTGATCTTAATTTTATAGTGCTACCTGGTGGGATAGTAACTATCTGAATTTTTATATAATTAATTTTTTTTGAACAATTCTAATTGGCTGGTTTGGAATATAAATACAGGTTAAGCTTAATTTAAGTTATATAAACCATTGGGAATAATTGGGATTAATTTTTAAGGCACAAAGGAAAAGGGCATCCCCACTAGGATTAATCAATTAATTACTTAACTACCTAATTAACTAGTTAATTAATTAGTTACTTTGACAAGAAAATTAACTAGTAGTATTTAATTATTATTTTAGGAAACTTAAATATTTAAAATAATAAAAATTATTTAGTTAATAGTAATAAGAAATAATATTTAAGGGTATTTAAAAGTAAATAAGGACATAAGGATATAAGGATATATAAAAGGTTAGAGGATATTTAATAGTATTTAAGGAGTATTTAAGGAGGTAATAATTAGAATACTAGGAATTTGATTGGAGTAAATTGTGTAAGTAATTAGATAAATAATTAGGTAAATATAAATAATAAGCGTAGAAGAAATAATTGTGGGGCTTTAGGATCCTGGTCTACGAGAACTTGAAGTGTGAGAGCTTGGAGTAGGAGATGACGACACGGAAGAAGACAGCACAAGTTCAAGCCCAAAGTCAAGCCCTTATGCAAAGAAGAGCTTCTGCAGAGATGGATCCACAAAAGCTCATTTTGGAAAAGATGAAGAAACTTGAGGTTATACATGAAAGCGGATATGAGGGAAGTGATGATAGGAATCAGAAAAGAAGTCAAGGAAATGAAGAAAGAATTGGAAAGCTTGACTGGAAAATTAGAGAATGTCACGAAAGAAGTGAGGAATACAAATAAAAGTGTAGAAGAGGTACAAGAGAGAACAAAAGTTTTAGAGAAACGGACAGGGAATTTAGAAGGTGCAGTTGAATTGGTAACTAGGCGGAGCACATTAGCAGAAGTTAAATATAGAGGGAACGGTGTATCAAAATTCGTAAAAGGCCTGGAGGAGGAGGAAGGAGAAGATCTCTATAAAAGAGTTGTACCAGAATTAGCACGATTCCTTGATTGGCCAACTGATCAAATGGACACTGAGATAGTATTGAATCTTTAGGATCAGCTCGATGATCGCTAGAAAGAGAAACGTTCCGCGAGACATTGTATGTCTGGTAAGAGAGAGAGTTAAAAGAGATGTTAATACAATGGAGTCAGTACTAATAAATTAATAATAGAAGACACTGAGTTAGACTAGCTTTTAAAGATGTACCTTCGGAAGTATTGAAGAAAAGGAGAGACTATGCGTGGACAGGAATTGAAGAGTAAAGGAATATTGTATAGTTGGGGAAAATTTAAAGGTGTGTATTCACATATCACCAAAAAAGACAGGTAATAAATTCGATATATAAGGCTGAGGAATTCCTAAGAAGGCTTAAAGAAGGAAAAAGACGATATGAGAAAAATATAAGAGTGGGAGAGAAGAAGGGAGACAATAGATGAAGATTACTACGTGAGGAACGAGAGGGATAGATAACGATTAAGAGATTCTTTCACAGAAAAGAAGATTATACAAAAATTGATAGCCAACAACAAGATCAGAGGAAATTGGAACAGGAGGAAATTGAACAAGAGGAAGTAGAACAAGAAGAAATACAAGAGGAGGGTGAGTGTGTGTAGGACACAGGCGAAGAGATATCTATAGAATCAGGAACAGCGGAGTAAGGTAAGTGAATTGGTAGGTTAGAATTGGGAATGATGAGGATCAAATTATTATCTTGGAATTTTCAGGGCTTAAACTCAATTATAAAAAGGAAGAGAGTATTTCGATACTTGGAGAACAAAAGGCAGACTTTTACTGTCTTCAAGAGACCCATATAATGACGAAGGGGGTGTCGGTATTAAAGAATTTAAAATTGGGGAATCTTTTTGCCTCAGGAATAGACAAAAAGAAACAAGGAATAGCATTATACGTGTGAACACTAAATATGAGTCGAAAGAGTATTAAACAACCCCCAGGGTAGATTCAGAGGGGTTGAAGTAAAAGTCGTAAGTAAGATAATATTAGTTATGGGTATTTATGCCCCACTGGAAAATAAAAGTGACTTTTATAGAAATCTTTTAGAAAAAATAAATGTGTTTGATGCCCAGGATATTATTATTATGGGAGATTGGAATGGGGTTACACACCCAGAGATAGATAGAACTGCAAATAAAAAGAAACAGAAAAATGAGGGTAAGTTACCTATTACTTTTAATAATTTGATTGAGTAACTCAGCCCTAGTGGACATTTGGAGAAGCTTATATGGAAATCGAAAAGAATATACATATTTTTCAGAAGTACATCGTACCTGGTTGAGAATTGACATGGTCTGGTGCTCCAAAACAATTATAAGGAAGGTCAAAAAGATGGAATATTTACCCACGATGAGTCCTGACCATGCTCCAGTAAGTGTAATCATAGAAAGTCGGAAAATGGAGAGGCTTTAAAGATAAATTACTAAGAGATGAATATTATAGTTGAAAAGGGAAGACACTGCTTGAGAGAATATTCTAAAGAAAATTTAAATAAGGGATCCTTCGTGAAATATGGTTTGGAAGCTAGTAAAGCTGTTTATGAGGGGATATCTAATTCAGCAAGAAATAATTTTAAGAAAGAAAGAAAGGAAAGGAAAATGCACTGACTGTAGATATACAGCAGTTAGAGAATGCTTTAAAAGTTGCTCCAAAACAACAAAAATACATTAGCTAAATTAGTATTCTAAACAATTAGAGTTGTTAAACATGCATGAAGTGGAAAACAAATTGAAATTTACTAAGTCTAAGAACTTTTTCCCTTGCCAACAAACCAAGAACAATGGTTGGCATATAGGTTACGGAAGGAAAGGGAGAATCGCATTATCTCACAGGTAACAGAAAATGATAAGGTATTAACGAATCAGGATGAAATAAAAAAGGTATTCGAAAATTACTATAAGAATTTATACTCAGATACGATGATGAGTGAACATAAGAGTTAAGATGGAACAATATTTAAATGAGAAGGTATTACCGAAAATAAGAGAGGATCAGAGAGTAGAATTGAACTGACCTATTACTAGAGAAGAAGTTGTGCATGCCATCCAAAAACAAAAATTAGGGAGGCTCCCGGACCAGATGGGTTTAGTGCGTTTTATTATAGGACATTTCAGGAACAACTTATCGGTCCATTATGGGAAGTTATGATTGGTTTGGGGGGAAGATACATGTCCTTCCTCTGGGGAGAAGCTAATATTTCTTTAATAAAAAAGAAAGTTAAAGAGCCATTGGAAGCAAAAAATTATAGACCTATTTCCCTATTGAATTTAGATTACAAAATCTTTGCAACCATATTAGCTGAAACATATCAAGGGGTTATGATTGCGATGATACATGTAGATCAGAACGGCTTTTTACTCGGTATGCGTACCTTAAAGCATAATATTAGAACAGTTTTAAATACTATAGAGTATTTTCATAGACATAACGAAAAAAGATGGCCATATGCTTTTTGGATGCAGAAAAAACTTTTTGATAGAGTGAATTGGGAATTTTGTTGCAATTTATTAAAATTATAGATTTAGGATCACGATTTATAAGATGGATTATGGCCATATATAAAGAGCAAAAAGCTAAAGTTTTTGCTAATGGCAGGAAAACCCAGAATATCTGGATTAAGAGAGGTGTGAGACAAGGATGCCCTTTAGCGCCTTTACTATTTATATTAGTATTAGAAATCTTAAATAATAAAATTAGGGAGAACACAAATTAAAGGAGTTAGGATAAATAAGGATGTGTGACAGAAACTCAGCACGTATGCTGATGACCTGGCCGTTATTTTGGAGGATCCTATTTCGAGTATAGAGTTTCTAATTGGTGAATTAAAAAATTTTAGTTTTTTTTGGGATACAAGATAAATATTGCTAAACTAAGATGATTCTTAAATATAAACATCCAGGAGGAGCAGAGTTAATAAATAAAACTGGTTCGTGGTTGCAAAGATGTTCAGATATTTAGGTATTAATATTACAAAAAATAGTACGGATTTATTTGATAATAATTATAAAAAATTGTGGTTGGGAATTAAAGCTGAATTGGAGAAATGGCAAAAGCTACAACTCTCTTTACTGGGTAAAATTGCTGCAATTAAAATGAATTTGTTGCCTAAAATAAACTTCTTGTTTCAAAATCTCCCAGTAATTTTGAATGATAAGCCTTTTAAAGAATGGGAAAGGGATTTGAGGAAATTTCTTTGGAACGGAAAGTAACCCAGAATTAAATTTAAGGTTTTGGAGGACAACATGAGAAGAGGTGGGCTGGGACTTCCCAATTTAAGGTTATATTATTACGCGAATGCCTTAGAATGGGTGAGGGAATGGATAATGTTCTAGGAATTCTAGAATTTTGAATTTAAGAGGGGGAACGTTTGTATTTTGGATGGCATGCTGATTTATGGTATGGTAAATCGGCTATTGACAGGGAGTTCAGGGATCATTATCTTAGGAGGGCATTAATGACCAATTTGGCTCAAATATAAAAGGAAATTGTATCTAAGAATACCCTACGCGTTTCACCCCATGAAGCGTTTTATCGAAGGGAAATTCTTAAGTCAGATCATTGGCTCACTTACAAGAGTATTCCCAAAGAAACAGCGGGGTAGTTATGAGTTTAAATCTATGCAGGACCTTCATCAACTAGGATGGCATTTGCACTGGTTGCTGTTTATGCAGCTACAAGAGATATAAAAAAGATAGAGAATTAGAGGGTTTTGAAATGGAAGAGCATGAATTTGATATGGTATTAAAGTCTGGGGTTAAGCATAGAGTTAGTGCTATTTATAATATTTTGCTGATGTTAGAAACCGAAACTGAGACTGTTAAATAAAAGATGAATAAATGGTGTAAAATTTGGGGAAGAAGTCACTATGGAGGAATGGGAAAGCTCTTGGATAACCACTTGGAAATTAGTAAAACCAGTTAATCTAAGGGAAAATTACTGCAAAATATTTCATAATGGTATTTGACTGTCGGGTTAGCAAAAATAAATAAGAATCAAAGGGATAATTGTTGGAAATGTGCACAGAAGGGCACATTCTTTCATTTGTGGTGGCAGTGTGAGGTAGTTAAGAAGTATTGGGAAGATGTGGCATAATCAAATTCAGAAGATATTACAATATAAATTTCCATTATCCTCTAAATTATATTTGTTAAATATGATGGGGAATCTACAAATTCATATAAATGCAAAAAGAAAATAATCCTCTTTATGATCTCAGCAGCTAGGATATGTTATGCCCAATTCTGGAGGAGTCCGTAATGTCCAAGATTAGAAGATTGGCTTATTAAATTGTACGATATGGCAGAGGCGGACATTATTATGGAATTTTTGGAGGGTAGGGGGAAAAGAGATGCTGTTGAAGGGTGGAAAATGGTTTTACCGACATGGATAGACAAGTGGGGAATTAGAGCAACATCTTTTATTGGGTAAACCAGAAATGATATTTCCTTTCTTTTCCTTTGTCTGTAGGAGATTGAGAGGGCCTTGATTCGACGAAGGAAGTACGTAGATAGACAGAAATGGGAATATAATTGGGAATCTAGGGTATAATGTTAATAAAAGTGAGATCTGAGGGAGATACAGGCAAATGGGGAATTTATCTTGGTGTTTGTTAAATCATTGTAATGAACATTTAGTTTTACCTATTTGATATATTCATTTTTTTAGTTAGAAGTATAAGTTATAAATACAGAATATAAAGAAACGATGATGAATATAATATAATTTCTATTAAAGTGGGAATATATGTATATTGTTAATCATCTCACTTAAGGGATAGAGAGGGAATTTACAGATAAGAAAACATGTTAGTTCCAGCAATGTTGGGGAGGGGGGTAAATTGGGAACTTAATTGTATGTTTGGTGTTGGTTGATGCACTGTATAGGTGATTATGGGAATCTCTGTTTGTATTTGTATTTCACATTTGGGTGTCTATGTAAGAGTATGTCTTAAATAAAAAAAAATATGAAACTGGAAGTGAACAGAATATAATCTTTTTTTTAAAGCTACTTCTGTTTTGTTTGTTTCAAAACAGCTATGGATTAGAAAGTGAGGGGCAGATCTTGTTCTAAAGAAGAATAGTGCCCCCTGAAAAGCATATTTCTGTCATTTTTAAGGGGAAAAAAACAGGGAGCTCAAGGAACCACAAGAACAGCGTCAGTGGCTCCACGCTGACCATGAGCCATATGATTCACACCCCTTCAGTATAGACTTTCTGATGGGGAAGGCTGGGGACAGAAAGTGACTTTTCTTGATTCTACTCTCCCACATTTTCCCATGCCATCTCTCACCCTGTTCTAGAGATTTTGGGAGTTTTGGAAGTGTAAGGATCTGCAGAGAGGAAGGGGAAACAGGCAGTTGACCTCTCACAACATAAAAGAATTCCCTGAATAGAACTCTGCACAGGGAACGCTTCCACTGGTAAGATCAGGTTCTCCAGAACACTCTCACTGAAGCCTCCCAGGACTATCACACAGCAGAATCTCAAGACTACTGTGGAATAAGTAGAATTATAGACTTCATTTGGTCCTTACTCCTATGTGGAGATATTCAAAACTATTAGCACACATTCCTGAAACCGGTAATTCTAACTGCTCCACTAAACCCACAGAAATATGTATTATTGTGGAAATGATTATTCCTGCATTTGACTTCACAGAGTTAAAATACTATAATACTGAAGCAACATAAGTCAATTACCTCACACTGATTATTCAATTTTGTGTAGGTGATGTCCAGTTGTTGATACTGTTCTTTAAGCTTGGAGAATTCCGCTTCCAATCGTGTTTGTTCTAGTCTAGAATTGTTAAGCAATGTTTTCAAATTTTTATGATCCATTTGGAGAACTTCATTCTCTTTCAAAAGCTGGCTGTGTGTATGATTTAATCTGTAAAGTTAAAACGGTCAAAATGAAATTAAATTCAAATAGATATTCACATAATTAAAATGACTGAATTCCCAGCAATGAAATAATTATATATTCCTATCAGACTGCTGAAAGGAAAGATTTATTCTATTAATAGAACAATATTCATTGCAATATTCTACGATCTACTTCTGGAAACATATTATTAATTTATTGGCCTTCTCCGGGTTTGAGATCAGGTAAACTTTAAGCTTTCACAATGCAAAATATGCCCAAAATATTTAATCACATTACAACACAATCCTATAGGTAAAAAACAGCTATTAAGGAAGGTACATAAAAAATGCCCCTCCAAACTCAGGGAGGAGTGTCTGCAGTCTCTTTCCTTCAGAGCCATTAAGAGTGCAGTGGAACCCAAACAAGGAAAAAAGCAACATGTACACCACTGCTAATCAAACGCTAATGTGCCCACAACCATGACAAACCCCGCAAGATACTGTTCAACCCCCTAACCAGCTGCAAAGCAGTGACACCCACAAAAGGCATACAAATACACATCTTCCACCCACATCACATCACAACACACAAGACACATCCAAGGAGAGTAGAACTTTGTTCTCAAACACCAGTAGCTACTATGTGTTTGCCATGAGAGGGCTACATTTTGCATTCTGACAACACTCATATATGCATACACAGAAACTCAAGCCATTATCTCCACATATTCTACAGAGATAAATACAGAAGGCAGTGAGCAGACAATGGTCCAACACCTTCCTAGAGAACACGGAGCTACATACAGAAGTGAGGCGTCAACTGGGGATGGAAGGCAGAAGCTGCACTGGCAGAAGTATTAGTAAAACACACCTATCACAAGCTTATGGTTTATGAAAACAGAGCAATAGTAAAAAAAACTGGATAATCTTCAAAGCTTGAGCAGTGAAACTTTGAGAGATAGAACCCTTTGGACAATATGCAACTCTTGTAGAAAGAAGAGGCTGAGAAAATGTTTCTCAGATAGAGAAACTTTGCACCTGTAAGAGGAGCAGAGTTTTGTAAATTGCTTAGATGCCATAAAAAAGTAAGGGAAACGGGTTGGGAAGCCCAAACTGGAAAGACACAATTATTTGGAAGCTTTCAAAAATAAATGATGAAGAGAAGAAAAAGAGAGAGCCTACTCTCAAATTGGACCAAGAGAAACTAAGGCAAGAGTCGCTTTGGTGTGGAGAAACATAGGTGTTAGAGAGAAAAGTGCAGGGTTCACATCAAGGCTACTCAGCCCTAAAATATTCTGGAGATGCTTCTGCCCAGGCAGCAAGAGCCATATGTGAGAACATAGACCACAAGGAACCTCAAAACACCTTAGAGCAGACTGTAAAGAGAGGGAAGGGGACAATTTGCAGGACAGCCAGAGGAGGTACACCACTCCTAGTGGTGGCAGGGGCTCCCTATTTTGCCTGTTCCAGGTAAAGATCTTACCCATTCAGTGCCTAGAAGCAGACTTTCATCTATACAGCCTCATGACATAGAAGTGACCCCAGTAATGACAAACCCAGATATTGCTTGAATCTGGTTGCTTTGCCAGTTTCAGGGAAAGGATACTGCCTGCCCTGCAGCCCAAAAGATAGGATTTTACTTAGCCATCCTCACATCCCACAGAACAGCCTGGACAGCCTAGCCCATCTTTCCAGGATTACGCACCTGCATATACGTTCACATTATTCCAGGATACTGCCTCACCTCAGTTCATATACGCACAGTGTAAACTGTATGTCTAAAGCCGCTGACAAACACTGCCATGACATCAGTGAGTTAAGTTAGTCCTCATTTCACATTGGGGGGCACAGATGTAAACTCTTGAGGCAGAAGACAATCACCATGAACTGTAGCAGCCCTGACCGTGTGAGTAAAAAGAGTCGTGTGCCTTACACATACACTCGCTCCAACCGCTGACAGCTGCTAGATGTACTCCAGTACTGCCAGCACTGAAGTAAGGATGTGATGGGGATCGTGGTCTCCACCCACCCTTTCAAGGTCAAAGGAGGGGACTGTTGAAACCCTGAGCACTAAAGAGGGAGAGGAAGATAAAGACTTCGTTATTTAGGAAAATGAAGGGATGCACAATGGGTTTTCTTAGGGGTATAATTAGCCACAGAATATCCCAGAGTTGTAACAAAAAGCCAGATGACCTAGGCTCCAGTTCCCAGACTAAACCCAAGAAGAGCAATCTTTCCAGGATAGGCCGCCCCAAAAATGGAATGGGACAAATTAGTGGACTTCACTGCCCCTGATGACAAGAACTAGAGTCACCCAGAGATCTTCTGGGATGATGACAAAGGACCATCAGAGGCCAGTTGTCTAAAAAGCAGAAAAAAATCCATCTCCTGCTCAATACTCGGCAAACAAAGCAGAGCAACTCTGTTTAGATGAGCCTCAACTGTGGCTAGACAGCCTAAACTCATCCCAAAAAGATACATGGAGACAGAATGCGCAAATGTGGCTGATGGATTAAGGGTAGGATAGCTGTGTCAATTTGACACTAACAACTTTGGAAGAACCTGTGGGGATCCCAGCAAGATCAACCACTTCCTTGAGCAGCAGGGGGAAGAGATGGTTAGGATGATAAAGATGGTTTCTTCTATCTGCCCTATTTTTTCAGGAGACAGTATGCCTCCTATAGTGCTTCTGGTTCATGTGAAGCTGTGGTGTGGCTCCCACTACATACAGATATTTGCAAGCATGTTCTTCTTAAAAGGATCACTTTTAAAAGGCAGCTGCCATAAGCTGAGAAGAAGAGGTGCTGCTCTCTTAATACCTGCCAGCTAAGCATGGAGTGTTTCTTGCAGCGGCTTCTATTCTTTTTAATTCTCTCTCTGATGTTGCTCCCAATGCTTCTGGAGTGAGGCAGCTGTACCCTAGGGGTCTACATGGTGCCACCTCAGGTGCTTTTCCATCTTCCTTCTTATCTGCCACACTGACTTTTGCTCTCCTCTGCCCTCCTTCCACATGGTGGCATGTTTTTGGCCCCTTCTACATAGGTTGCTTGGCCAATTCTACGGTTTATATTCTGTCTTCTCTTATGTGCTAGTGATCTGCTGCAGTATGTGTTATGGTTATTTCTCTACCAGATGTAGGAAAGGAGGAGGGAATCTTCCACACAGCTTGCTCCAACTCCGTATCTGTACTTTACTTTAAACCCCATGTGCTCTACTCTTCTGGAGTCAGCGTGGTGTGGTGATCTGTGTCTGGAGACCATGGTTTGAATACCTGTTCAGTCATGGAAACCAAGGGGTGACCTCGGGCAAGTCACACTCTCTCAGCCTCAGGCAAAGGCAAAACCCCTTCTGAACAAATTTTGCCAAGAAAAAACTGCAATAGGTTCTCTTTACAGTCATAATGAGTCAGAAATGACTTGAAGGCAAACAGTAACAAGGCCTGCTTTTAGAGTAAAAGCTGTCTACTTTGGAATGCTTCACAGGTGTGCTTCATGATATTTTCCTTCTCTCATGTATACATATGCAGATGAAACTGCTCTGTTGCATGTGGCTGACTGAAGATTGGGCCAGGGACAGTGGTACAGCTGACCCTGACTCCCTAAATGAATTACCTTGAGTAATGTGGATCTGACTCCCATCAGGGACATGTGGGACTCTGTGCACTCAGGAACTGGTCATAAATGTATATGTATACCTGAATGTCCTTGCACAGGTTGGATTCCCTCCCTGTTTGACAGAGGCACCACACGAATGAAGGTGGTTGGGGTGGTGCAGACTCAACTTGGTCATCTTGGACTATGTGCCTGCTCTGAATTGGGCTTGGTGTTGTGATTGCCTAGAGACCACTGAAGATCCACAGCTGCTTGAATCCTTGTTTCTCAGCAGTTCATTTCTGGCAAGAACAGGTTGCTTACCTGTAACTGTGGTTCTTCGCGTGGTCATCTGTGCCCTCATACATTAGGAGCTTTCACGCCTGCGCGGTAGCGTTCGGAAGATTTTAGAGCTCGTTAGCTTTGGCGGGAACCCCTCCCCCACGTCGGTACTGCGCATGCTCTTCCCGCCGACTAACGGTCTCTCCTCAGTTCTGGTCCGCCGAAGCAGATGGGACCTGAAAAAGAGGGGAAGGCAGGGCGGGGATGTATGAGGGCACAGATGACCACTCGAAGAACCACAGTTACAGGTAAGCAACCTGTTCTTCTTCTTCGTGGTCTCTGTGCCTCATACATTAGGAGACTGTGTAGCTTACCAGTAGGATGGTGGGTCAGGTCCCAGATCCTAGAGCACAGAAGACAGCACAGCACGACCGAACCGGGCATCTCTCCTGGAACGGCAGTCGAGCCTGTAGTGGCGCACGAAGGTCGACGGCTGGGACCAGGTCGCCACACGGCAGAGTTCCGACAGGTCGACGCCTCGCAGGAGGGCAGCAGATGTCGCCACGGCCCTGGTAGAGTGGGCCCGAAGCAGGTCTGGCGGAGGCTTCCTGGCAAGCTCATACGCCAGTTGAACAGTCTGTATCACCCACTTAGAGAAACGCTGGGTGGATACTTTGTGGTCTCTCCGACGCCTGCCATAACAGACAAACAGGTGGGGCGTTTGTCTGTAGGCTGCAGTCCTGTCCTTATAGAAGGCCAGCGCCCGACGCACATCTAGGGAGTGGAGGGAACGCTCCAGAGGCGTCGTCGGGTCGGCGTAGAAGGCCGGCAGGATGATGTCCTGGCTGAGGTGGAAGTTGGACACCACCTTTGGCAGGAAGGAGATATCTGGCCGGAGGATGACCTTGTCGCGGTGGAAGACCAAGTAGGGCTCATCGCACTGTAGCGCCGTCAACTCTCCCGCCCGCCTGGCAGAGGTGACGGCCACTAGGAACGCGGTCTTCATCGCGAGCAGCCTGTCGTCCGTCGTGCCCATGGGCTCGAAGGGCGGCCTCGTCAGCTAGGACAGCACCAATGACAGCGACCACGGCGGTAGCGGCGGCGATACCGGCGGGTAAAGGTGCTGCAGGCCCTTCAGGAACCGCTTGACGGTACCGTCCCTGAAGAGAGCGGCCGACGGGGATCGCGGCGGCTGGTATGCCACGATCGCGGCGAGGTAGACCTTGAGCGACGGGAAGGCCAGGCCCTGTTGCCGGAGATGGAGGAGGAAGTGGAGCACGGTACGCAGGGTGACAGGCGATACCGGCTCTCGACGTTCCTCGGCGAAGGCCACGAAGCGCTGCCACTTGTAGTGGTAGTTCCTTCGCGTGGACTCCTTCCTGGCCGCGGTCAAGACGTTCCCGATGGCCGGGTCGTCTAGGGCGATATCCTCCAGGCATGGAGGGCCAACACCGGCAGGTCCGGGTGCAACACCAGTCCGTCGGAGTGGGACAGCAGGTCCGGTACCGTTGGAAACCTGAGAGTCCTGCCCCGGGCGGCCTCGATCAGGGGTCCGAACCAGTGCTGCCTCGGTCAGTACGGCGCCACCAGGATCGCGTCCGCCTGGTCCGCGATGATTTTCGCGATCACGCGGCCCAGGAGCGGGAACGGAGGGAAGGCTTAGATCAGCCCTTCGTCCCAAGGGAACTGGAAGGCGTCGCCGATGGAACGGCGATCGTGACCGGCCCTCAAACAGAACAGGCGGCACTTCGCGTTCTGGCTGGTCGCAAAGAGGTCGATGGTCGGCTCGCCCCATCGGTCCCGAAGCATCCGGAAGGCCTCGTCGGACAGGGACCACTCGTGATGGGAGGTGGGGTCCCTGCTGAGGGCGTCCGCCGTGGTGTTCTCCTGCCCCGCCAGGTGAACCGCCACGGGGTGTATCCGGAGCGGGACGCACCCGTTCCAAAGGTCGAGTGCGATGCCCAGCAGCGTGGTGGAGTGCGTCCCCCCTTGCCTGTTCACGTAGCAGACCGCCGTCGTGTTGTCGGTGAGGATCAACACCGTGCGGCCCGTGACCAGGTGTCGGAACGCTCTCAGGGCCTTGTGGATCGCCAACAGTTCGAGAGAGTTGGTGTGGAGGAACAACTCGTCGTCCATCCACCGGCCTCGGACCCGGAGATCCCCGGTGTGCGCTCCCCAGCCGAAGAGCGAGGCATCCGTCGTTATCGTCACCGACGGCCTGGGTTCACGGAACGGCATGCCTGACAGCAAGTTCCGGTACGACAGCCACCACAGGAGCGAACGACGTACCTGTTGTGGCAGGCGGTATCACAGGCGTTGGTCGTCCCGGAGTGGATCGAAGGCCCTGACGAACCAGTGCTGGAGCGGCCGAGCGCGTAACCTGGAGAGGTAGGTTACGGCGGTGGTCGAGGCCATGTAGCCGAGGAGCTGCTGGATCCCTCTCGCTGACAGCGTCGAGGCCTCGAAGGCAGCGGACGCCGCCCGACGAAGCGTCCGCGCCCTCTCGTCCGGGAGGAAGGCCCTCGCCGATACCGAGTCGAGGGTCGCCCCGATGAAGTCGAGAACCCGGGCGGGTTTGAGATGGGACTTCTTGGGGTTGACCCTGAGTCCGAGCCGAGTGAGAAGGGACAAAGTCCGATGAATGTCCCTGTACAGTTTCTGTCTGCAGGACGCCACCAATAGCCAATCGTCCAGGTAAGGGTAGACGGAGACGCCTTTCGTCTGCAGGAAGGACACGACCGGAGCCATGCACTTGGTGAACACCCTCGGTGCGGTGGAAAGTCCGAACGGCAGCACCCGGTACTGGTAGCTGGTGCCGTCGATCGCGAACCGAAGGTATCTCCTGTGTTGCGGGCGGATCGAGATGCGGAAATAGGCGCCTTTGAGGTCTATGGACGCAAACCAGTCCCCTCGGCGGAGGAAGGGGAGGATCGACGGCAGCGTGACCATCTTGAACCTCTTGGGGCGGATGTATTCATTCACCCCTCGGAGGTCTAGGATGGGCCGCAGGGATCCGTCCGCCTTCGGCACCGTGAAGTACCTCGAGTAGAAGCCGGTGGTCTTGGCTGAAGGCGGGAGCCTCTTGATCGCTCCCTTCTCGAGGAGGGACTGCTTCATCGCATCCACCAGGGTAGGCAGGAACGGCAGCGGTGTGGTCGACGGTGGGCAGGCTTCCAAGTACTGGAAGACAGGGTCCTGGGCTTGGGGAGCAGGTTCGGTCACCCTCAGGCCAAGGGCTGTGGCCATCCGGAGGAGGATTGCCGAAAACTGGCGGACGTCCTCCGGCGCAGACTCCGGGGCTGGCTCTTCGAACCCCAGCGGTGGGGACTCATGAGAAGAAGGGGTGGACTCAGCAGCATCGGAGTCCGAGTCGTAGGAGCCGCCAGATGGTGATGGCGACCTCTCTGCCTCCTTCTCCTCGGCCGGTCCAGGGGCCGGAGTTGCCAGGGTAACAGCCGGAGCTGCAGACTGCGTCGGTACCGATACGGCCGATGTCGTGACCGGTATCGGAGTCACCTGCAGGGGCACGACCGCGGGCCTAGGATGGTGTGCCACCTGCGTGGTGGAAGTCGCCGCTACCGCCGGCTGGGCCACGGTGGGCTGTGGCGTCGGGCGGGTAGCTGTAGCCGTCGTCCGCGGCGGTGGAGAGACAGCCCTGTAGCGAGGTGAGGGCTCTGGGGACCGACTGCGACTCGGCGAGCGACGCAGTGGTGACCTCTCATAGCGGGGGTAGTGAGCCTCCCGCGGTGGCGAACGAGACCGGCGACGAGGCGACCAGTACCGAGGGTCTGGGTGGTACCGGTCCCTGTAGGACGGCGAGTACGAATAGTAAGAGCCGGCTGGCTCTTGCCACACCTGCTCCTGGGCATACCTTCCGAGGTAGGCAGGAGAATACGCTCTCTCTCCCGAGCGATGCCTCTCCAGGCGCATCTCCCGATATTGCGGGGATGGAGGCCTGGCCCGCTGCTCCGGCGAGTGGGACTCGTCGCGTCGAGAGGCTGGGCGCTGTCTGACCACAGCCTCCTCTCGGCGTTTTGCCGAGGGTGGACGGCGACTCGGCGGAGTGATCTCCGCGATCAGCTCGGGCGGTTTAGGAGGCGAGGCCTGCACGACCTGCTCCTCGTCCGACACCTCGAGGATTGCGTCCTCTTCCGGAGGCTCCTCCTCCACGGGGAGCTCCATCAACAGAGGTTCCTCGGCGGGCTGGGTGGGTGGCGGAGTCGGGGGTCGCACCACCTTTGGTGGAGAGCGTCGTTTCTCCTTGCGCTTCTTCTTCTTACCCTTCTCCCCCAGGCCCTCAGTGGCTGGGCGCTTCTTCTGAGCCGCGGTCAGCGGCCTGGAGGAGGAGGTTGAGGCCTGTGAGCCCACAGGGTCCTCACGTGCCCGAGTTGCCGAGATCTTCGGTATCCTCGGCAACTTCATATCGGTACCAAGCCTGGTACCGATACCGACGAGGTCGAGGGCACGGCAGCCGCCGCCGCTGCCGAAGAAGAAGAAGAGGACGGGCGTTTCTCGGCCATCGTCTCGGGTCTTTTAGCACGCAGAGACTCCTCCCAACAGTGGGATTTAAGCCTTGCCGACCTGTTGCGGAGAGTCTGGTGTGTGAACTCTCTGCAAATGGGGCAGGCCTGAACGTTGTGCCCCTCACCCAAACAAATCAGGCACTTAGAGTGTCGGTCAGAGAGAGCGACCTTCCTTTCACAGGAGGCGCAGCGTTTGAAGAGAGCCGACATAAACCGGGGGCAAGGCAAGAAAAGCAAAGTCCGAGAACGCCAAACACAGTCCAAGATCCGAAAACGTAGTCAAAGCCAGAAAAGGGTCAAAACCGATCGAGAAAGTACCAAAGCCAAGTCCGAAATCTGTGAGGGGTAGTCAAAAGCCAAATCCGAAGTCGAAAACACCAAAAAGCAGAATCGAAAAGCAAGCCAATAAGCAGAACCTTCTGTACGCTGAGGCGGACAAGAAAGAACTGAGGAGAGACCGTTAGTCGGCGGGAGGAGCATGCGCAGTACCGGCGTGGGGGAGGGGTTCCCGCCAAAGCTAACGAGCTCTAGAATCTTCTGAACGCTACCGCGCAGGGGCGAAAGCTCCTAATGTATGAGGCACAGAGACTACGAAGAAGAACAGTCTTTTTTCACTACAGTACTGCCTGTCAAACCTGCTGGGGTGGAGCTGTCCCAAATCCCTTTCACATGTCTGAAATTAGGACTGCACCATTAAATTTAGAACAGCAAATATTTATTTTGTTTCCTTACCTAGCATTTTCTTCACAAAGCTTTTTGTAGTCTGCTGCCACAGTTTCATGTGTTTTGTTTTGTTGCAGCATCTTCTCTTGTTCTGTTTTGAGAACTTTTTCCAACTCTTCTAACTGTACTTTTTGTTTCAGCAGTTGATTATATCTGTCAAGGGGATATATAAAATAATTAACTGTATTCCTATGTATGAATATCACAAGTGATGAAGAACGTATGTTTTTTCTTTAGACAAAGACATACGCTAAAGTATTTAAACTTACTTTTTAGCATGGTTTTATTTTCATAACCTAATATGAAAATACTCTAAACTAAGATTTTTCAGAATTAATCCTTACATGGCTTAATATATTAAACAGCAATTACCTGTCTTCTAAGTCCTTGTGTTCAACCTCAAGATTCTTGTGTGCTGATTTAAGATTTCCATGCTTGGAAATGAGAGATTCATATTCAGCAGCTTGTCTTTCATGAAGTTGTTCCAATTTTTCATGATCTTTGATTAGTGAATCGTACAGTGATCTTAGATCCTCCCGCTCCTTGATTATGGATTCATTTTCATTTTCCAAGGCAGACTGCTGAATCAGCAGCTGTGCATTCTGGTTCATCAGAGATGTACTTTGCGAATTAATAGCAGAATTTTCAACCTATAATTGTTAAAAATGGAACAATGAATAACTGACTCTTTTTTAATGTGCTCACTCAAAATAAGCCTCAGACATGAAAGACCCATAATTCATCTCAGCTTCCTTAATCCAGGTCCCTACAGAGATTTTGCCCTACAGAGCCCATCAGCTTCCTGGAACAATGGCCAATGACTACAGATTATAGGAGCTGTAGTCCAAAATGTTCAGTGGGATATAGCTTGAGGGATCCAGTTTCCATATGTATCAGGCTAAAAAATTTTCCTCTGCCTCCTTCAGAAAATGCTGGGCATCAAGCTGAGAGTACATACAGATGTACTCCCAGCCCACAGTTGTGCAGGAAAGCTTTGCCTGGAGAATACCAGCCCAGATGGGTATGCAGTCTGATCTGACAGAAGGCAGCTTCTTATTCTGTGCTTCCTATATTGTCCACTTGATAATGCAGTAAAATGGAGATATGTACAGAAATGCTAAAGTTGGATATATTCAAATGGGTATACTGAGAAGTTTTCTTTTTCAAGTTGGGAAAGGGTTTAACTTTTCCTTTGAAAATTCTACACCTGTCCCTCCTTCATTCTTCTAATCCTTATCAATGCTCACACCCATTTCAGAATGTGGCAGATCTACATGGTTCTTTGTTTTCTTGTCTAAGATCCTTAAGAGTAACAGGGGAATGTGACCACTTTTTCTTGAACTCAAAGTATGATTAGTATTGGAAATCGGAATCAGCTGGCACTTCCCTGACCTGAAGAGATATGATAGTGGAAAGCGATGATAGCCTCATTATGTGTAATTTAAGCCCACCAACACAATAGGGTAACAGAGACAGAAAACATTGGGGTCATGTAATCACCAAAGGGATGGAATGATAAAGTCCAAAACAGCACCACCATAGGGAGCGGAGATCAGTAAAATACACTTCTTCCTTGCTCTTAAGGGTAGGGACTTATTTGCAAGAAGGGAGAATATCTGTACTTTAAACTGGGCAGCTACTATAAGAAGGATGCTATCTATCAAACAAACTGCTTATGTTCAATATGTACATAATAAGCACCCCACAAACACAGCTACTGTCACATGATCAACAGCAAGACATTCATTTGCAAACTGTATTCTTGCGGACTGAGAGATAAATATAGACTTATAAAAACAGAACCTGAAGCTTAGCATTTTGCATTTGCAGTGTAGTATTTTGCTCTTGTAAGGAAACAGTTTGTCTCTGAAGTGACAAAATCTGAGCTTGCAAATTATTGTTCTGTGTCTCAAGTTGCTTTAGTTGTGTTTTCAGGGCTTGCTTCTCTGCCTGCAGAGTTGCATTCTTCACAAAAAAAAAAAAAAGTAAAAATACATTAGATACATGCATTGCCTAAGTGAACAAGACACTGATTATATTCAGGGCTCCACTCTATGCCAAAGCATTCCAAAGTCTGCAAACATTTAAATCCTGCAGTCATAAGAAATGGCACAACACAATCAAGCTTGTTTTATGTCTTGAGTTATCCAATTTGTTTTGACTGAAATATTTAAATATATGAATCCAATAAAAATTCACTGTAGACGAACTAAGAATGATGCAGATTGCTACAAATGAGACGGACTTATGGAAGAACAGGTTGCTTACCTATAACTGTGGTTCTTCAAGTGGTCATCTGTGCCCTCACGCGCTAGGAGCTTTCATGCATGCATGGTAGCGTTCGGAAGATTCACAAGCTTAGTAGCCTTGCGGGAAACCCTCCCCCATGCCCGTACTGAGCATGCTGAGCCCGCTGAGCAACGGTCACTCCTCAGTTCTGTCGTCTGCCAATAAGGGACCTGAGAAAGAGGGGACGGCTGGGCAGGTGTGTGTGAGGGCACAGACGACCACTCAAAGAACCACAGTTACAGGTAAGCAACCTGTTCTTCTTCTTCGTGGTCTCCGTGTCTCACACACTAGGAGACTGTGTAGCTTACCGGTTGGATGGTGGGCCAGGTCCTAAAGAACAGAAGCCAGCACCGCACGTCCGAAACGGGCATCTCTATGGGACCGGCAGTCCAGTCTGTAGTGGTGCACGAAGGTTGATGGCTGGGACCAGGTCGCCACACGGCAGAGTTCCTGCAGGTCGACTCCTCGCAGGAGGGCTGCCGATGTCGACACAGATCTGGTGGAATGAGCCCTGAGCAAGGCTGGCAGAGGCTTCTTGGCCAGCTTGTACACCAGCTGGATAGTCTGGGTCACCCACCTCGAAAAGCATTGGGTGGAGACTTTGCTGCCTCTTCGACACCTGCCATAGCACACAAAGAAGTGCGGGGTCTGTCGGAAAGAGGCAGTCCTGTCTGTGTAGAAGGCCAGGGCCTGACGAATGGCCAGGGAGTGAAGGGATCGCTCCAAAGGTGTAGTCGGGTCCGTGGTGAAGGTTGGCAAGATGATATCTTGGCTAAGGTGGAAGTTAGACACCACCTTTGGCAGGAAAGAGATGTCAGGCCGAAGGACCACTTTGTCTCTATGGAAGACGAGGTACAGCTCGTCAGACCGGAGGGCTGTCAGTTCTCCCGCCCATCTGGCTGAGGTGACAGCCACCAAGAAGGCACTTTTCATGGTGAGCAGTCTGTCATCTGCGGTCACCATGGGCTCGAACGGCAGTCTCCTCAACTGTGATAGCACCAACAACAGCGACCACAGTGGTAGCGGTGGCGATACCGGTGCATAGGATGGTGCAGGCCCTTCATAAACTGCTTTATGATAGCATCACAGAAGAGAGTTGCTGACGGAGACCGTGGAGGTTGGTATGCCATGACAGAAGTAAGGTAGACCTTCAGGGAAGGGAAGGCTAAGCCCTGATGTCGAAGGTGTAGAAGGAAGTGGAGCAAGGTAGGCAGGTTGACAGGCGATACTGGCTCCCGTCGTGCTTTGGTGAAGGCAACGAAGCGTCGCCACTTGTAATAATAATTGAGGTGTGTTGACTCCTTCCTGGTCATGGTCAAGACGTTACCAATGATGGGATTGTCTAGGGCGATATCCGCCAGGAATGGAGGGCCAGGAGCGGCAGGTCTGGGTGGAGGACTACACTGGAGTGGGACAGGAGGTCCGGTGTTGCCGGGAGCCTGAGTAGTTGACCATGGGCGGCCTCAAACAGGGGGCCGAAACAGTGCTCTCAGCCAGTACGGGGCTACGAGGACAATGTCGGCTCGGTCTGCGAGGATCCTGGAGAACACTCAACCCAGGAGGGGAAAGGGAGGGAATGCATATAGGAATCCCTCGTTCCACCTGAACTGGAAGGCGTCGCCAATGGAGCTGCGACCCTGGCCGGCCCTCGAGCAAAACCGGCGACACTTCGCGTTCTGGCTGGTGGCGAAGAGGTTGATCTTCGGCTCGCCCCAGCGGTCCCGTATCATCCAGAACGCCTCTCCTGAGAGGGACCACTCATGGTGGGAAGTGGTGTTCCTGCTGAGGGCGTCCGCTGTGGTATTGTCCTGCCCAGCAAGGTGTACCGCTACCGGATGGATTCGGAGCAAGACGCACCAGTTCCAGAGGTCGAGGGCAATGTTGAGGAGGGTAGTCGAATGAGTCCCTTCTTGCCTGTTGACATAACAGACCGCCGTTGTGTTGTCGGTCAAGATCAACACCGTACAGCCTATGACAAGATGGCGAAACGCCCTCAGAGCTTTCCAGATGGCAAACATCTCAAGGGCATTGATGTGGAGGATGGTCTCATCCTCGATCCACCGGCCCCGGACTCTGAGATGGCCGTAGTGAGCTCCCCATCCGAAGAGGGAGGCATCTGTGGTCACCGTGACGTGTGGATTCAGCTCCTGAAAGGGCATGCCCGAGAGTAGGTTGTTGTAAGACTGCCACCATTGCAGGGAGCGGTGCACCTGCGGGGGCAGCCAAAGGAGACATCTCTGGTTCTCTAGGAGTGGGTAGAAAACTCGGGATGAACCAGTGCTGAAGAGGCCGCGCACGGAGCCTGGACAGGTAGGTCACGGTGGTAGTTGAGGCCATGTACCCAAGGAGCTGTTGGATTCTCCTCGCTGTTACGGTCAGGGCGCTGAGGACAGTAGACACGGCCTGACAAAGCGTCCGTGCACGGTCCATCGGTAGGTAGGCCTTGGCCGATACCGAATCCAGGGTTGCCCTGATGAAGTCGAGTACTCTCGCGGGCTCAAGATGAGACTTCTTCGGGTTGACCCGGATACCGAGACAGGTCAGAAGGGTAAGTGTCCTGTGAATGTCTGTGAAGAGTTTGTGTCTGCAGGACGCCACCAACAGCCAATCATCCAGATAAGGATAGATGGATACGCCCTTCGTGTGCAGGAACGATACTACGGGGGCCATGCATTTGGTGAAGAACCTGGGCGTGGTCGAGAGTCTGAACGGTAGTACCCTGTACTGGTAACAGGTACTGTCGACGGCAAACCGTAGGTATCGTCTGTGCTGCGGGAGAATGACGATGTGAAAATAAGCATCCCAAAGATCGATGGATGTGAACCAGTTCCTTCATCGAAGGAAAGGAAGGATCAACGATAGCGTGACCATCTTGAACCTCTTGGGGCAGATGCATTCACTCACCCCTCTGAGGTCCAGAATGGGTCACAGGATTCTGTCCGACTTCGGTACCGTGAAGTACCGGGAGGAGAAGCCGGTGGTAGAGGCCGAGAACGGAAATTCTTTGATCGGTCCCTTTTGCAGGAGAGACTGGATCTCTTCCAGCAGATCTGGGCTGGCCGGGGTGGAATAGTAGACGCCTCGCAGTGGAATATCTTGAAATTCCATGGCGTAGCCAAGACGGACAATGGAGAGAATCCAAGAGTCCACGGTGACGTGACGCCACTTGGTGAGGTGTCTGGCCAGGTCCGGTTATCTTCGAAGGCTGCTGGCAGGCTGAAGGTTGGTTGCAGTGGTGACCTGCGAAAGTGGTCAAAACCGTGACTTCGCCCTGGAGGAAGACTTTTTCGAAGAGGATGGACATCTCTGGAAAGGCCTTCGTGCCGAGGAGGCGGTGAACGGTTGGGATTGCATAGATCGAGGAGACCTCTGTTGGAAGGCGGAGGACGAGGATCTGCGCCATTATGGTCAGGAACCGAAGGACCAGCGAGGCTGAGATGGTTGATGTATACCCATCTTCTTGGCAGTCAGGCATGCCTTAACGAGATGATCCATGGCCTCGTCGGTGGTGGCATGGAAGAGTCTCTGGCCGTCGAATGGGAGGTCCTCGATCCTCCTTCGGCTGTCCTCTTGCAACCCTGACGATCTCAGCCATGCGTACTGTCGAAGGGCAACGGAGCCGACCATAACTCTTGAGACAACCTCCACGGTGTGTCTCGATGAGATAATCTGCTGATTAGCAAGTGCCACCGCCTCGTTAAAGAACTGGGCGGCACCTGCATGGCTCTGTTCTGGGAGGTTGGCAAGAATAGGAGAGAACCGGTCGAGCAGATTTCGGAGGTAGACTGCCAGACAAGCCTGCATATTGGACGCCCTGGCAATCAGTGAGGAAGTGGCGTAGAACCTCCTGCCGAAGGTGTCCATCCTGTGGCCTTTGCGGTCAGGCGGGGTAGTACGTGCCCTGTTGCCGCCTTTAGTCTGGGCCAACTCGACCACAATCGAGTTCAGTACCGGGTGGCTGAAGAGAAACTCCACATCTTCCTTCTGCGTATGGTATAAGTGCTCCAGCCAGTGTGGAATTGGCTGAGCAGAAGCTGGCTTGTCCTATGGGTGTTTCAAGGCCTCCATGAGCGCTGGCAGGAAAGGCAACAGTGCGGTGGATGGTGGACGTGTGTCCACGTAGTGGAAGACCAGGTCTTCCATCATTGGAGCCGGGTCTGCCACCTTTAGGCCGAGTGCCGTAGCCACACCCAGGAGGATGGAGGAGAATTGTTTCACATCCTACAGTGCCGACTCAGGCCCCAGGTCTCCAAAGCCCAGAGGGAGTGACTCATGAGAGGTGTAGAGTCATCTGAGTCGGAGTCCGTTTCATATGACTGGGAGGAGTGAGTCGGAGATCTCTCCATGGACCTCTCCCTAGATGGTTTACAGGGAGGAAGGGCGAGGGTAACTGCTGGTGTCGCAGTCGTTACCGGTACCGTTGATGGTAGTGTGCTCGGAGCTGCAGGCTGGGGCGTCGGTGTTACTGCGATGGGTACTACCGCAGACCGCGCTTGCTGGATCGCCTGCGTGACTGTCGTGCCCAGCACAGTCGCCGGTGTCGAGGTGGATTCCGACACTGGGCAAGTTGCAGTCGATGCAACCCTCAGGGGAGGCGACACCGTCCTATAGTGGGGTGTGGGCTCCCTGGACATCCTGTGCCATAGGTATTCGCGACCGAACCTTCCCAAATGGGAGGCGGAGGTATACAGTGAGTCGGTGGAAGGGTGAGAGTGGGCCCTCTTCCTGTGGTGTGGCAATGGAGGCCTCACTCTCCACTCGGGAGAGCAGGACTCGCTCCTGCGAGAGGCTGCCCAGTGACTGGGCGAAGGCCGATGTTGGGCCATAGCCTCCTTCCAGCGGTCTACTGACCTGCAGTGACTCGGCGGGGGTACCGCAGCCATAAGAACGGGTGGTTCTGAGGGCAAGACCTCCATGGTCTGCTCCTCGTCCGACACCTCAAGGATCTCTTGTTGGTCCGACTGCTCACCTGGATCCCCAGTGAGCTGCGTCAGTGGAGGTGTGGGAAGGCGGGTCACTTTAGTAGGGGAGAGCCTCTTCTCCTTCCTTTTCTTTTTCTTGTCCTTCTCCTTGGCAACGTCCTGGGCAGCAGGACATTTTTGCTGAGCGGCAGTTAGAGGCCTGGATGATTTAGCAGCCTGTGAGCCCGCAGGTGCTTCCTCAGTTGATTTAGCTGCCGCTGACAGCTTCAGAATCCTCGGTAACGAGGAGACAGAAGGTCTCGAGCCTGACACCGAAGCAGTGGATGGTGCGGCAGCCGCCGACACCATAGATGGAATGGTTGATGTCCGCCCCGAAGTTGACGTCTGAGACATACCGGTATGAGCCTCAGGCTGTTCTTTCGCTCTCAGAGACTCCTCCCAACAATGTGATTTCAGTCTTGAGGAGCGGTTTCAGAGAGTTTGAGATGTGAACTCTTGACAAACAGAACAAGCCCTTAAGTTGTGGGTTTCCCCCAAACAAAAGAGGCACTCACGGTGGGCGTCGGACAGAGTGACTTTCCGTCCATAAGTAATACAGTTCTTGAAGAGGGCTGACATAGATGGGGAATCCAAGATGAAGGAGAAAAAACTGAGACAGACGAGAAGAAGAAGCCGAAGGGTTTGAAGAGAGGCAAAAAAAAGGGGGTCAAGGGGTCCAAAATACCAGAAATCAAGTCTGTTATCCATGTCTGTAGTCAAAGTCCGAAAATCTGTTAGTCAAGCCAAAGAAATGCCAAGAAATGCAAGCAAAGATAAGCCACTAAGAAAGAACCCTTCCGTTCGCTAAGGTGGATGAGAAAGAACTGAGGGGTGACTGTTGCTCAGCAGGCTGAGCATGCTCAGTATGGGCATGGGGGAGGGGTTCCCGCCAAGCTACTAAGCTCTAGAATCTTCCAAACGCTACCGCGCATGCGCGAAAGCTCCTAGTGTGTGAGGCACAGAGACCACAAAGAAGAACTAAGCTTCCACAACTTTTAACATGCATGTATGAAAAGAAGCCCGAGAGATGCCAAAATTATGGTTTGGAATGCAAAGCAAGTACAAAATTCATGGATTTTTGCTGGAGCACACCTTGCAGAGGAATACATATCTTGCCATTCAATGGCTGCATGTCACTTTTCACACAACATGTTATTTCCTCAGATTCATAACAGCTGTTCATATATTCTCACAAAGATGAAAAGTGCCTAAAACCTAATTAGTATCAAACTCGCACATGGCAGCAACTGTACAACAATAAAAAATGTATAAAACATAGTAAATTGCAAGCACCCTCTGGCATTGACTTGTTCTGCATTATATCAGTATTTTCTTAACCATATGCAATAAATTCAACTCAAACTGAAAATCTGCTTCAGATGTTGCTCTGGAGGAGATGTTGAAGATAAGATGAGGTAAAGGACTGCACTGTTCTAGCTCCAGTGACAGAAAAAAATTCATCAGTGGAATGATGTCACTCAATCCAATCTATCAGATCTGAACAATCATACCAGTTATTACCCTGACATTAACTGTTCTCTACAATGGGTTTAAACATATATATTTCCCTGCGCTAACCCAGAAGATATCAGCACGTCTTACTCTGATCAAGAAGCTGTTCTTTGAATAAGCTCTCTTCCTCTTGGTTTTATTTCAAATCCAACAACTCTATTTACTTGTTTGTTTATGAAGTTGTACAATATAACATACAATAAAAAATTAAAAATATTGATTCTTCTCCAATATATGATGCAAAAAAATGTGGCTGAATATATTTCACAGTTTGACAATTTAAGTGAAAATGATTCACAGAATCCCAAATACTACTCACATTTCTCTCAACTTCAATTAATCTATCTTTAATTTTCAAAAGTTCTCTTGTAGTTTCTTGACTCTCCCTTTCCCATTTATTAACAGACTGACCCTCTTCACCAGTTCTTGAAGAGCAATTCTGTACCATTTTTTCCTCTTCTTGTCTTTGCTTGAGTGCTTCGTAATTTTTTTTCACCTAAAGACCAATTAACACAATTTCAGATACATTAAAGAGGACTCTAAGTCCTATATTGGCATCAGGATGAGAACAGGGCAAAAATTACTTCATCCATAATCCCTGAGTGGAACAATTAAAAAGAAAAAAACCAGTAGGTACAAGTCAAGGCTGGTAATGTATGCCTCCCCATTTGCCCTAGCCAGCATAGCCAATGGTGATGGTGGATCAGTTGCAACAACTGCAGGACCACACATTTCTCATTCTTCTAATAAGAAACAGAATTCAGGTCTTGCTGCATTGTTATAGGAACATTCAGTAGGCAACCACATTACCAGTCACATAATCACACCCTTCCCCACATTTGATAGGAATCTCGTAGAGACTGAATTCTGACACATGCTCTCTGGTTTGTCCTCTTGTCCTGTTCATGACATTTAGATTGGTTAATTAGCCTATTCATCCCACTCTTTCACATTTCACAGGTGCTTACAGCAGCAAGTCAAAATCAGTGGATTCCAAAGAAAATGGCTGAATAAAAAAATGAACAGTATTTTACTGGTTGCAACAATAAAGAGTAACGTTAACTAAACAAGTGAAGTGGTGAATTATTCTGTAAAGAAAATGAAAGGGAAATATTTTAAAACCAACTTTACATATGTGTGTGTGTAATACAAGCATTAACCTATGAAACAAATTTTCTCAATATACGCAAGAATGCTTCTATATATTGAACAGTTTTCATAGCTTTTACAAAATGTTATTTTATAAAGGTATAGGTGTTTTATTTCTGTTATGCACCAGCTGAAAAAAACAAGGTCAGAATTTTATGTACAAAGATAAAGATAACATCACTGTTTTCCTTACTGTCTTAAGTTCCTGACGTAGCTGCTGGTTTAGATTTGTTGATTCTTCTAACCGAGCTTCCAAAGCAGCAATTTTTTCTTCTTTGATTTCAAGTGACTTCTTCAGTGTGGACTCTAACTTTGACTCCAACAGTTTGTATTTGCTATTTAATGGAACAATTACAATACTTTCATTCTCAAGAGCAACCAAACATCACAGTAAATTAGTAATATCAAATTTTATCTCAGGTCTGTATATACGATTTCATGCAATTTGTGCAATGAGAGAAGTACTGTTACCCAACATTCTGCTTCTTTTCATTTCCTGACATTTTGTTCAATATTTGTATTCTATTAAATTGGTCTAGACAGAAGTATTTTTTCTGTGTAAGGATACAGTCTGCAACTGCTGAGCCGTTTTCTCTTTGTAATTAGTACATTTGCACTATTGTATTTGTTCATCTGACAATACTGTTAATGCTGTCACAGTACATTTATAGTTTTATAATGCAGATCTGGATACTGTTTTATTCTGCAAATTTGCTATCACATTATCTTGACTTCCAGGACTACCTGTCATTTTCATACATTTTATTTGATGGTGTGTGTCAAACTGTACAATCTGAAGTTAAGAAAGTCTAAGCCTCAGTCCTGGGAGAACAAACACATATTTGGTTCAGTGACATTACAGACAGAACTGGAAGAATAGAATTCAGTTACACTAATGCATAAAACAGTTCAGGATACTAACAGATTGAATTGCTAATGAGCCGCCCTCATGTTGGCTGCATTCCAATAGAAACAAAGAAAAAAATGAGCTTGATTACAATCCTCTATTATGAAAAACCTAGAGAATACAACCCTGTAGTTACCATCTTATGCTTGTTGAAAACGTTACCAGTAGCAAAGAGAAAGAATTAACTCTTCTGCCGATTCATGAGAAATTTATGCAAACACACAGTATATGACCCCAGCACCCAATACAGCTGCAGTTACAAAATGGGCACTTTCCCTCATCTGGTACATTAAAGTGGCCTGTATTTGACACACCTCAAATTATTAATGATTTATTCACTGAGACACAGGAGAGAATGATTCCACAGAATCTGTAAATCTCAAATTTGTCATATCTGCACCTGAGTTTCTGATAATTCATATGGTGGAAATATTTGACTGTGGAATTCTGTTATACGTATTTAAAATTGTATCAGGTTTATTTATTTATTTATTTTATATTAAAGAGGAATAGTGTACTGCCAAGGAAGTATGAAATACAACTGGATCCCGGTTATGGAAATACTATGCTCTACTCTCTCCGATGCTGGCAGGCCCAGAAGGACAGCAGAAATCTGTAGACTGAACATGTATTTGTATAAAAACATACCTGCGGAAACACACAAGTTCAGATATGACCTACCATGGCACAAATAAATAAGATGACAGAATTATTGTGGCGTCACCCATCCCACGTGATCATTTCACAATTGTGTAAAGAAAATCACTTTGGTCAGAAGAAGACTTTCCTCCTCCATAGTGTCCTGTCATACTGGTTTCCATGTTAAATATAATTCTAAAGAAAGCATCCTGATTCCAAGCAAATAACCTTCTTATGATTAAAACCTTCTTTCTAATGTTTAATTAAAATATTTGTAACTAAAATCTTTACCATATTAAGCAGATCACACACTGGGAAAAAAGAATCATGCAAGTCATTATTTGCAGTTATCCTGAGGTCTTCATATCAGAGAATCTTGACAGCTATTTCCTTAAAAATAAACTACCAAAAAGCCGTATAGTAAAAAGTGAACAAATGGAAAATTGCCCTTCATGGATGTGCATATTTGGCCCAAAAGCAGTGGAAAAACACAAAGACAGGACAGTGCATACACATGCACATTTTCTTCACCTTTAGAAGAAATTCACTTTATGTAGAACAAGAGTATCTTCTAGCTTCAAGATTATACATCAAGTGTCTACTTAAAAATATTCACACATAAAACAGAATAGTAAGCAGAATAGTAAGCAGAATAGTAAACAGAATTATAGGCTTTATTTTGGTTGGTATCTGTAGCTCATTCACTCCCATTTTGTTTTCTTTGCTTTTTTTCATGGAAGCAAGTAAAACATAAAAAAGAGGAAGTTTCACATGATGTCTAAAACCAAGCTCGTGGTTTGCCGTTCCTAAAACAGGCAATTTTTTAAGCCCTGAATAAATAAGGGTTGTTGATGACTTATAAATAATAATTTGTTTGGAGGAACAAATCAAAGCATGGGTTCAATTTTCGACATCATACACACCCAAAGCTTTCCATCTCTGGTTTGCACAAAATGGGGATGAACATGCTGCATACATTTGTATGCTGCCCGATCACAGTAAACCAGGATAAGCCAGCAATTTTTGTGTATTATTATGTGTTAACAAGGACAGAATATTCACATATGATGGCAAATACACACATTTCAGTGTGTATGCTATAAGTGCAAGACTAGTTATATTTAGAAATATACAACGTGCAAATCCACACACCCATTTTTGCATTCTACCATAATCTCACTTGAATGTTCAGAAATGTTTTCCGTTACTCAATCTTTCTTAAAAATTAGCACACCTGCTGTTCTTCATGCCACTCTTTGTGCAGAATTCTATTACCCTAAAAGAGCAAAAACTTACTTATTTACACTTATCCCCACTATCAAATAGTTATACAATCCCACTGCAATAAATTTGCTCTTCCCACAACTAGTAATTTCACTTTAAAACAGCACTGAGATCTTCCCATCCATGGGTCCAAACTAGTATTCTCAAGCAACTGCCAGCAGCTAACAGTAGAAGACCAAGTAGAAATTCGCCTTGTAGTGTGCAAGTATTTTCAGGGAGAAAATACTAACATTGTCCTTAGGAAGATCATACTGCCCAAACAACAGATTGGTATGAATACATAAAACATGAAGCTCAAGTTACCTCTTGAGAAAGAAGGGTCTGCATCTATCACCATTATGTCAATCACTGCTAATAACACACTATAGTACCAGCCATTATTTTCAATCCAGTGGCAAACTGACAGGAGGGCTGGTCAGAAGCTTAAATATTCTGTTTTTCTTCACACATATTTTCCCCAATTTTGAAAAAGAACGCCACCAAGTAAAGGAAACAGATGTCTATATGCTATTAGCTTTATCTTGGCAGATGCATAAGGGTGAAAGGAGCCAAAAGCACTTAAGAGAGACAGAGAGAGAGAGAGAGACAGAGGGAGACAGAGACAGAGAGAGAGGCCATTTTCACACGGGGGTAAAAGCCCGCGGTCTGACGACCGGAGACGGAGGTTGTTCACATCGCAAGATGAGCTAGTGCGGTTGCAAACGGTGAGGCGCCACACCTCCAACCGCTCTAGCCCAGCCGCAGGGGTGGCGCTGCGAGTTTTTGAGAAACCACCTTCCCAGGTGCCAGGTGGTTTTTATCAAACTCGCCTGCACTAATCCATGGCAGCTCCTGGTGAGAATCTGCAGAGACGCGGTAGTGCGTCTCTGCAGATCTGCCCAGGGGCGGGCTTCCGGCTGGCGCGCTGCCCTGATTGGCGGAGCGCCGCCGGAAGCTGCCGGCCGCCATTTTGGGTGCCGCAAAGCGCCGCCGAAATTCGGCGGAGTGTGAAGTGGTGGAACCACGTTCTCCACAGGGACGGAGCAAAACGCAAGCAGGTAAGCTCCGCCCCTGCATGTGCTGCCCCGTTTCGGCCCCCCCATGTGAGAAAAGGGCCAGAGACAGAGAGAAACTGACTCTCATCATGCTTCCTTGTCTGGCTTATGATCTGAAAACAGTTCTTTATCTTTAGTTTTATTCTTATGCAAGAAAAGGTTAAAAAAACCTACTCTCCTTTCAATATAGACATATCTTCACAATGACCTTAAAAACACTGCAAGAGGATGTTCTTTTCTTTATGAAGATACAGGATTTCCTAAGACAAAACCAGAAGTCGATCCTGGAAGAAACATGTTATATAAGCTGTTCTGGTTTCTACAACAAGGACTTACTTGTAACCTATTCCAAAGAGAATATGTATATTCATACCTGTCATCAGTACTCTGCTCATCGTGCAAGAGGCGCTCCTTATTTAAACCTATCTTTTCAAGTTCGTGTGTAAGCTTTTCTAAATCATTATTCATCTGCTGCGTCTTCAGTTTTTCATTCACCAAATCCTTAAACAACGGAATAAAATGCACTGCGTGTGTGAAGCAATTAAAAAGATGCATTTCTAGAGACTACAGCAGAAGAGACTTAGTTTTGAAGGAGAAGAAAATAGTTTTGAGAAAGGTTTCCTCTCCCATAGTATTTGTATGTTTCTTTTATCCCACTAGTTTCTTGTGAAACATGTTTTGTACATTTTTGAAAACAATATAGGGGGAAAAAATCTGTCAAATTTGTTTACTGGAGGTGAAAATGAAACTATGAAATAATCATTTTTCTTCCACGGCTCTTTCAACTCTCAGGGGAAAACTATTTTGTTTCCATTCTTGTCACTCGTACTTTATTAACATCTGGTTAAATAAGGAGTTGTATCCTAGCAACACACACAAATTCAATTTGTATGTTTTTTCATTATTTTTGCTGGACATTTTATACCTATGAGGTTGTATCCAGAAGCAGCTCTGCTCATGAAAAAATAAAGGCTTCCCAGTTGTTACGAAGCTTTCTTTCACACCTGCTTTCCCTCTAGAATTTTCATCTTTGTTCATTCACTTTTTATGAAGAATACAGGCTATCACACTGATAAACTCCATTCTCCTGCACTGTATTACTCTTCTTTTCAAATCATTTTTTTTGGGGGGGGGCATGGGGGAGAGATTTTCTGTGGAAATGCAATGCACTGGACCCGAATTATAATGAAGGGCAAATAAACTGAAATCAATGAAACATAATTGGTGACTGTCATTATTCCAAAGGGACTACTCCAAGTCTGGATCCAACCCAATTACAGCATCAGTCTTTCTTGTATATAAGTGCAAAGCACCATTGAGAATCTAAGTGCTACTGTGCCTTTAATTAATTAATTCCCTGTTGCAACTTCTGCTGCATTATTTCTTCCTATTCTTTTCCTTAATTGCACAGCTTTTATTGCCCTTGTGTAGTATAAACCACTGAGTTTCTTTCATAGTTTCTGTCCTCATTTTACAGCAAAATAACTTTGAATATCAGGATAAAATGGGAAAAATGAAAGGAAATCAGTAGTAACCATAACAGTTAACACAACATAATTAATAAAGGAGCATAAATACATAAACAAATACTAATTCCATCTACTTTACTAAACAGGAAATAGGGCATCGGGAAGAACAAGGAGAACAAGATGCAAGGAGAAAGCTTTCAATTAATATCCACTGGGACCTTCTTATGAGTTGGGGAGATACCCAGCAGACTGATGAATAATACAGGTTATCTATTAAGATCAACCGTTAAAATTCTACAGTTCTCTCTCCACATTCATGGGTTTGACCTTTGTGAATTTTATTATTCGCGAGGTGCCTGCCTGCCTCCCCCGCATTCGCCTCCTCCCATTCCTTGGCCTTTTGGCCAAGAACACAGCCTTCCTTCTCTGTGCCCCAGCAAAAGGCAAGCCAATGGGAGAAGGAAAGGTTCCTGCATGGAAGCCTTTCTCCCTCCATTCTCCTGTCCCCCACATGCACAGAAAGGTGAGACGCATGGGTGACAGCCAGGCAAACAGAGAGAGGAGAGTGTTTTACCTTCCATTTGCTTGTCTGTTGCCAGCCTGGGCAGAAAAATGGTGGGACGCGAAGGTGACAGGTAGACATATGGAGCGGGGGTGAGTGTTTTGCTTTCTATTTGCTTGTCTGTTGCTGGCCTGAGCAGAAAAAAGATGGGATGCGCGGGCGACGGGCAGGCAAGAAGCTGAGGAAGGAGTGTTTTACCTTCCATTCACTTGCCTGTTGCCTGCCTGGGCAGAAGAAAGTGCAACACACAGGTGGCAGGCAGGCAAACAGAGCAAAAGGGAGTGTTTTACCTTCCATTTGCTTGTCTGTCACCCGTGTGCCCTGCCTTCTTTCTGTCTGCATGGGTGACAGGCACTCTGCCTTCCTTCTCTGCACTTCAGCAAAAAGCAAGCAGATGGGAGAGGGGAAGGTTCATGTACATGCAAACCTTTCACTCTCCATTCTCCTGCCTGTCACTTCATGGGCAGAAAGAAGGCAGGGTGTGGGCAACAGGAAGGAGAATGGAGGGAGGAGTCCCAGGAGGGAATGGGAGGGCGAGCGTTCACCCTGGTGGTGGGAGTTATTCCGGGGGTTTTGACTATTGTGAGGGGTCTGCTCCCCTAACCCTTGCAAATGTGGAGGGCTGACTGTAGTTCCAAACAATGCTTCATCAAACCAAAAGATACTGGTGCAGAAGTTAGGAAATTTGTGGAAAACGTTTTTTTTTGTAGCATGTAGGTTCATGGAATGTGGGAGAGAGTCAAAGCAGCTGCACTCCACATTACACCAAGTATTTAAGATTTGAACATCTTTTGTCATGCCTTCTGGAGCAGTCCTTCAAAATCGGCTATGTTCATAAACAATTTTAATAAAAGAAAACTATACAATAAAACTAAAAAAAAATACAATTAATATTAAATTATGACATAAGTTCATCCACAGTGGCTGGCATCCCTTTGATTAATGCCAACCAGAACAGACCTATTCAATCAGTTGTTGAATAAGTCAACATACAGGTAAATCTCACTAAATAAATAAGTCTACTCTAGATAGGACTGACAACAGGATATAAGCCAATAATTTCATTACACTTTTCATTATCACAATTACAGTATATCAGACAGTAGGGTTGTATGGTAGAGAACATTACCTCTCGCAATGTAACAAGTGTTTTCTTGTCAATAGTGGCTCTTTTAACAAGCTCTTTATTCTCCTTTTCCATTTCTTTTAGTCGAATAGAAGCTTCTTTACATACACCAATTTCCTTAATAAGTGATTTGTTTTCTTTTTCCAAGTGGCTAATTTTTACATTATTTTCTTCTAATGTGCTGTCTTTAATATCTGCTTGTTGTCGAAGCCTTTTGTTCTCTTTTTCTAATTGCTTCTTATCTTTTTCCAGTTGAGAGGTCTCTTGTTCCAAAAGCTTACTCTCTTTCTCTAATTTTTCTAAACGTTTACTAGAGATTTTGAGTTCTTCTAGATTTTTTTGTAGGGTTTGGTTTTCTGTCTCTAGATCTTGTAGCTCACTTTCCAAGTGCTGGATTTTTTTGTTGCTGTTTTCTAAGGCTTTCTGCAGCCTTTGGTTTTCTGTATCCAGTCCTTGATAACTGACTTCTAAACGTTCAGTCTTCTTAAAAGAAGTTTTCATAAGTTCCAAGCTCTTCTGAAGCTGTCCTTTCTCACTTTCCAGTTCTTTATTTTCCAGCTCCAGTTGAGCTATTTTGATATTTGTGCTCTTCAGAGATTCAACTGTCCTTCTGAGCTCTAAATTCTCTTCATCAAGCTGTGCATTCTCTTTTTCCAAGGACTCTAATTGAAAACTTAGATTTTTCAAACCATCCAAAGTCTTTTTTAACTTTCTGTTTTCAGCATCTAGATTGGAATTCTCCTGTTCCAAAGCATCTATTTTTTCACATGTAATCCTTAAATTAGTAATCTTTTTCTGTAATACTTCATTTTCTTTTTCAAGATGATGAACTTCTTTTTCTAGCTCATCTGCTCTTTCTCCCTTCTCTTTAAGATGTTCCAACTCCTTTTTCATTTGCTTCTTTTCAAATTCTATCTTATTTAATTTACTGCTTGTCTCTTTGATCGATTCATGGAGAATTTTATTTTCTTTTTCAATATCTTTTACTCTTGCTTCAGCACTGATTTGTGAACGCTGTCTGAGAGAAGCTACTGTTTGATTCAAATGCTCATTCTCTTGTTCCAGTATTTTAATCTAATTAATTAAAGTGAGAAGTGAAGTAAGTAATGAAAGTTTAAATCAGCATCAAGTTCAAAATACTTTTTACAGACAAGACACTAATCTACCCACAAACTAGAAAAAAAATTACAAAAGCAATACGTTAGCATAAACTATAAAACTGGGACTACGTCATGTTGTGAAGTGAGACACAGAACTGTGTGTTCAGAGAAAAGCTTCTTATTAAGATATGAAGCTTCCTTGTCCTGCTTAGATGTTTATGAACATCATGTACATGGCTTATCCCCTAGGCAGTCTGACAATCTGAGTAACTGAAAAAAATAGTACAATGCATACACATGCCAGCAAAATCTTGTTCATATGAAAATCTTATTCATATGTGGCAGAACGCCAGCCATAACTACTGTGTTTCCTAATTTAATATATCAAACTACTGTGTTGTATCCAATGGTAACCATCTACTGACAAAAGTCATTGTGATCCAGCATAGATTTCAGCAAGTGAACAGGGGTATATGATTCTTCCACATTTCCATTAACTAAGTTTTTGCTAGTTCAAACAGCCTTATGTTAACTGAAGGACAGAACTGGATGAAACCCACATCAACATTATTACAATCCACAAATGAACAGTTTGCCTACCTGTAATAGTGGTTCTTGGAATGGTCATCTAGGAATGCATACATAGGGGATCATTCTGTGCCCACACTGAGATCATTCTATGTCAATGAGGTGGCCAATGCTTGAGCTGAGAGCTTTGATCCGTTGTGGAAGAGGTCTTAAAGCAAGGCAGTAAGCAAAGTGGATAGCATTCACCACCCAGTGGGAGACGTTGAGATGAGATCACCTTCCCTTTCCTACATGTACCATAGGCAACAAACAACTAAAGAGACTTCCTAAATTGATTTTTCTGAGATAAATAGGGCAGGAGTGCCCACCTAATGTCTAGAATGTTAAGACTGAATTTAAAATCAGAAGATGGGGATTGCGTGAAGGTGGGAAGCACCAGTAGCTGGTTAAGATGGATACCAGAAACCACTTTTGAAAGAAACAAAATGTCTAGGAAGATGACCATCTTGTCTCTATGAAAGGACAAGTAAAGTGGATCCATTCTTAGTGCTCCCAATTCACTGGCTCTATGCGCAGAGGTGATGGAAACAAGAAATGAGACGTTGGTATTTACATGAATGTTCATTCTGGGATGACACAAGGAGCAATCCATGTACTAATGGTTTCATCCCTCATGCCAGCCGATGCAGGAGTCATTAACGTTCTAATCTGTTTTGGTAATGCAGTCTTCAAGAAGAACAGGTGATCACAGGACCCCATTGCTTCAATGGAGCCATGAGCTTATCAAGGGCCAACAACAGGCTTCATTTAAGTAGCAGTCCATAATTAGGTTATGTAGCCTGTCAAGAAAATGTTTATCTTTAGACGCTGCCCCACAGGGGGAATCCTATAGCTTGGGGTGAGCTGAAACGGTTGCCAGGTAGATCTTAAGGGAAGAGTACGAGAGATCTTTAGCCTGCGGACATGTAAGAAATTGAAACACATATCTGAGCAAGAAGATGTCTGATGTAACATCCTCAGCTGGTAGGAAGGACAAAAGGGTGCTGACATGGCCATACAGGACACTTCACTGACTGTTTATGAATTTAAATACAAGAAGATGGACACTCCTTCGACCTTTAACCAAGTCACTACTACAGTCAGACATTTCACGAAAACCCTCGGAGCCACTGTAAGGCCAAAGAAGAAGACACAAAACTGGCAATGACTGATACAAAAAATTAGAGGAAGTATCTGTTGGAAAAGTCAATACTAATATGGAATACCTGTCAAATGAACCACTCTCGTTTGTGAAGGGGAGAAAGGATATCTGACAGGGCAACCATCCTGAACTACTTCCAGGGAATGAATGAATGAACTTCCCTGCGATCCCAGATTAGGTGCAAGCCTCTGTCCCTTCTGTGGATTGTGAAGTACCTCAAGTAGAACCTAAGAAAATATAGGGATTGGTGGATTTGCTCTATCATACCCTTCTGTAAGAACACTGTGATTTCTAGTCAAGAGGGTCCAAAGGCTGTGTATACGTGAAGGTTCCCTGGGGGCAGCTCAGAGAATTCTATGTAAGACCCTTGTCATGTTATATGGAGGACTCACACATTGGTACTGACAGTATGTCATCTGTCGAGCATACTGTGAAATTGGAAATGAAGTTGCTATCTGCTTGGCAAAGGTGGAAATCTGAAAGAACATTTGGCATTGTGAAGGAATTTCTTGACAGAAGAGCTATGCTTTAACTGATCCTAAGGACACTTAGAAGAAGAAGAGCCTTGAGGAGGAGTTCTAGACTGTTGACAAGGTAGAAAATGTGAGACCTCTCTAGCCAGAAATGGCTTGAACCGGTATAGCTTAGCCTTAGCTTGCTGTTCATTTGAGACTGGAGACCACCCTTCTTAGCCATCGACTTCATTTTCTGTTTGTGCTCCAGCTTCTTACACATCCAACAAAAAGTCTTCAACCGTCAACCGTGCACCATTAGACCTGCGAAGCATAACCAGTCATGGCCTTTTCACTACAGCCTGACTCATGCTTTGCTGTGGTAACCTGCTGAGCTGCCAATTTATTTGCTTCAGAGTGGAAAAGCAGAACTGTATTCTTGCCGTCACCTGAGAGGTGTTCCATGGGGGAGGCAACCTGTTCTCAAAGGACCTGCACAAACTCTATACAAACTCGGTAATTTACTATCCTGAGGGAAAGATCTGACACGGAATACATCTTATGGCTCATGGTATGGATCTTATGCCCCTCCGTACCAACTGGGGAGATATGGGCTTTCTTGGAAGATCCAGATTGAGCCACTTCAAATCAAATCAAATTTAGCTGAAGGAAGTACACTGTCTACTTCTTGCTCTTGGCACAGAGTTTAAATCATCCTCAAAGTGGAAGTAAGTGTCAGGACCCTGGAACTCCAGGACACAAGCTCTGAGTCTGAGCCAGAGGCCCTGGAGCCTGCTGCACCAGCACAGCCCACCCCAGGGGCTGCCCCAGACACAGAGCCCTTGGCCCCAGTTCCCAAGCAGCAAAACCAGGGGCTGCCTAGACCCAGCCAAGCCAGAAGGGGGGAAAAGGGGAGTTTTTAAGAGCAGGTGCCACTTACCAGCAGCATGGGGAGCAAAAGAGTGCTCTCAGGAGGTCAAAACGTTTAAATAAAAAGGGAGCCAATCAGGGTCCAGCTAACACCTGGAAGAGTGATCTGCTTATAAAAGACTCACTCACCCTTTGGGGGTCTTTGTCGGCTCACAACCGTCCATTTTGGGGATGCTTTTTGTGTATCTTGGATCCCTGCCTTGCCTCCTGGAACGCTCCCCCAACCTGCTGGAACGTCGCCTTTTGGGATTTTTCACCACCCCCTGGTTTTTTTCCTCTTTTTAACAAACTCAGACTGTTCACTGAGAACCTGGCTGTGACGAAAACACCCCAGGGAGTCTCCTTGCTGCCAGAAGCACTTTCTTTTACTGCTGCCTTATCTATTCATTTGCCTTTTTGCCTGGAAAGTTCTTTTTTTTATTGCCTTATTTGGAGAACTTGTTAAACCGGTTTTTTTAAGGCTGCTTGCCAGGCCTTGGGTTGGCAGTAAGAAACCCCCAGACTGCCATGAGGGACATGCCCCCCCTTCCAAATTGCCAGAAAACATTTGCTGTTGGAGTAGTATTTTGAGTCTCAATTTTCTTAAAAAAAAAGCCCTCAAAAATGGCTCAGATTTCTTAAATTGAAGAACCTGGGTTTTAGTCATTCTTCTCTGTAAAGATGCTACGTCATCCAAAGGAAAAATGGTTTTTTGGGGCTCCCACCACAGGCTGAGGGATCCTTAGAGATAAAAAAAACCTAGTGGTGACTCAGTGCAGGGGGGAATGTGTACAGGGGAATGAGTAATAACAGGTTGCTTACCTGTAACTGTAGTTCTTCGAGTGGTCATCTATGAACTCACAAAAAGGGGGTTTGCCTGTGCAGAAAAAATTCAGAGCCTTCTAGAGCCTACCACTGGCGTTTTGGGGGTTTTAACCCATCCCCTCATAGCATAAAAAATGCCTCCCCCTGAAAATTTTTGTCGCCGTAACGTGGAAAAGAACCACTGCACAGCAGGACAGATGAGAGGAGGAAAAGGGGTTGTGTAGTTCACACATGACATTTGAAGAACCACAGTTACAGGAAAAACCCCCTTTTTTTCTTTTTTCGTTTCTCTGTGACTCACACAAATGGGAGACAAACAAGCTGATAAAAAAGGATGGAGGGTATGTCATGCTGCTGAAAACGTTCATGTCAACTTCTGGCTCGCCCCTTTTCCTTCTGTTTTCCTTATCTCTCTCTCTCTTTTTTTCCTTTTTCTTTTCAACATCAAGATATAAGATAATAAATAACATTTATTGACAAAACAGACAATATTTGGCCCCATTCATCCCACAGGGGAAAAACTATACAGCTCCCCCAAAAAACATGCATCATTCCTAGAACGGTTGCAAACTTTATAATGATTAATAAATGTATGCGGTTAAAGACCAGGCAGCTGCTTTGTAGACCTCAGAAAGAGATCCCCCAATGCAAAAAAGCTGCAGAACCCGCCACAGATCTTGTGGAATAAATTCGAAAGAGTCAGGGATTTTTCTTTTTAGCCAGCTCATAAAAAATTAAAGGGGTGGAAACCACCCATTTAAAGAGCCTTTGAGGTGAAACCCAATTGCCCTGTTTAGATACTAATAACAAACAAACAATTTATTTGCCCTTTCAATTGAAGAAGTGCGTTGAACATAAAACACCAATGCTCTTCTGCATCCAAACAGTGCAGTTTTCTATGTCTGAACCTGGATTCTGCATGAAAGCTGGAAACCCAATTTTGGTTTTTAAATGGAAATAGGACAACACTTTTGGCAAGAATGTTATGTCTGGTTTTAACACCACCTTATCTTTGTGGAATCTCAAAAAAGGAAAATCAGCCCTAGTGCACAATTTCCACTAGCCCTCCTTGCAGATGTTACTGAAACCCAAAAAGGGGAAATTTTCCATGCGAGCAGTCGCATGTCACAGGTTGCCATAGGCTCAAAGGGCCCTAGCAGCCAGGTGTTTCAGCACCAAATTCAGACTCCATCCCGGGAGAGGTGGTTGGTTTGGGGAGGGTGCAACTGTTTATAGCCCGGGGATAAACCAAAAGGTTAATAAGTGGTCCAAAAACAAGATGGTTTCCCCGGGTTTTTAAAATTACAGAAATTGCTGCTAAAAAAACATTTCATTGAGGATAAAGACAAACCCTGTTTTAAACCTTTGCTAAAAAAAGGAAAACATGCAATTGTCAAACCTGAATGGGAAACACCTTGTCGTTTCAAAAATTTTACAGAATTTAACCCTTTTTAAAATGCATAAGACTTCAATGTTGAGGGCTTATGCACAGCCAATACGATACGTCTCACATCACGGGGCAGGTTATTTATTGCAAAATTTTCCCATGCCGTCAAATGCAGTGTTTGAATGTTGGGAACCAAGACAGTACTGCTGGGGGATGCTGACAGATCTTGTCTGGATGGCAGCAGACAGTACCTCCCCTGCGATAACTGAAGGAGGTTAAAAAACCCGTGGTTGCCTCGGCCATAGGTGTCAAGTATCGCCTTTGCTCTGTCTTACGAATTTTGGCAATCATCTTCATTATCAAGGGAAACGGTGGGAATGCAAAACCCCTTTTGGGGCCCTTTCCAACTAAACAAAAAAGGCATCTCCCAGAGTTCGATGCCCCTTTGGTGTCAGGAAAACCGTTTGCATTGGGTGTTCAGTCTCGATGCTAAGAAATCATAAGGGAAAACCCCCACTTTGTGAACATTTTGGATTATGCCCTTGTTGATCATCCACCGTGGCAAGACCATGGTGTCCTGCTCAGTGTGTCTGCCAGGCCCCGTTTTGCCAGATAACTGCCAAAAAAAATCCGTGTAAAGCACCACTCCTATGGTTGCACTGACAGGTTCAGCAATGTACACGACCAAGTCCCGCCTTGTTTGTTTATGCAGTACATCACTGTGGATTTGTCTGTCACGATTTGGATTGGCTTCCCACAAGGATGAAAAAGTTTTTAGACCTTCAACTCCCCTTAACTCCAAAACTTTTAAAACGGAGTTTCCTCTCCTAAAAAAAAAACCAACCTCATATTGTAAGTGCACTGAGGTGACCCCCCATCCTTCCATTCCAAATTTTGCGTTTCAACAGCAATGACGGTCGGGGGAAGGAATGGCTTTCCCCTTTTTAATTTTCTTGGTCTTGTCCACAAATCCAGAGACATGAGAATTTTCCTTAGTCCAGGTACTTGAGAGGATGGTTTGAAGAGGATTGAACTGAGGGATAAACCCAAAATGTTTGAGCGGTCTCATCCTCAACTTTGCATACGGTGTGACAGATAGTTGACACCACAGCCCAAGCGAAACCTGAACCGCCTTTGCTCGCACTTGGAAGTTGCTGCTTTCTATCAGACATCGCAAAAATTTTTCCCCCATCTGTCCTGTGGAAGAAAGGCTCTTCGCTGACTGAGCCCAAATGCCCCAATTTTAATTGGCCCTTTAAAGGGCCCCAAAGGTTACTTTTTGAATTTACCCAAAAATTTAAAATTTTGACAGATGGTGGTCATGAGATGCATGAATAGCAATTTTTTAGAAATGCCATATTAGCCAGTCGCCTATGTTCGGGAACACCATGATACCTTTTTGACGAAGGAAATCTGCGACAATGGACATGCATTTCGTAAGACCCTTGAAATTTCTTATGCCGAAAGGCAGGACATGAAAATATAAACCCGCCTTTCCGACAAAAGGCAAGGAACCCGGTCTTATGGCTATGTGGAAATATGCATCCTTTTTTGATCTAAAGGGTTTTAAAGTCACCTCTTTTACGAGAGAAAAGGATAGCAGTCAAAGTCACCAAAACCCCCCCCTTTTTTATTGGATGTTTAAAGATACCTCTCAGGTCCAATATGGGCCAGAGGCCTCCATCTTTTTTCCCTTTATAGAAAGTACCTCAAAGAGAAGCTTCTTTTCCCAAATTTAGTTGTGGTGATTCTTTCTACTGCCCCTTTTTGAAGCAATGCTGATATCTCCTTTTTTAGCTTTGGAGAAACAAGCCCCCGAATTTGACCTGTCGGTGGTAGGGGACAAAAATTTTATGGCGTAGCCATACTTTATGATGTCTTTTTAACCCAAAAACCAGATTAAAACCAAATCTCAGCATTAAACTTAGTCTGTCCCCAAAGGGGGGTTTTTGGGAAAGGAGACTTAGAAGGGATGCACTGTCCTTGTCAAAGGACTGTATCTGTCAGAAAGGTCTCATGACGTTGGGTTTTTAAACCCCAAAGTTTTCTTGGTCTATGGTGGTTTTCCCTTTTATTGAGGCTGCTTGTACTTTGCAGACAGAAAATTCCTTGTCGAGAGTTGTTGAGGTGTGCCCCCTGTCTATGCTGAGCAAAAGTTTGGCTCAACGTTCTCCTCTGAAAAGGCTGATACTGACGGTACCAATAATGCTGGTTAACCAACGTCAAGGGAAACCCATACTTCTTAGCTGTCGAACGCATTTTTGGGGATGTTCCAGCTTTTCGTCAGTACCAGAGTTGAAAAACCCAAAAAAATCAAAGAGTAGGCCCTTTTTTTCAGTACCTTAGCTTGCTGAGACAACCCAGATGGGAAAGAAGGAAGCATGTCGTCGAGGTACGGGGCACACCACAGCTTTACAACTAAGTCCCCGTAATGTGTTTTAGTTGTAGTGACTTGTTAATAAAGACAGAAGCCTCACCATATAATGCAGAGCGTTCTTCCCCCGGTATCAGGAAGCATTTCCAGATAGGATTTGAAATTTTTCCCCACAAGAACTGTTGGCATGCACCCATGCAGGCGGCGGGGGTTAGAAAAACCTAAACAACAAGGCTGTATTTGAATAGGATTTCTTACCAAAAATTTTCCAATTTTTTTCCCCCCACGATCAGCAGGAACAGCATGAAATTGTGCGACTGTTTTACTGGGCCCATTCCCCCACAACAGAGTTTGATTTGGGGGGTGGACCCCCCGGTCATCATCAGCCTCAACAAGATGGTACAGAGACTCCAGTTTTTTTAAAGTAGACGGTACCGAAAATGGTGTCGATCATGACTTCTTCACGGGCCAGGGAAAATACGGAAGTGGTGCAATTACAGATGGTACTGGAGCGCGGTCCCGGAGATCTTAAAAACAGGTCTTTCAGATCCTCCTTGTGGTCTTCAATTTGTAAGTTCAACGATCTGGCCATTTGGAGAACAAGATCTGAAAACAATCGCACATCATCAAATAGGTGAAATTCTTTTGGCGGTGGAAACAAAGTTTGACTCAATATCTAGTCCATGAGACACTACCGAGGATAGTGAGGATGGTACCGATGGAGATTAGATCTATGACCTCGAGGAGACATAACAATAGACCCCTCCTCCTTCCCTCTGGAAGGCGTTCTTGATGCCTATCAACAGCGGGTTCCAAACCCGCCTGGCTAACTTTAAAACATGCGGCCAGAAGACACTATCACCCGCTGACACGGGGGGAGTCTTCCAAAGAACGGAGCGATGGGGGATACGACGATACTGTTCATCAGGAACATCTTGATACTGACGAAATCGTTTTATTGCTCCAAATCGTCCATATAAGGGGACATATCCCTCAAAACAAAACCAAACATTGTCACGCTTTTCGCCAGGAAGATCTGTCCCTATAATATTGATATCGATATGAAGAAGTGCTGAAACCCAAAATCATCTCAGTAAACTGACCTTGGGGGGGAAGGGGGGAGTAAACCCAAATTTTGGATCGCTCGGTTAAACTTTGGGGTCCCCCGAAGGGCCCCACAGAGGAGACAGCACTCCATGGTCCCGAGGAGACCTTTAAGGGGGGGTTCCCAGTATCTCCCCCCTCTGAGCCAAAACCCCCTCCTCAATCTCCTCAGAGGGGATAACTTTTTGGGACCCCCCGATATTGAGGAGCCCATACTTCATTTGAGGCAGACACTTCAGGAGTTGGCTTCCTCACTGGAGATGAAGGATTACCTTAAAATTACCCTTCCCCCTCTGCTCCTAAACTTCCCGTCCAAGGGCCCCCCCTTTTTCCTTTTACTCCTTTTTCCCCCCCCCAGGGAGTTCCGGGGGGCCAAAGGGGGAGGAGAAGGACAGTCTTGACAATCATTGGCATGACCAGACAACGCCTGATCTCCTGGCCTTGATGTCAAGTGAAAATCCCCGGTCTAATGATGGAAACCAAAACATTTCATCGGGAGGTGGAGGAAGCAAAAGAATGGGCCATACTGGGTTAAGGGATAGATTAGCCTGCTTGGGCGCTTCTGAAGCAGTCAGCACGTTCTCCCCCCAGTAGGGCTTTAGCCGAGCAGCCCTATTTCTACGAGTTTGTGGAGTAAATGCACAATATGACAAATTTACCCCTTGTGGCCCTCACCTAAACAAAGGAGGCACTTTGAGTGCTTCCCCCTTATCAGGCATTTTCCCTTTTTTACGGGTCGGGGCAACATTTAAATACAGCTGTTGCCATAAAAAGGCCCCAACAAATCCCGAAGTATAAACCAAATCCGATCTGATCCAAAGCCAAAAAACCAGTCCCCAAAAGCCAGAAAATAGGGAAAAATCCCATTCACACTAGCGAAAAGGCTCCTATACACTGCACACGTGGCGGATAAAAAGGGAAATACCCCCATACAAAGCGAAAGGGGTTTAAAACACTATGAGAAATGGGTCAACCGCCAAAACCCCCAAAAGGTAGGCTTAGAAGGCTCTGAATGCTGTTTCTGCGCAGGTGTGAAACCCCATTTTTGTACCAATAAGAACCATAAGAAGAAACAGGGCTGTGGCTACGTTGCATGTTAGGGAAATGGCTGGGGTGGGGGTCTTGGGAGCTTCCCCATGGGGGGGGATTATATTAGAGCTCTTGGCTGAGAGGGATCCAGAAGATGTGCCAGTGGGGACTACCTCTAAAGTATATGAGCAATGGACTGAACAAGACAATAATGGTGGGGTGGGGGCAGAGACTGGTCTTTATCCTCTTCCTCCATAGGCTCCGCCAAAATCGAAAAAAAAAAAAATGCTTCTCTTTGCACAGTTATTTCTCTAGAGATTTGCCTGGAATAAGCAGAACATCTCTAGATTTTCTGAGCCCTGAAAAGGAATTAGGAAACCTCCTTTAGTGTTAGAACTGACAGCACCAATTTGTCCTCTGAGGCTTGAAAAGGGGTCCAAGGGGTCTGGAACACCAAGCATCCTGATTACTGCTCCATGGCTGAAGACAGATGAGAGCAGACAGACACTGAAGTCACACGAATTATGGGCTGCAAGAGCCGCAGTCTAGAGGGCCCCTACCCACTGAAGAACCTTAAGACAGGAAGCTCTGTTATGCTTTTCTTGCACACTCTAGCAAAATTGGCATGAATCAACTGCGTGGTCCTCACCCAGGCAGAGGAGACAATATAGGAGATCATCCCAAAACAAGATTTTTGCTACAAAGCCTAGACACTACTTGAAAAAATCTTCAGGGCTGTAACTAACTAGAGTGAAAAGATGAACTGAGAAATGCCAAAATGCAGACTCCCTCACAATACACAATGATGGTAGATGAAAAGCAAAGGGGCTTCAGTGGGAATACATGGTTTATATGCATAAGGGGGTGGAGTTACTGCCAAAATGCAGCTCTAGAAACTTCCAAAGATCTCTGCGTAGGCACAAAGTGATGCCATATTCTGACCACAAAGAACAGAAAAATAAACAAACATGAACATCTACACAGTCAGCCCTCCACATTTGCGGGTTCCACTTTTGTGGATTTGATTATTCACAAATTATTTGCTGTCACCTCTGCTGCCTCCCTATGCCATTTTTAATAGGGACTGCGAGCCTTGTGAGACTGAAAAACTGCAAACAAGACTTGTACGTCCCTATTAAAAATGGTGTGGGGGAGCAGCAGAGGTGGCAGTAAGCCCCACCAGCCACCCACTTCTGCCTTATGAAGGAACCCTGATGCCTCAAGGGAATCCACAGTGGGTTGAATATAGTGATCATACTTTTTTTGTGTGTTAAATATGGTTTGGGAGGGCCTAGAGTTATTCACAGTTTTTTCACTTTCATGGGGATCCTGTGCCCCTAACCCTAGCAAATGTGGAGGGATGACTGTAGCCTTCCAGATACCTCTGAATTGCTACTCCCACGTTCTCTCAGTACAAGACAGGCTGAGTGAAGCTGATGGTAACTGCAGACAACAACTGTAGCCCAACAACAACTGAGAGGACCTGAAGTTCCTAACCCCAATCAAAACAAAACATCTTTGTATTACCTGTCTCTCTGAGTTTTCTCTCAGGGTCTCAACTGTCTTTTCCAGCTGTGCTTTCTCTTTCATCAGGTCTTTGCTAAGATTCTGACTGTTTTGAAGGCTTTGTTTCTCTTCAGTAAGTTCATTCTCAAGTCCTTCCAGCTAAAGAGAAGCACAAAACAAAAAATTAACTCCTATATTTTAGTTTATCTGAACCCTGAAGGTAGAGGTTTAACTATCTGTTGTTTTTACCAAACTTACATTAGAAATGAAATTTGCTAACATTAAGAGAAACTACAACGCAGCATATACAGGGGTCAAGTACTGAGGTTTCTAGATGATTCAGTTTCTTTATTTGAACGAATTTATGGGGATACCAAGGAAACTATTATGTTGCATAAAAATGATATTACAGTCTTTAACACATTTTGATCACAGAATAAGTTCATCTTTCATAATAGAATTCATGCAACTACTATAGAAAAAAGAGATGTGAGACTGTTAGCCACAGCAAACTTTTATATTTCCATACTCCTACTCTATGGGCATGAAGAGAGTGGAAACGTACACTTCTCTTTTTTATTAAATGTTGTTGAATGCTATAATTTGCCCCTAAGCTGAAGCTAGCCTTAGCAACAGATGGATGAAATAAGCCAGTTTCATAATCCACTATCTGAAGTTGTCTTGTTGCAGTAAACCACAGTAAAGTAAGAGAATGACTGGCCTGAAGTATACCTAGCAGTTTCAGTTGATGAAAAATATGGAATATTACTCAAATACTAGAAGACCTGCACTAGTTGCTAACTTCTTTCTGGACTCAATTGGCAGTGTTGGTTTTAACTCTTAAAGCCCTAAATAGCTTGAGGTCTGTTATTTAAGGGACTACCAGTCTCCTTAAGAATCAGTCTAGATCTTAAGATATACAAGAGAGGCTTTTTTGAGAATACTGTTATTGGAAAAGACTCACTTAATAGGAATGTGAAAAAAGGGATTTCTCCTCTGTCACTCACACATTGTGAATACACTCCCCCCCAGAACTGTGATCAGTTCCAATTCTTGCAGCTTTTCAGAAAGGTTCACCTCTTACAACTGTTTTGATGCTTCCTGATTACTTATTTTATTTAATGATTATTTTAATGGCTTTTTGTATGTTGTCAGTCAACTTGTACAATTCTGCTTAGTGAAAGAATCTGTTGTGTGTCTTCAAGTCATTTCTGATTTATTACAACCCTAAGATGAACCTATCACAGGGTTTTCTTGGAAAGGTTGTTAGAAAGAGCTTGCCACTGACTTCTTCTGAGACTGAGATAGTGAGACTTCCCCAAGGTCACCCAGTGGGTTTCCATGGCTAAGCAGAATTTTGAACTCTGGTCTCCAGAGTTATAGTCCAACACACAAACCACTATGCCAAGCTGGCTTGTAGCAGAAACACACAATAAGATAAATAACCCAACCACTCCCAGGTTGTTCAGTTTGTACGGAACAATTAGTGGTTATTTAAAAAATACAGCAGCGGGGCGGTGAGTAATAACCTGCAAAGAAGGGAACATGCAAAGTCCCAAATTCTCTAACAGCATGTTCCTAGAAAATCCCAAACTGTGATTTTCTGTGACATCTTAAATCAGCTCAATGGAGACTAAAAATCATTATAAAATTAAAATGGATTCATTAAAATGAGCATTCTGCAATAAACATATTTACAGTAAAATACATAAGTGGGTATCGTTAGCCAACTTAACATTACAAAAGGACTCAGAATGAAGCAAAACTTACAATGCTTCTGTATTATTTATAAAGCACATATAAGCCTTTTTCCTATTATAAATCAAGGTGATGTACAATTATTTGACACTTATGATGACCTTTCCTTTAATCCTTTTTTCCTGTCCGGTTTTCTTCCCTCTCCGGAGCAAGAGAAACAGCTTGAAAAGGGGAGATGGCCTGGCAAATATATTAGTCAAATCTTTTCAGGTGTTGAGTCTGAAAATATCTCCATAAAAAGCACTCCCTGGACTGGATGCTCTCCAGATGTGCCAGACAACAACTACTGCCACCTTACGCAAGTATGGTGCTCGTTGCTGATGGTGTAAGCTGTGGTCCAGCATATCTGGAACAAACTGGTTTGGAGTAGACTTTTTTTTCTGAAGCCAGTTATATTTGATTTCTCTAAAAACCAAACCCTCTCCCTACAACAGCCCATACCTAGATCATTAAGCACAAATTATTTATGAAAAATACACTAAGATTAATGTCTGAAATCTGTGGGTTAGTGCCAACCAGATTAGACTCATTGAAATGAATGCTGAATGGTGAGGCAACACAAAGGGAAGTCCCATTGATTCAATGGGTCTTTCTCAAGGTGAGATTAACCAATAAGATCTCATCCCTGTATCTTCCTAACTTAGTGTAAATATATATATAATATTTGGTACCTTTTTACTTAGTCTTTGGTTTTCCTTTTCCATTTTCAGTATTTTTGAATTACTGCCTTCTACAGAACCCACCACATTCTGGAGTTCTTCCACAGTCTTTAGCAAACTTTGGTTTTCCATTTCTAGTTTCAGTAACCTACTTGATGTCAGCTCATTCACCTCGTGACCAAGTGACTTTCGTGGCACTATCAGATTAAAGAAAAAAAAAGAGAAATGAACATTTCCCATCTATTATCTGTAGGAATTTATTTGGCAGCAACTTTTGCTCTTTAAATCATTTCCATGGACTATACTATTCTCTATTTCATCACACTCCCACAGTGCTGGGCCATGCATCATCTAGCCCTATAAATGTGGTTGGACTGCAAGTCCAACCATCCCTCACCATTAGCAATTCTGCCTGTGATATTGGGACTTGCAGCCCAAATAAAGGACCATATGATTCCCACTTCTTTGCTACAATAATTCAGACAAAACAAGTCATGACTGTAAACGCTTTTATTTCTTACAGGAAGAAAGAATAATTAATACCAAGCTTTGATGTCACTAGTTCGATAAATGGTTTCCCAATTCCAGAAATTCAATGCATTTGCAAACTGTGCTTGCACCGCAATCCTATATGACCCAACACGAGACTGCATGCAACCAGATTTCTATGTGAATTCCAGGACTGAAAAATATGCTAATATGAATAGTAACTGGAAAGTGCCAGCTACACCCATGAAAGCAGGTACTATTTTTCTTTTAGCCAGTTATGTCTCTGTAGTCCCTCTAAGAACAGTTTACAAACAAGACATGGAATATTTGAAATGCTGAGCTGCCCATTTCCTCCTGTAAAATACAAAACATTAAAGGTTTATCTACCTTCAGAAAGTTCAGATGATCTGTTTATCTGTTCAAGTTCCCAACCCAGGTGCAGTGATTCATCCATACTCTGCTTCTGAGCCATTTCTAGGGTCATATTTTCCTCCATAAGTTCCTCGATTTTCTTCCGATCCATATCACGTTCCTTAAAAATAGTTTACATGAAACTTTTCTTTAAATCTTCCTCTTGAAGTATATAAATATAATTCAGTAATCAAAACTTCGCAAAATCTTACTAGTTGAATCTTCTAATCTATTTAGAGGAACTGAAACTGCTACTAGTGCAAAAAAGAATTATATAAATTTACATACACCTAACCTGATTATGAGATATAAAAAATCACAGCATAATGTTACCATTTACAATAATAAAAGTGGCATTTATGCTTTCAACAAAGATTAATCCGCAGGAAAACTATACCTCAGTAGTTAATATTGGTTTATACAGATAATGGATTGACTCAATAAAAGTATCTTCTTAGGTTTTCATTTGTTTTTGAGAGGAGACCTAAATTTGAGATGAGAATATTTACAAGCAAAAAAAAAAAAGTGTTCATTTTTCTCTCTCTCTCTCTATTTTTTTTGGAAATGTGTTTGACATTACATTAAGCGATATGTAGAAATTTTAATTCCCTTGCTTTGTTTCACATATTTCTTCCAAAAAAACCCCACAGACTGTTTTGGGAAGAAGAGTTGCCAACTAAAGGACAGCCAGTGAAAAATTATTTGCAATGACAAGTGTTTTTTATATGCTTACATTCATTGTTCCATTGTCTGTCCATCAAACAGATGAAAATAGGAAATTTCAAGATTTAAAGTATTTAGATACTCGTTTTTCTATGAAGAAGTATCCAGCATAGTGAATCACAAGGAGAGTCATCCAACTGACTCAGGACAGTAATAATTAATTCTGATTTTAAAACCTGCACAACTGAGATATTACTGTGTATGCTCACCATTTCCATATCATGCAGTTTAGCCTTTAACTGTAGGTTCTCTTTTTCCAATTCATGCAATTTATCAGAACGGGCTCGGGTGCCTTCCAGCTGATCTTCTAACATTGTTTTTGTTTCCAACAATACCTGATTATCTTCTTTAAGCTCCTACAGAAAATCAGAAATAAGCATAAACCAGAAAACGAAACCTAAAACATGCAAAGAATATTTAAAAATCATACTTTGCACAAGAACAAGACACTGATTGTAGTTTATATGAAGTTTATTAACACAGATGTACTGCAAAAGCAGGTCTGACATGTGAAATTCTAGGTGAATGAAAACAAGATGATAATAACATTCAGAAATACTTGGAACCCACAGAAACAGATTCTAAATATGAAATATCAAACTCTCCTGTAATTTTTTTTTTTTAAAAAAAGAGAACTCAAAACTCTGGAGGAGAAAGGTAAGATCTGATAATAAAGCTTAATAAAGGAAGAAGGTGCACCTTGCCACACTGTTGAAGCTCACGGTGAACTGCTGGAGTGTTGCTAGTCCAATTGTTTAGACAAATCTCAAGCTCCTCCAAGTGTGACCATTTGTAATTTTTTACAATGAGTAATCACTTGCACAGGAGGATTTCTTGCGAATTTTGGATCATTAAAAGTTAAGCAGAAATTCAATGTAAGTAAAAAATACTGCTGATAGAGGCAACATGAAAGTACGTCCCATCTGGTCAGGATTTACTAAGTGATGCATAGTTTCCTTATTGTATGCCCATCTGCACAAACGAAGAGTGCAAACAGACAACAACCACCTAGGCCAGACAACCTATTTTATTAGCATCACGTCATTCAGATTTACCTTTAAATATATAATTTTAGCTAAAGGAAAGCGCCATTTTTAGGAGTTTGAAGCAAAAGAAAAATCTTGACAATATTAAAGGTATTCCTTCTTCTGTATATTAACTTAGATGCAAGAAATAGAAGAACTCAGCAGAAGTACACAATTCTGACTCAACAGGAGCAAATGTTGACCCGCTAAAAAAAATGTCATTGTTACGCGTCTTATGGGGTTTTCTGGGGGCTGTGAGACATGCCTAAGATAACCCAATTGAGTGGTCATGGCTGATTGGAGAACCGAACCCTGGTCTCTAGGGTTGTAGTCCAATGCTCAAACCACTACAGCACACTGATGTAATTACACATCCTTTAATGAGAATATGAAAGGTTCAAATCACCTCTACTCTAGCCTTGTAGAATTCAATATCATGTAGTCTCTCTTTATAGCGGCTGACTTCACTTTCAAGCTTGTCAACACGAATTGCCTTCTCTCTGAGAGCATCAAGTTCATCTCTGTATACCCTAGCAGAACGGGCATCCGAAAGCAAATTCATATTCTGTAAAAGAAACCAAAATTATATTACCATACTCTCCATAAGAGATATTAACCAACAGTATGAATCCGGCATTACAGTATTATTCAGTACTCAATTATACCCCCCAAAAAAGATATAAATGAAATAGATCAATAATTAGATAATTTTGAGTTTGTTTATAACTAATATAACCTAGAAGAACAATCATTATTTTACCCTAACAATTATATCCCAACCAACACCTATTCTATATATTCACTATTTCTTATCCTAGAGTTTTGTTATGAAAATCTAATATAAGAATGTAATTAGATTTAACCACCAAAAAAAAAAAAGGAGGAGTACAAGAGAGATACAAATATAAGCAATATAAGAAGTAAAAAAAAAAAGAAAGAGGGAAAAAAGAGGTAGGAAAGGGAAAGGGGAAGAAAAAAAGGGAAGAAAAAAGAAAGAAAAGAAAAAAGGAAATGGAAAAGGAGAAAGAGATAATATGAGAGACATAAGATTATGAAAAGATAACCTAATATATAAATTGAATTTACCACTCTATTTTATGATTTACAGTTCTAAAAGAGATGTTTCTCCCCATCTCTCTTTCCATATACTTTTTAGAGCATTCCATTCTTGATTCACCATGTCTATACTTCGATTTTGCATGAGCACAGGTAGCATATCCATTTGGTACATGTCAAGAAGCTTGAATAACCATTCTTCAGATGTTGGGATTCCTTTCATTTTCCATTTACTTGCGTACAATAACCTGGCCGCTGTTATCATAAATAAAAGAAGCCTTCCATATCTCTTTTGATCATTCCCGTTAATTTCTTTCAGTATATTTAATAAAAATAACTCTGGAGACATAGGAAATTGTAAACCCATTATTGCTCTAATTTGACTATAGATTTCCCTCCAAAATATTCTGGCCATTTTACATGTCTACCAGACATGAAAAAAAGTACCTACTCCTTCATCACACTTCCAACATTTATCAGATATATTTTTATATATATATTCACTAGCTTTGTGGGGGTCAGATGCTACCTGTAAAACATTTTATAATAATTTTCTTTAAGGGCAATACATTTTGTAAATTTCAAATTCACTGTCCATGCTTTTTCCCAGTCCTCTAGAGCTATTGTATGCCCCAGATTTTGGGCCCACTTAATCATGTTATCCTTGATGATTTCTTTCTCCAATTCTAATTTCAATAAACTTTTATATATTAGTCATAGTATACGATCCTTGCCATCCAATAATTTAATGTTAAAACCATTTCTTTTTCCCTCAATACCTTCTGTATTCATATCATTTCTATATGTCTCTTTTAATTGTTGGTATAAAAACCAATTACATTTAATTATATGTAACATACATATATGGACCTATTGTATACTGATTTATATTTATTGTGCTGATTCGTAATGATGGTTGAACTTAATAAATAAACATATCAAAACCTAAAAAAAACAAAAAAAACCACACCAAAATTATATTTCTGAAATATTTATCAAGAAAAACAGGTATTGTGGAATATAAAACTGGTGCTATACATTAGCACTACCAGGCTTAGCTTTCAGAAAAGAAATATTCATGTAGTTACAAAAGGAACTAAGAAAACAAAGCAACATATGCCTGTAAACCAAGGTAGGAATCATGCAGCCCTGCAGGTATTATTGGACTGGAGCTACTGATTATGCTGACTAGGCCTGCAGGATTTACAGTTTAACAACCTCTGGAGGGCTGTACAACTTCCATACCATCTGCTTTAAATAAATAAAGCATTTGGAACTACTCCCTCAGATTTGGTGGTGGTTCCAATGTTTGTTTATTTAATCTGAAATATCATATCCTACAACACATATTGTACTGCCACAGGCAGCCTGGACAATCGTGAAGACTGTTGGGAAGAGTAGTTGAACAAGATCTGGAGGGCCACATGTTTCTCAACCCTTTCGTAAGGCATTTGCCAACCACAACACTACCGCATACTATTGACTAAATCCAAAGTTAGTTTCAATTTGCACAACATCTGTCAGGTCTGGAAAATATACAGAAGGGAAGCCTTGCTCCTAGTTTCCATCCCAAGAGAATGAAAGCAATTGCAGATCTCTTGTGTAAAATCCAAAATTACATTTTGCTTTCCTGAAAAAAAATGTAATTCAATAGTTTATTATTTTCCTCTGCACAGTTCAAATCTTTTGCTCAACTCAAAGTATATTGTACTCTCCAGTGGTTCTCAACCTGTGGGTCCCCAGATGTTTGTGGACTTCAGCTCCCAGAAGCCCCCGCCACTATGGTCAATGCTCAGGGCTTCTGGGAACTGAAGTCCACAAACATCTGGGGACCCACAGGTTGAGAACCACTGGACCATATTATGTGCATCATAATACAAAAGGAAAAGGATAGGCAGAATATGAAAAATGATCTGAAAGGGTAGAGAAAGATAAGCACAAACACAGGCCAATGGATTTCTCCATGGGATTTCTAGAAACACTAGTTATCAAAGAGCATAAAAAAGTCAACTGAAGTTGCATCTATCAAAGAAAACCTTTGACTGTAAATTTGACAGGTATAGTTTCAATCAGGTTCAAAAGAAAACTCAGTAAAAGTAACAAGCACGTGGGGTCACCCAAATCATTTTGTGGTTCGATGTTAAGATCCTTCAATCAATATTTAGTTGTAAACCTGCTTAATCCAGACTCCTTGCTCTGATCATAATGGACTGAAAATTATGGGTTGAAAATCAATCTTTCATTTCCAAACCTCTTGTTGTAGTCTCTTGACTTCAGCTTCAATCTGTTCCAGTTCTTGCTTACAATCCAGCAACTGCTCAGTCTTTTCCTCACTTGAAAGATAATACAAGAAAGCTTATTTAAATAATATTTACATTCCAAAACAGACAAAGAGAACTTAAACAAAATTATATTCTCCTAAAAGCCTCATTAAGGGGGATCATTTTACATGCCAAAAAGTAACAACAGTTTCAAAAAGAAAAGAAAACCTGCTTCTGGAAGGTGGAATGTGGCAGGCAAAAGCAGTCTTTTCCCCACTTCTATGCTCCTCAATTTTTTTCTTCTCCAAACATATTTTTCTTTTTCTTTTAAAAAAACAGTGAAGTTCATGTACTTGTACATGAAACCCATACACCAAAGTCCCACTGACTCAGACAGCATTTGGCTCAATAATCACGTTGTCCCATTAGGCACCTCTGTTTTTATTTGTTGTACTACTTTTCTCTTATTTGGTTCTTCAGTTAATCCTCCTCACAATTCTATCATCTGCAGACTAAAACACTAGCAATCCTAGTCAAATGATGATATACAGTTGGTCTTCTGCTTTCATGGATTTAACATTCATGGATTTGATTATTTGCAAGTTCCTCCATCTTCTGCTCCCCCATCTCAAGCACCTCTTTTCCAGGGAAACAATCCCTTTCAGCAGCTGTAATCAGAGCACGCAGCCCTTTAAAAACCTGCCTCTGATCTTCTTCCTCCTCCTCCACCAGCCACTGCCTGCCTCGCTAAGAACAGCTCACACCTTGATTTTTCAGCACCATCAACCCTGTCCCAATGCCCTCCCGCAACCAAGGAAGTAGATGGGTGAGAGAGTGGAAGAACAGGTTGCTTACCTGTAACTGTGGTTCTTCGAGTGGTCATCTGTGCCCTCATACATTAGGAGCTTTCGCGCCTGCGCGGTAGCGTTCGGAAGATTCTAGAGCTCGTTAGCTTTGGCAGGAACCCCTCCCCCACGCCAGTACTGTGCATGCTCCTCCCGCCGACTAACGGTCTCTCCTCAGTTCTGGTCCGCCGAAGCAGATGGGACCTGAAAAAGAAGGGAAGGCAGGGCGGGGATGCATGAGGGCACAGATGACCACTCGAAGAACCACAGTTACAGGTAAGCAACCTGTTCTTCTTCTTCGTGGTCTCTGTGCCTCATACATTAGGAGACTGTGTAGCTTACCAGTAGGATGGTGGGTCAGGTCCCAGATCCTAGAGCACAGAACACAGCACAGCACGACCGAACCGGGCATCTCTCCTGGAACGGCAGTCGAGCATGTAGTGGCGCACGAAGGTCGACGGCTGGGACCAGGTCGCCACACGGCAGAGTTCCGACAGGTCGACGCCTCGCAGGAGGGCAGCAGATGTCGCCACGGCCCTGGTAGAGTGGGCCCGAAGCAGGTCTGGCGGAGGCTTCCTGGCAAGCTCATACGCCAGTTGAACAGTCTGTATCACCCACTTAGAGAAACGCTGGGTGGATACTTTGTGGCCTCTCCGGCGTCTGCCATAACAGACAAACAGGTAGGGTGTCTGTCTATAGGCTGCAGTTCTGTCCTTATAGAAGGTCAGCGCCCGACGTACATCAAGGGAGTGGAGGGAACGCTCCAGAGGTGTCGTCGGGTCCGGGTAGAAGGTCGGCAGGATGATGTCCTGGCTGAGGTGGAAGTTGGACACCACCTTGGGCAGGAAGGAAATGTCAGGCCGGAGGACCACCTTGTCGCGGTGAAAGACTAAGTATGGTTCATCGCACCGTAGCGCCGTCAACTCTCCCGCCCGCCTGGCAGAGGTGACGGCCACTAGGAACGCGGTCTTCATCGCGAGCAGCCTGTCGTCCGTCGTGGCCATGGGCTCGAAGGGCGGCCTCGTCAGCTGGGACAGCACCAATGACAGCGACCACGGCGGTAGAGGCGGCGATACCGGCGGGTAAAGGTGCTGCAGGCCCTTCAGGAACTGCTTAACGGTACCGTCCCTGAAGAGAGCGGCCGACGGGGATCGCGGCGGCTGGCATGCCACGATCGCGTCGAGGTAGACCTTGAGCGATGGGAAGGCCAGACCCTGCTGCCGGAGATGGAGGAGGAAGTGGAGCACGGTACGCAGGGTGACAGGCGATACCGGCTCTCGACGTTCCTCGGCGAAGGCCACGAAGCGCTGCCACTTGTAGTGGTAGTTCCTTCGCGTGGACTCCTTCCTGGCCGCAGTCAAGACGTTCCCGACGGCTGGATCGTCTAAGGCGATATCCTCCAGGCATGGAGGGCCAACACCGGCAGGTCCGGGTGCAACACCAGTCCGTCGGAGTGGGACAGCAGGTCCGGTACCGTTGGAAACCTGGGAGTCCTGCCCCGGGCGGCCTCGATCAGGGGTCCGAACCAGTGCTGCCTCGGCCAGTACGGCGCCACCAGGATCGCGTCCGCCTGGTCCGCGATGATTTTCGCGATCACGCGGCCCAGGAGCGGGAACGGAGGGAAGGCGTAGATCAGCCCTTTGTCCCACGGGAACTGGAAGGCGTCGCCGATGGAGCGGCGATCGTGACCGGCCCTCGAACAGAACAGGCGGCACTTCACGTTCTGGCTGGTCGCAAAGAGGTCGATGGTCGGCTCGCCCCATCGGTCCCGAAGCATCCGGAAGGCCTCGTCGGACAGGGACCACTCGTGATGGGAAGTGGTGTCCCTGCTGAGGGCGTCCGCCGTGGTGTTCTCCTGCCCCGCCAGGTGAACCGCCACGGGGTGTATCCGGAGCGGGACGCACCCGTTCCAAAGGTCGAGTGCGATGCCCAGCAGCGTGGTGGAGTGCGTCCCCCTTGCCTGTTCACGTAGCAGACCGCCGTCGTGTTGTCGGTGAGGATCAACACCGTGCGGCCCGTGACCAGGTGTCGGAACGCTCTCAGGGCCTTGTGGATCGCCAACAGTTCGAGCGAGTTGATGTGGAGGAACAACTCGTCGTCCATCCACCGGCCTCGGACCCGGAGATCCCCGGTGTGCGCTCCCCAGCCGAAGAGCGAGGCATCCGTCGTTAACGTGACCGACGGCCTGGGTTCGCGGAACGGCATGCCTGACAGCAAGTTCCGGTACGACAGCCACCACAGGAGCGAACGACGTACCTGTTGTGGCAGGCGGTATCGGCGGCGTTGGTCGTCCCGGAGTGGATCGAAGGCCCTGACGAACCAGTGCTGGAGCGGCCGAGCGCGTAACCTGGAGAGGTAGGTTACGGCGGTGGTCGAGGCCATGTAGCCGAGGAGCTGTTGGATCCTCCTCGCTGACAGCGTCGAGGTTTCGAAGGCAGCGGACGCCGCTCGACGAAGCGTCCGCGCCCTCTCATCTGGGAGGAAGGTCTCGCCGATACCGAGTCGAGGGTCGCCCCGATGAAGTCGAGAACCCGGGCGGGTTTGAGATGGGACTTCTTGGGGTTGACCCTGAGTCCGAGCCGAGTGAGAAGGGACAAAGTCCGATGAATGTCCCTGTACAGTTTCTGTCTGCAGGACGCCACCAATAGCCAATCGTCCAAGTAAGGGTAGACGGAGACGGCCTTCGTCCGCAGGAAGGACACGACCGGAGCCATGCACTTGGTGAACACCCTCGGTGCGGTGGAAAGTCCGAACGGCAGCACCCGGTACTGGTAGCTGGTGCCGTCGATCGCGAACCGAAGGTATCTCCTGTGTTGCGGGCGGATCGAGATGCGGAAATAGGCGCCTTTGAGGTCTATGGACGCAAACCAGTCCCCTCGGCGGAGGAAGGGGAGGATCGACGGCAGCGTGACCATCTTGAACCTCTTGGGGCGGATGTATTCGTTCACCCCTCGGAGGTCTAGGATGGGCCGCAGGGATCCGTCCGCCTTCGGCACCGTGAAGTACCTCGAGTAGAAGCCGGTGGTCTTGGCTGAAGGCAGGAGCCTCTCGATCGCTCCCTTCTCGAGGAGGGACTGGACCTCTTCCAGTAGAGCCGAGCTGGCCGGAGTGGAATAGTAGACACCCCGTGGCGGAATAGCCTGGAACTCGATGGCGTACCCCAGGCGGACGATGGTAAGTACCCAGGAGTCCGCAGTGATCTCCCGCCAGCAGTCGAGGTGCCTGGCCAGGCTCGGGTGATGGAACAGTTCTACTGGAAGGGCGAAGGATGGCACGGGTGGAGTCCTGCGAAGGCCGTCAAAACCGGGACTTCGTTCCCGAGGACGACTTCTTGGACGACGAAGATGGGCGTCGTCTGGGAAGCCTCCTGGAAGCCGAAGAGGTCGACGGCCTCGACGCGGTCGACCGCGGAGACCGCGGCTGGTACGCCGATGAAGAGGAGGACCTTCTCCACGTAGGCCTCGGCTGGAAAGAGCGGCAAGTCTGGGCAGGCTGGTTTATGCCCATCTTCTTCGCAGTCAGTCGGGCCTTGACGAGGTGATCCATAGCCTCGTCAGTGGAGGAATGGAAGAGCCCTTCTCCGTCAAATGGCAGGTCTTCAACGCGCCGACTGCTGTCCTCCTGGAGCCCACAGGACCGGAGCCACGTGTGGCGTCGGAGGGCTACGGCACCGACCATCACCCTCGAGGTAGCCTCCGCGGCGTGCCTCGAGGTGGCGAGCTGCTGCGTAGCCACCGCAACGGCCTCGCCGAAGATCTGCATGGCTGAGGCGCGTGACTCCTCCGGCAAGTCAGCGAGGACCGGGCCGAGTCGGTCAAACAGGTTCCGATGGTATGCCGCGAGGCATGCCATCGTATTCACCGTCCTGACCACCAGGGACGATGCCGAGTAGAACCTTCGGCCGAAGGTATCGAGCTTCCGTCCTTCACGGTCCGGAGGGGTGGTATGTGCTCGATTGCCTCCCTTCGTCTGAGCCGACTCGACCACTATGGAGTTAGGTACAGGGTGTTGAAAGAGGAACTCCCCGTTCTCTTTCTGTGTCCTATACAGATGCTCCAGCCTATGAGGGACAGGCTGTGCTGACGCCGGCTTCGCCCATGGCTGCTTCATCGCATCCACCAGGGTAGGCAGGAACGGCAGCGGTGTGGTCGACGGTGGGCGGGTTTCCAAGTACTGGAAGACAGGGTCCTGGGCTTGGGGAGCAGGTTCGGTCACCCTCAGGCCAAGGGCTGTGGCCATCCGGAGGAGGATTGCCGAAAACTGGCGGACGTCCTCCGGCGCAGACTCCGGGGCTGGCTCTTCGAACCCCAGCGGTGGGGACTCATGAGAAGAAGGGGTGGACTCAGCAGCATCGGAGTCCGAGTCGTAGGAGCCGCCAGATGGTGATGGCGACCTCTCTGCCTCCTTCTCCTCGGCCGGTCCAGGGGCCGGAGTTGCCAGGGTAACAGCCGGAGCTGCAGGCTGCGTCGGTACCGATCGGCCGATGTCGTGACCGGTATCGGAGTCACCTGCAGGGGCACGACCGCGGGCCTCGGACGGTGTGCCACCTGCGTGGTGGAAGTCGCCGCTACCGCCGGCTGGGCCACGGTGGGCTGTGGCGTCGGGCGGGTAGCTGTAGCCGTCGTCCGCGGCGGTGGAGAGACAGCCCTGTAGCGAGGTGAGGGCTCTGGGGACCGACTGCGACTCGGCGAGCGACGCAGTGGTGACCTCTCATAGCGGGGGTAGTGAGCCTCCCGCGGTGGCGAACGAGACCGGCGGCGGGCGACCAGTACCGAGGGTCTGGGTGGTACCGGTCCCTGTAGGACGGCGAGTACGAATAGTAAGAGCCGGCTGGCTCTTGCCACACCTGCTCCTGGGCATACCTTCCGAGGTAGGCAGGAGATACGCTCTCTCTCCCGAGCGATGCCTCTCCAGGCGCATCTCCCGATATCGCGGGGATGGAGGCCTGGCCCGCTGCTCCGGCGAGCGGGACTCGTCGCGTCGAGAGACTGGGCGTTGTCTGACCACAGCCTCCTCTTGGCGTTCTGCCGAGGGTGGACGGCGACTCGGCGGAGTGATCTCCGCGATCAGCTCGGGCGGTTGTGGAGGCGAGGCCTGCACGACCTGCTCCTCGTCTGACACCTCGAGGATTACGTCCTCTTCCGGAGGCTCCTCCTCCACGGGGAGCTCCATCAGCAGAGGTTCCTCGGCGGGCTGGGTGGGTGGCGGAGTCGGGGGTTGCACCATCTTTGGTGGAGAGCGTCGTTTCTCCTTGCGTTTCTTCTTCTTACCCTTCTCCCCCAGGCCCTCAGTGGCTGGGCGCTTCTTCTGAGCCGCGGTCAGCGGCCTGGAGGAGGAGGTTGAGGCCTGCGAGCCCGCAGGGTCCTCACGTGCCCGAGTTGCCGAGATCTTCGGTATCCTCGGCAACTTCATTATCGGTACCGAGCCTGGTACCGATACTGACGAGGTCGAGGGCACGGCAGCCGCTGCCTCTGCCGAAGAAGAAGAGGACGGGCGTTTCTCGGCCATCGTCTCGGGTCTTTTAGCACGCAGAGACTCCTCCCAACAGTGGGATTTAAGCCTTTCCGACCTGTTGCGGAGATTCTGGTGTGTGAACTCTCTGCAAATGGGACAGGCCTGAACGTTGTGCCCCTCACCCAAACAAATCAGGCACTTAGAGTGTCGGTCAGAGAGAGCGACCTTCCTTCCACAGGAGGCGCAGCGTTTGAAAAGAGCCGACATAAACCGGGGGCAAGGCAAGAAAAGAAAAGTCCGAGAACGCCAAACACAGTCCGAGATCCGAAAACGTAGTCAAAGCCAGAAAAAGGTTAAAACCGATCGAGAAAGTACCAAAGCCAAGTCCGAAATCCGTGAGGGGTAGTCAAAAAGCCAAATCCGAAGTCGAAAACACCAAAAAGCAGAATCGAAAAGCAAGCCAACAAGCAGAACCTTCTGTACGCTGAGGCGGACAAGAAAGAACTGAGGAGAGACCGTTAGTCGGCGGGAGGAGCATGCGCAGTACCGGCGTGGGGGAGGGGTTCCCGCCAAAGCTAACGAGCTCTAGAATCTTCTGAACGCTACCGCGCAGGGGCGAAAGCTCCTAATGTATGAGGCACAGAGACCACGAAGAAGTAGTATAGGTCTACCATGCCAACACAATCCTTTTTCCTCTCCTTTCCCTGTCCTAGTTTGGATTCTTGTGTGTCTGCTGTCCCACTACCTCTTGGCTCCCTTCCCACAGACACACTTACACATTTTGATATTTGTGGTTCTTCTACTTTTGCGGGGGTCCTCAGCTCCTACCCCAGCAAATGCAGAGGCCAACTGCACACCCTTTCCCTTTAGTGTTTGACTGCCTACATGACAACAGGATGTAAGATGCAGGCCTTCAACCTTAAGAACTAACTCCTCAACGAGGAATAAAAGGATAGTCTCTCCCTAACCTGTTTAAAGGCAATATCATAAAGAATCCAGTTGTTACGAATATAAAATATAGAATCACAGAGCTAGAACGGGTCCCACAGGTCTTGAGTCCAACTGCCCACTCAATGAAGAAACTCCAGCTAGGGTACTCTGAGCAGGTAGCTGTCCAGTCTCTATTTCAACACATCCAGAGTAGATCTCACTATTGCTCTATGTAATTGGTTCTTCTGCTGAATCACTGTTATCATCAAGAAGTTCCTTCTAATGTGCAATCTATCCTCCTGTAACTTAGAACCATTAGACCTGGTCCCATTCCCTGGAGCAGCAGAAAACAAAACCCGCACCCACCTCTCTGTATATCCTAACTTTTATATAGTAGGTCCCTCCTATAGCTATGTGACCAGTATATGCCACTTCAGTTAACAGCAATGAAGTGCAATCTGAAAATAATACTTTGAATTTAACAGAAATAAAACAGAAATCCAAGTAATGAAGTGAAATAAAGCAAAATACAGTATAGTACAAACAACATTACTACATGGAAAATGGAAGAGAATGTAAAATGCAAGCAAATGGCACCCCATTTGCTCACAGTATTGCGCTGCTTCACACTGTCCATGCTTCGTATGTTTTCTCATTCTTTGCAGTATTACATAGGCTTCTTTGTTACTCTTTGTGATCTGACTGTGGTAGCGCCTTCTGCAAAATTCTTGCGATTGTGCAGTAAAGTCTCTGTCCTTATCCAGTACAGTCCTTGACAGTGTTAGGTCTCCAGCTGAGCATATAAGTGGCTGAAGGACCCAACTGGACTGATGGATCAGTTTCCCATGGGTATATTGGCAGTACTGGATGAGCTGGTAGAAAGTGCTAAGGATTCCAACATTGCAATTGTGACCACAATGGGATGTGACTTGCAAAACCTAGGAAACTAGAGATCAGTCTCAAGACCAAGCAGGACCAATATCAGCTAAGCCTTGCAGTACATGGTGAGGAAAAGGAGGTCTTCAATGGGGAGAGAAGTGCTGGCCCTGTGGAGATTACATCCATGAATGGCATTGTGGCAACTGGCTTTGGGAGTGACCTTCACTTTGGAAGTGACCTTGCTCAGATCAAAAATGGGGGTGACCCTTAATAGTAGGAGATTGGCAGAGCAACTCTGCTGGGACTGTTGAGTATTGGAAGAGTATAACATCTCACCTTCTGAATATGCAGCACCAAACTGAATCTCCTCGGGGGAGGAGAACAATCTTTGTTTTATTCATTCATTCTTTTGCATCTTGCCTTTCTTCCGCTAATGGGACTCAAGACAGCTAACATATTTAAAACCATACAGATTATAATTATCTATAATAATAATAATAATAATATTATTATTATTTATATCCCACCTCTCCCAACGGAGACACACACACAATTTCTTTGAGAAATACAAAGAAAATGGAAACAATACACTGAAAAGCTATGTAAAAGAGGCGAAAGCATGATAGATTTCTTCAAGGAAAGAATCTTTTACCAATGAACCTGCAACTTTAGAATGTGAAGTAGAAGCTGAGCTCAAAGCACTTGGGAGAAATAGTCACCAGAAACAGAAGGCATATCAGTAAATATGTTTCAAGTTAGAGCGATAAAGTCCATCTGAATTATAACTGAAATCTGACAACAAATACAGAAAACAAAACAACTACATTCAATCTACATTCAGATTTCCAGGACATGGGACATCAATGATTACAGTAATGACTGGACCATTACATTAATCTCCCATGCAAGCTAGGCGATGCTCAAAATTTTACTATAAATACATTTATGATACATGGAGCCAGAAATGTCAGATGTCCGATCTGGGTTCTGAAAAGGAAAAACCACTAGGGAACATATTGCAAGCATATGTCAGATAATGGAAAATGAAAAAAAAAATTCAGAAGAAAATCCATCTGTACTTTATAGATTACAGCAAAGTCTTTGATTCTACAGACTATGAAAAATTATGGATTGCTATATAAAAAAGGGATGTGTTATATCTGGTTGTTCTGGTGCAAAATTTCTACTAAGGACAAGATGCTACCGTCAGGACAAAATGATAGAGAAATAGTACAGTTTCCCACTGGCAAGAGAGTTTGTCAAAGCTGCATTTTATCACTGTGTTTTTATACAGTATGCAGAACATACCATAAGGAACCTGGATTAAACTTGGAGGAAGGAGATGTCAACCCTGGAGGAACGAAATCAACAATTTAAAATGTGCAGATGACATATTATTAGAAGAAAATAGCTAGGACTTGGAATGGCTACTGAACAAAGTCAGGGAACAAAGTGCAAAAGCAGAGGTACAGCTGAAAATTAAGAAAACAAAAATAATCACCATAGATGATTTACAGAAATGTAAAGCTGATAATGAAGATACTGAAATAGTTAAAATTTTGTATACTTTGGCTCAGTCATAAAGCAAAATAGAAGCCATGGTTATGAAATCCTAAAAAGAATATAGATATGGAAGGCCACCGGGAAGGAACTGGATAAGATCCTCAAGTGTAAGGATGTATCACTCAATAGTAGCATCAGTGTAGTCCAGGCCATACTGTTTCTATGTATAGTTGTGAAATCTGAACAATCAAAAAAGCTGATAGGAAGAGAATAAGTCCATTTGAACTGTGGTGCTGAAGGACAGTTCTGCAGCTACCACGGACTGCCAGAAAAAAACCAAGTGAAATCAGCCTGAGAGCAAATCAAGCCTGAACTCTCCCCAGATGCCAAAATAATTACACTGAGGCTATCATATTTTTGACATATCATAAGTTGACTTATTCTAAAGACGAAGGCAGTAGGAAAGAGAAATACAGGAGGACAGACACAAATCAAGGAAACCATGGCTCTGATTTTACAAGAGCTTAACAGAGCTGTTAATAAGAGGATGTCTTGGAGGCCTCTGATGCATACGGTGGTCATATACTGAAGCTGATTTGATGACAATTAACTACAAGTTATATACTGGGTTGTGCTATTAATAATTAAAAGAAATTAATATTTAATGTCCAACAAAGCATTTATTTGTAAATAAATCCGATACACTGCAAAAAATATTCTCTGAGATGCTTATACTTCCAATTGCGTTCTTCAATTGTAAATAAGATTGTTTTTAATTACACAGGATTCACAAGTCTTCACTGTTTAAAGCTATTAACTGTCAATCAAATTAATAACAGCAATTTGCATTAATTTTCCTAGTGCAGCTGTTTACAGAATATCTTGGGCCAGCTCATTTCAAACGACATGTAATAAGCCAGTCATCAGAAAATGAGATCTGTTTCTTTTATTGTATTCTAATGGTTAAAATGACTAAAATATGTTACAGTGGGACCAGTCCCTGAAGAGGAAAAGAAACTGAATGGACGTAACAATTAAGTCTTCCATTTTCAGATAATGTCTTCAGAACAGTAGAGTATTTTTCTTGGCAATCTTTATAGGTGCAGGTCAAATTATAAATGTTCCTTTATTTATTTATTTATTCTTTCTCTCTCTCAATTGATGATGAAGACCACTGGAGCCCACCCACATTATCACCTTTGTCAATACATGGCCAATGAGGAAAGACATACCAGTTGGCTGAGGCAAAGCCATTGATTTTAAATATCTGGCTGGATGGGACCTGTATGTCACTACGTGCTCAGGCTTAGTTCAGAAAGATAACCAGCATATAATAAGCCTCTGACTGAGGATTTTGGCTGAAGACTCAACCTGTAATATTCTAACTAGCAAGTGAAATTCAGTCCCAAATAAATATACAGTGCTTTCCCATAAAATCAGGTTCAGCATGGCAGGAGCTTCTGCCACTCTGCTTGCATCCCTGCTAATATGGTCCACGATGGCTAAATTAGTTTTAAATCCTAAATCCTCAAAGTATCAATTAATTTGTATCTAGGTTTGTATGAATCACCAAGATTTCATATGTATGCCTCAGGCAGAGAACAAGTGGTAATCTTCAGAGATCAGAGCTGGGCTGTAATTTGAAAAATGGCTCCACACTTCATAATACAATCACTTCTAAGGTTTCAGAGCTATGAATTAAAAAACTTCAATATGCATATGATAATCAGTTGAAGGCCAATTTGGGGCTTTTATAAATGTGTGATTTGTTTCAAATGATAAACAGCCTAACTACTGAGACAGAGACACTAAGCACACAAGAATATGGCTGGTCTCCAGAACCCTAAGGAGATATACACAGGCATTTACACCATTAATAGCCCACTAAGTGGTCTATCATTTGGTTGGCCTCAGGCATTGGCAAAGAGACATACTCTCCCACTAAAGTGGTAAAAATCCCTACAGCTAGCATATGGAATACATGACAAAGTGAAGCAGGAGGCTAGTGTCAATTATAGCACAGCTGTTATTCAACTGAGACTAAAATTGAAAAATTAGCAAAATCAAATCAGCACCACTTTCCTTTAACAGGCTACCCCGATCAGGGAGATGTAAGATTAACTAGAATATTTTTATTTGGTTTCAAATTATGCATAAAAATATTTTAAAAATGAAGACAGTGTAATGATGGCAAGTAAATTTATCAGAACACACAGAGAGCAATGCTCTACAACTGTTGTGTGCATTAAAGTTGTTTCCAACTTATGTGACCCTAAGGCAAACCTGTTACAGGGTTTTCTTGGCAAGATTTGCTCATAGAGGGTTTTGCCTTAGCCATTCTGCAAAGTTGAAAATGTGTGATTTGTCCAAGGTCACACAGTGGGTTTCTATGGCTTAGGGGGATCTGAACCCTGGTCCCCCAGTATGCTAGTCCATTACATATGCTGGCTCTCTCCCACACTGACTCTGGCTGGCTGGCTGTAGAACCGTTTGGGTGCAAAAACAACCTATTTAACTTTCCAACAGATTTCTGTCATATTTGTGTCACATATTTTGCAATAAATACTCATTTGGCAAAACTTTCACAATACTAATTTGCCTGCAGTTTTGGATCCCAATTCCTCAATCACACTTTATTTCTAAGGCTAAGTGTTATGCAACATCGGTTATCAGTCTGCATATAATAATTTCAAAATTGGGTCTTACATATTCTGGATGATAAAATTAGAAGACACATCCAGAAAGTTTAGTAAATGAACTATTGCTTCAGGTCCTCAAGTTTCACAGCCATTTCCTACCTCCAATCACATCCTGTTATGGATCATTTTTAAAAATTAAACTCCAGTCCAGAGCAGCCTCTAGTTCTTTTCTAAGCATTCAGGCACGCCTAAGGCCATATTGCTGGTCAGATTTTGAAATGTGTCCCCTTTGGAAGAGTTAGGGTATGAAAACCCTGACTTTTTAAACCCTCTTGTCAAAAATATAACTGTGGACATTTACTGTTAAGCCACCTGAAACCTTTCAAATTCATGTCTTATTAAGCATCAAATCTATGAGAGCTGCCTCCTGCAGAGTCCAAAATCTTTCAACAAATGTACACATATATTTCACAGCAAAATTAGACCTCCTTGGGAAGTATGTCTGTCCTTTCTAACGGGCAGCTTCTGAATCTAAAACAGCTATTGACCATCAACAACAGTTACACAACATAGATAATCAAACACACAGGTATCAGACCCTGCAATAAACTTCTTGACAGCAACTTTTCCCTGGTATCTACTCAGGAAACATGATCACAGCATCTAATGATCTTAGCTACCATATTAAGCATTCATTGCACTCATAATCTTCTGCAGTGATATGCTAACAGCAGTGCCCTTCTAATTTTACAAGTCAGTTTCTGTGTTATAAGAAAAAATTGACAGAAGTCTGAACTATACTTCACTGATTTTCTTATCTGCAATTGGCCCATATGCTGATGTCAAATTTTGTAACTGAAAGAAGGGGTTTCCTCCTTTCAGGGTAGAACGAAAAAAGAGTTTTGGCCATCTCTTGAGTTGAGGGAGATACCCTGTTTCTGTCAGGTCCACTCTCTACTGACACTTACTGAAGGACATCTTACAATTTTCATACGTTTCAATTTTCTGTTCGTATTTATCTGGGACTTAACAGAAATTAAGCAAATCCCGAGATGGCTGATTTCTGAGTTAACAGCAACATAAGGTGATTTCTAATTAGCATGCTGTATCAAGTAAACACTATTTTCTACTTTCTTCTTTCAGCAAACTGATCACAATAGAAGTCCACTGTTGCTAATCTCATAAAGCTACACAAGTTTGATCCAGAAGTGTGTGCTTGCTTTATTTGTTTGTTTGCTGTATTTCTAGCCCACCTTTCTCCTAGAATTGGGACCTAAGGTGGCTTCCAACAATACACACACATTAAAAAACATTAAATACATTCAAAACAGCTAAAAACATTTAACAGATATAAACATAAAAACACTTAAAAGGATATACAACCGTTAATAAATAAAGCTGCCCTGCTTACATGAAAGCCTGTTTGAAAAGTTTTTGCATGTCAGTGAAAGGAGAGCAGGGAGGGGGCCCACCTAGCCTCCTGTGGAAGAGTGTTCCACAAAGTGGGAGCAGCCACTGAGAAGGTTCTCTCCTGTGTCATCACAAGGCGAGCCTGGGATGGTGGTGGCACAGAGAGAAAGCCTTCCCCAGCAGATTTTACGGTTCTAGCTGGCTTGTACAGGGAGATATGGTCTTTCAAACAGCCTGGACCTAAGCTGTTTAGGGCTTTATAGGTCATAACCAGCACTCTGAATTGTGCCCAGAAACGAACAGGTAGCCAGTGGAGCTGTTTTAGCAAGGGAGTTACATGCTTGCTGTAATTGGCCCCAGTCAGCATCCTGGTCAGTATATTAGATACTACTGTCTCCTAGTAAACACCACAGTACCTTATTTATATGCTAAGAACTTGTTCTTTAAAGAGGTGCTATTCCATTGAAGACATGTGGAATTTCTCAACATTCCACTGCAACTGATAGCATACTTACAGTTCTTGCCTAAGCCTTCTGATTTTTGCTTTGGCATCTGCTAGCTCCACAGACAAGTGTTGTCTGCTTTCAGTGCGTTTCATGCCTGGAGATCCACAAGGTGATTGTGCTGCTGATGCATGAGGTAGAAAATGAAGAGAATCCCGTTCTTCAGAGAGTTCTACGATAGTCTAAGATATTTTTAAAGAAAATTAAAGAGATGCGTATAAGATGACTTTACTGTTAGACAAAATGTAATGTATAAAGGACTCAAAGGCATTGGGGCAAATCTTAGCATCTGAATTACAGTTCTGTCTAAATTTTCTTCTATTCATGGAACAAATATATTGTATCCCATCTAGTAAGATCTATACTGGCACAACCACTGGCAAATGCTTTGCAGGCTGGGGATGGATGAGACTTAGACAGGGAAAACAAGATAAGAGAATGCCTTAACGCTCTTTTGCTCAGTCCAGCATCTCAATCAAATTCAGTCTGCTATGTGTGCATTAAGTAAAAGCTTTCATGAATACATCTGTAACAAGTATTTTGTCCTGATGGGGGAGGCCTCTCGAAATAGGTCTACTTGTGAGGTTCTGTTGGGGCTAAAGCAACTAAACTCATTTACAGCTGCTGTGAGCAGATGTGTATGATACCTCACTCAGAGTATCCTTTAGTACTCTCATCTGAAGTGAAGGAAAGTTTTGTTTCTCTCTCCCAGTCATTTTATTGGTCTTCCTCCCAATTCCTTAGCAAGCATTCTACTTTTCCTCCTCTTAACTAATATTTATAAAGGGCATATATCACACTAGGATTTACATACACAGAAAGATAAAAAGATACAAAGGTCTGCCTGTAGGCTTCACTAACATCAAACACTGAAATAAAAAAAAAGAAGCACAGAGAGGAGAAGAAACACTTCCATTTGTGTGTAAAGCTAAAGGAAATATAGGACCAACTGCAGAAGAAGAGAAATACCATGGTAGAATACAGAGCTAAGAAGTAATTTACTTTTAACAAGCTACTCTAGAGAACAGTCTTTGTTTTTCGCAGTAACGACCTGAGACAAAATTACTTTTTGTGCTTCTAACAGCCATGGCTGTAAATCACTACTTTTCAGTGGAATGAGACTGAGTGTCATAACCAGTAATGCTGACCCAGTAACCCAGCGTGCTGACTCAGTTTGAGCAATGGCAGGGGAAGAAGGAACATCACATGGACAGCTGTCTCTAGTTGCAGCTGGCAACAAGGATGAGACACACAGAGAGACAGGAAAGCGTGCAACTAGGGAGGAGAAAGGAGACACAGTGACAACAAGAGCTGTATTACAGACTCAGATTAGTTGGAAACTAATAAAGGAAAACCTTTAAAATTAGCCTGCCTTCTCTGTATTGCTTTGTTTTGCCTGGACATGAGCACTGGGAAGTGGGGGGAAGAATGGAAACTGATGTAGCCACTACCAGGAAAAAAAGAAAAGAAAAAGAAAGGTAGAAAGGAAGGAAGAGAATGTGAATAATGGTGGAGAAGAACTGCCTTCCCAGGCTGGTTGCTCAAATGGCAACAAAAACTGATGTACAAGTATTGGATAGGTTGAACAGGAGGAGGAGGAGGAAGTTGAATAGGGAGCAGGAGTTGCTTCTCTACCCATTTACGAGTGAAATCTGTTCACTTAAAAAATACTTATAAGAACTTTGCCTGTCCATATAGAATTCCAACTGACATGGCATTTACTGTGTCTGTTATATTACAAATCCTACTACATTCTAATTGATAGGGATTGCAGTCCAATATACCGGAGAAGAAAGTACTAGGAAAGGATTGTTTTTATTTTTTATGTTTTTGTTGCCATTTCCAAGTTGCAATATCTGAGCTGGCTACTTGGGAGTACCAGAAAGCATATGCCTGTATTTTCAATGGCACAGTAGAAACAAGCAATGTCAATGGAAAGTGTTTTAAGTGCCTTCAAGTTGTTCCTAATTTATGGCAATCCTATCATGGGGTTTTCTTGGCAAGATTTGTTCAGAGGGGGTTTTCCATGGCCTTCCTTTGAGGCTGAGGTATCATGACTTGCCCAAAGTTACTCAGTAGGTTTCTATGGCTAAGCAGGGATTTGAACCCTGGTCTCTGAGATTCCTAGTCTAATATTCAAAACACAGGACCATATTGGCAATAAGTAATTTTTCAAGTTACTGTTCTGAGCAGCACTAATGCTCTGCTGAGTGACCAGAGTAATTTTTTTTCTCAATAAAATATGCCAGCAAAAAGATCAGGCTGGTCTTTAAGGGACAAATAATTCACTGACTAGCGAGAGAAGTGGTGCAAAGATAAGGAGTAGCATAAGAACTGAAGATTTAAAAAGGAATTAAAAAAAAAGAGAATAGAGAACTGTAAAGATAAACCATAGCATTTGAAAATCGAAAACATTTGAGTTTAATGCAGAACAGAAAAAAGAGGAAACTAGTGAAGAGAGTCATCTTTTACTTCAGATTTTTTTTATACGGAAATGAAAGAGCTATTAATTGTCTCCGTATTCTCTTGATAACGCATCACAAGTATGACTAGATAGCTAATTTGCAAAGTTTTGCAATGTTTTTATCTTGGTATTCATATTTGTGCATGGATCTGAACTCATTTGTCACACCAAAAACCTACTGTCACTTCCTGACTCTTATATTTCTTTCAAATGGATTACAAGAAAATTAACATCCATACTCTTCCATTCTAGCAGCAGGAATCCTCACCTGCAGTGGACACTGTTGTTTTCAGCTGACAGCTATTCTCAACACAAATAACAAGTCTTTTTAAAAAACAAATCATACTGCCAAATACTGGAATTATAATTTGAGTCACTGCTTTATAGCTGAAGAGACATGAACTGCATCTCAAAATACTCTACAAGTCCCTCAGAGTTAAAAACCTCAACTTCAGTTTTTGCAAACAGCTGCTTAGCTATATGGGAGAAGTAAATATTTTCATTTCTGTAGTAATAAAAAACAAATCCCAAAGAACATAACTGAAAACTGGCAAGATACATACCTCAGAATGCTCATCTCTCTCATCTATAAGTCTTCTTAAATGCAATGCCATATTTTTTAATAGAGGTTCAATATAGTCTTGTGACAGAGAACTGTCGTCCATCCACTGGAGATCAAACACATTTTCCTGATTATGAGTTACCTACAGAGGATAAAAATCATGAAGTGAAAACTTTTCTGCTTTAATTAGGGATAGGCAACATGTGGTTTGAGGGCCACATAGATCCCTGCCAGTTTTCGGTATGCTATTGCTAGGCTGCTAAAGAGGGAAAAGATTATTTTTATTGCAAAGAAGACACCTAACAAAACACACTACCTTTCTAAAAGTGGAATTCAGTTTAAATGAAGTTGTGTGCTGTATTTGTTTTAAACCAACTCACTACCACTCTATGTGAGTGAGGCTCACTGGTGGTGGCTGGTTGTTACTCCTAGCTGACTGACAGGCTTACAAATGGGGGATGTTGTCAATCTTTTATTTAATGGTTAGACTACAGAAAGATATACAGTCCTTCCTCCACATTTGTGGGCTTGACATTCGCAAATTTGGTTATTCACGAGTCTGCATGCTTTCCTTCTCAATTCTCTTCCTCCCATTCCTATGCATTTTGCCCCAGGGAGGTTCTACAAGGCAAAATGGAAGGAAATGGGGGAGGCTGCTATGAGTTTTCTTTTCCTCCTCCAGCGTTTTCCCCCTTCCCTTCCCATGCATTTTGCCCCAAGGCGGAGAACTCCTGCTGAGACAAAATGAGAGGGAACGGGGTAGAGGGGAAGGCTCCCATGAACCTTCCTTTCCTCCTCCAGAGTTTCCCTCTCCCCTTCCCATGCATTTTGCTCCAGTGCAGAGAACTTCCACTGAGGCAAGAATGGTAGGGACTGGGGTGGGGGCCCTTTCTTCCTCCAGAGTTTCCCCTCTCCCCTTCCCATCCACTTTCTCCACACTGAGGCAAAATGCATGGGAATGGGGAGGGGAAAACTCCAGAGAAGGAATGAAGGTTCTTGGGATCCTCGTCTCCCCATTCTCTTCCATTTTGCATGGGAAGGGGAAGAGGGGGAGCCCAGGCAGGGAATAGGAGTGGGAGCAGATGGGGGAGTTATTCATGATTTTTCCACTTTCGTGAGGGTTCTATGCCCCGAAGCCTCGTGAATGTGGAGGGAGGACTGTATTAATTGAGACCGAATGTGAAGCAAATGGTTGGAGCTTTTGTCTGCCTCAAGAAACCAGGAGACACATCATATTTAATCCATTTTTAAGAATATTCTGCAATTCACATACTCAAAAGCTGTCCTAGAAAAATCAGTTGAAGGATTTGATCCAGAAAGGCTCAGGGATTTTATCTAAGGCAGCTTACAGACAAACAAAAATAAGACAGACGCTGCTTTCAGATTTACAGTTTAAGATGACATCATACAGAAAGAGAAATGAGATGGAGAGGGTATGGAATATACAGTTCTTAGAGTCACAGTTAAACAGTTCTAATAATATCCACTAGGACTGCTCTTGAATAATTAGATGTTTATTACAGTAATACAGTCAATATCTTTTTTAAAAAATAAATACTGCTAAAATATTTATATAGACAGCTACTCTTAAAATAATTATCTGTCTAGAATTTTTGTTTAGTATTAAAGATACAAGGTGATCTACATCATTTGCAATCATAAATGAAATATTCCCCATCTCTATTCAAAAACCACTGGTAGTTAACAAAAAGATAGGCCCTAAAATAAAAGTAAAATATGTCCTTTTAAGTCACCTGTTGACTTATGGTGACCTGACAAATTTGACAGGATTTTCTTAAGCAAAGAACACTCAGACGTAGTTTGTATTTGTCTTCTTCTGAATTTGGCCTTGGTGTTGTTGTGTGCCTTTAAGTCATAAGATGAGCCTATCACAGGGTTTTCTTAGCAAGATTTGTTCAGCGGAAGGTTTACTATTGGCTTCCATTGAGGCAAGGAGAGTGCAACTTCCCCAAAGTCACACAGCAGGATTCCATGACTGTACAGAGACTCAAACTGTGGTCCCCTAGAGTCCTAATCCTACACTCAAACCGCTATCCCAAACCTATTTAAGGTATTTCTGTATCAGCTCCCAGCCCACAAAGACTCCCAAAATGATAAACTAACAAAAACTATTAAAACAGCGCAAAACTAAAAACTTTTTGAAACATATCACTCAGCACTCCACTTTCATGCGGGTTGGGGGCACAAGACCTAAAGAAAGTGGAAAAACTGGATAAAAATAAGAATCACAAACACTATTTATTTCCATCTGAAAACATTTTTCTAGGAATATCTAGGTCCTCTAGTTTGATTCTATGGCCAGTTTCCAGTGGAAGTGGGCCACAGAGTCATGCTGGAAGACCCAGCAATGCCTAGAAAAGTGTTCCCTCTAGAAATCTTTAGATCATCCAACACAACTCTATCAACCACTTCCAGCAGAAGCAGACCACAGAATCACACTGGAGGACCTAGACATTCTTAGAGAGAACATGTTTTTTTCCATGGTAGGAGCAAATACAATAAAAACTTGTGAAATAAATAAATAAAATTAAACAGCAAATAATCAAATCTGCAAGTGCTGAACCCACAAAAGTAGAGGAATGACTGTATATACTTTTTAAAAACATTTAAAACAATCTAAAAACAAACCAAAAATACAATTTCAAAACAGTTAAAACAGAACAATTTCAGACATGCCATGTGGAACAGCATTATTCTGCCTGCTTAAAAGAGATGGTGCCAGCCTAACTTCATTTGGTAGAGAATTCCACAGTCAGGGTGCTGCTACAAAAAAAAAAAAGCCCTACACAAACCAATCTGATTTCATGAGGTGTTGGGACATGCACAAGGGCTTTCTCAGGATATCAAGTTTGTGGCAGGCTCATATGGGAGGAGGCAGTCTTTCAGATATCCTAACCCCAAGCAGTTTAGGGCTTTGTAGGTCAAAATGAACACCTTGAATTGAGTTCAGAAACAAACTGGAAACCAGTGCAGTTCTTATAGGATTGGTGTTATATGGTCTATAAAATGCACAGCAGTCTGGCTGCTGCATTTTGCACGAGCTGCAGCTTATGAACACTTTGCAAGGGCCCAACATAGAGAACATTCTAGTAGTCTAATTGGGATGCTACTTCCCCAGCAAAGGGCATAGGTGAGCAAAGGTGCTCCAGGCCACTACAGCCACCTGGTCTGCCAGGAACAGTGTTGGGTCCAACAACAGATGAAAACTATGCACAAATGCAATCCCAAATAGAACAGGCTGTCATTCCAACCCCATGTTGGTTTTTCTACTGATCAACAGCACTTCCATGTTTCATAGCCTCCTTGGCATCAGATGCAATCGAGAGACAGAGCGAGGTATCATCAGCATATTGATGACACAAAACTCCAAACTCCTCTCCCAGCAGTTTCATACAGACGTTAAAAAGCAAAGAGGATAGTACTGACCCCTGTGGAACCTCATAGGCTAATGGCCAAAGGGAGAACAACAGTCCCCCATCTCCAACAGTTTCCCATTCCATTTTTTGGGAACGTACATTCAAGAAAGACTGGAACCACTGCAGGTCAATGCCCCAAAGTCCCATATCAGCCAAACGACCCAGAAGGTCAATGGTATCAAATGCTACGGAAAGATCCAAGGGGATTAACAGTGATGCACTCCCCCTGTCCAACTCCCAGAACAGGTCATATACCAAGGCAATCAAAGGCTGTTTCTGTCCAATAACTAGTCCTTAATCTAAACCGGAATGCATCCAGATAATTTATTTCATCCAAAAAAGCCCAGAGTTATGTTGCCTGGCAAATAAATATAAGTTATTTATTTATATCCTGCCTTTTCCCCAATAATGGGACTCAAAGGCAGCTAACATATTTAAAACAACGCAAAAGCATTAATAAAAATTTAAGATTTAAAAACAATTCAACCATTTATAAAGTCTAAACGTTAAATACTAAACAAATTAAAATGCATTAAAAGACTACACATAAACCTTAAAAACAGCATTGCACAGCTTTAAAAGCCTACTCCTAGTCAATTTGTAAACTCCTGATGGCACAAAAATGTTTTGAAATACCAATGGAAGAAGAGCAAGGATGAGGTCATCCTGCCGTCCCTAGGCAGGGAATTCCAAAGTCTGGGAGCAGCCACTAAGAAGGTCCTCTCCTTTGCTCCCACCAATCAAGCCTAAGAAGGTGGTGTGACAGAGAAAAGGAACCTCTCCAGATCATGTTATTGCTCTTACAGGGCTCATAAAGGGAGATATGGTCCTTCAAATAATTTGGACCCAAGCTGTACAGGGCTTTATAGGTCAAAACCAGCACTTAGAATTGTGCCTAGAAATGGACCAAAAATCTATGGAGCTGCTGCAACAAAAGAGCTGTGTGCTCTTTGTATTCAGTCCCAGTTAACAGCCTGGCTGCATTACAGTAACCCAAACAGGACATAACTAAGATATGTACCACTGTGGCCAGATAAGACTTCTCCAGGAATGGGTGCAGTTGGTGCACAAACTTTAACTGCGTAGAAACACTTCTGCTCACTGTTGCAACCTGGGCCTCCAGGCTCAGATCTGAATCCATAAGTACCCTCAAACTGCGAAACTGCATTTTCAGGGGGAGTGTAATCCCACTGAATACAGGATGAATCCCTATTTTCAAATCTGTTGTTTCGACTGAACAGGAACACCTCTGTCTTGTATGGATTATTAAGCTTCAATTTGCTTGCCCTCATTCAGTCCTTTACAGCTGCCAGGCACAGATTTACACACGAACAACTTCCTTGGAATTATGTGGAAAGAAGTAACAGAGCTGGTATCATCAGTAAACCGGTGACACCTGACCCCGAAACTCTACACAACCTCTCTCAGCAGTTTCATGTGGATGTTAAATAGCACAGGGGACAAGACAGAACCTTGAAGGACTCTACAGGCCAATGACCCCGGAGTCCAGCAAGAATCCACCAGCACCATCCTCTGAAAGTACCCCTCCAGTCCTTGGCAGTCTCCCTTCCAAGCAATAAACAGGCCTGACCACACTTAGCATGCAAGATAAGGCATGATCTGGTGTCTTCAGGGAATTCAGATGGAGACATGCAGCAAAACATCAGAATACAAACACATGGTCCCTTGATTTTCACTATGGAATAATCCGTATTATACTACTTATAAACATGCAACTTTCTATCACCCACCCTTTGGACACAGCAGACGTCATGGTTTTTAAAGGTTAATATCAGTACTATTCTGATGAACCTCTCTTTCTAGGACTTTGAATTCCTATGCACCTCACCCAACGTTAAGAACAGGTTGCTTACCTGTAACTGTGGTTCTTTGAGTGGTCATCTGTGCCCTCACACACTAGGAGCTTTTGTGCATGTGAGGTACCGTTCGGAAAATTCTAGAGCTTAATAGCTTGGTGGGAACCCCTCCCCTATGCCCCTACTGAGCATGCTCAGCCCAACGAGAATCTGTCTCCCTTCAGTTCTAAAGTCCGCCGATAAGGGACCTGAGAAAGAGGGGATGGCTGGGTGTGTGTGTGTGAGGGCACAGATGACCACTCGAAGAACCACAGTTACAGGTAAGCAACCTGTTCTTCTTCTTCATGGTCTCTGTGCCTCACACACTAGGAGATTTTGTAGCTTACCAGAAGGACAGTGGGTCAGGTCCTAAAGTATGGAGGCCAGCACCGCTCGTCCAAGCCGGGCATCTCTCCGGGACCAGCAGTCCAGTCGGTAGTGGCACACAAAGGCCGATGGTCTGGACCAGGTCGCCACCCGACAAAGTTCTTGCAAGTCCACGCCTCGTAGGAGGGCTGCTGAGGATGCCACAGCTCTGGTGGAGTGGGGCCGAAGCAGGGCTGATGGAGGCTGCTTGGCCAGCTCGTATGCCAGTAGTATAGTCTGGGCCACCCATTTGGAAAACCTCTGGGTGGATAACTTGTGGCCTCTGCAACGCTGACCACAGCACACAAACAGGTGCGGGGTCTGTCTAAATGTTGCAGTTCGTTGAGTGTAGAAGGCCAGGGCCCGACAAACGTCCAGAGAGTGCAGGGATCGCTCCAGAGGCGTCATTGGGTTCGGGTAAAAAGTGGGCAGGATGATGTCCTGGTTAAGGTGGAAATGCAACACCACCTTAGGTAGGAAAGAAATGTCCGGGTGCAGGACTACCTTGTCACAATGGAACACCAAGAAGGGCTCATCGGCTCACAACGCTGTTAGTTCACTGGCCCGCCTGGCAGAGGTGACAGCTACCAGGAAGGCCGTCTTGATGGTAAGAAGTCTGTCATCGGCAGTGGCCATAGGCTCAAAGGGTGGTCGTATGAGCTGGGAGAGGACCACGGACAGCGACCAGGGCGGTAGTGCCAGTGATACCAGTGGGTATAGATGTTGCAGGCCCTTCATGAATTGCTTCATGGCTGTGTCCCGGAAGAGAGCTGCCGATGGAGAGCCCCGAGATTGGTAGGCCACAATGGTGGAGAGGTAGACCTTCAAAGAAGGAAACACGAGTCACCACTGTCGAAGGTGGAGCAGGAAGCGGAGCACGGTACCGAGACCGACAGGTGATACCAGCTCGCCTCACACCTCAGCAAAGGCTACGAACCTCTGCCACTTGTAGCCATAGTTGCGGTGGGTCGATTCTTTCCTGGCCGCGGTCAAGACGTCCTGGATGGTCGGATCGTCTAGGGCATTATCCGCCAGACGTGGAGGTCCAGGAGTGGCAGGTCGGGATGGAGAACATGACCGTCTGAGTGGGACAGCAGGTCGGGCGCTGTTGGGAGCCTGAGAAGTCGACCCCGAGCGGCCTCAAAAAGGGGACCAAACCAGTGTTGCCTTGGCCAGTACGGGGCTACGAGGACAACGTCGGCCCGGTCCGACAGGATCTTGGCGACCACACGGTCCAGAAGAGGGAACGGAGAGAAGGCATAGAGGAGCCCGCCGGTCCACTCGAACTGGAAAGCATCGCCGAGAGAGCTCAGTCCCCGGCCCGCTCTTGAGCAGTACCGGCGACACTTTGCATTCGATGCGGTGGCGAACAGGTCGATCTTGGGCTCGTCCCAGCGTTCCCGTATCGCCTGGTCCAAGAAGGACCACTCGTGATTGGAGGAAGTGTCCCTGCTGAGGGCGTCCGCTGTGGTGTTCTTCTGGCCAGCCAGGTGGACGGCAACAGGTGGACCTGAAGCAACACACCATTCCCAGAGTTGGAGGGCGATGGTGAGGAGCGTGGTGGAATGGGTCCCTCCCTGTCTGTTGATATAACAGACGGCCGTCGTGTTGTCCGTGAGGATGAGGATCAAACGCCCAGCGACCAAGTTGCTGAATGCCCTCAGAGCTTTCCAGATGGTGAGGAGCTCGAGGGCACTGATATGTAGCTCAGTCTCGTTGCCAGTCCAGCGTCCCCAGACTCTAAGGTCGTCGCAATGCGCTGCCTACCCGAATAGGGAGGCATCTGTTGTCAGAGTGAGTCAAGGGGTTGGCTGTCGGAACGGTATCCCCAACAGGAGGTGGCGGTAGGATAGCCACCATAGCAGGGAGTGGCGTATCCATGGTGGAATTTGTAATTGTAGCCTCTGGTCGTCCCTGAGCGGATTGAAAGCTCTGACGAGCCAGTGCTGGAGTGGGTGCGCCCGGAGTCGAGAGAGGTAGATGACTGCTGTGGTGGAGGCCATGTAGCCAAGGAACTGCTGGATCCTTCTTGCCGAAGACATCGGCGCGTCGAAGGTGGCATACGCGGCTCAGTGAAGGGTACGAGCTCGTTCCAGGGGCAGGTAAGCATTGGCAGAGACTGAGTCCAGAGTCACTCTGATGAAGTTGAGCACCCTTGCCACCTTGAGGTGGGACTTCTTCGCATTGACCCGGAGACCAAGATGGGTCGGGAGAGACAGAGTCCTGTGTATGTCCATGTAAAGTTTGCGTTTGCAGGACGCGACCAACAGCCAATCGTCCACGTAAGAGAAGACGGAGACGCCCTTCGTCCGCAGGTAGGATATCACCGGGGCCATGCACTTCATGAAGACCCTGGGAGTGGTGGACAGGCCGAACGGCAGCACCCTGTATTGGTAAGAGGTGCCATCGATCGCGAACCGAAGGTACCTCCTGTGCTGGGGACAGATGGAGATGTGAAAGTAGGCATCCTGCAGGTCGATGGACGCAAACCAGTCCCCTCGATGGAGGAAAGGAAGGATCGACGACAGCGTGACCATCTTGAACTTCCTGGGGTGGATGTATTCATTCACCCCTCTGAGGTCCAGGATAGGTTGTAAGGTTCCGTCCAACTTCAGTACGGTAAAGTACCGGGAGAAGAAGCCAGTGGTACTGGCCGAGGGCAGAACCTGCTCTATTGCTCCCTTCTGTAGGAGGGACTGGATCTCTTCCAGCAACGGTGGACTGGCCGGGGTGGAATAAAAAATGCCTCGGGGTGGAATATTTGAGAACTCGATGGCGTAACCAAGACGGACGATGGCGAGGACCCAAGAGTCCGTGGTGATTGAGCGCCATTCGGCAAGGTGTTTGGCAAGGCTGGGACGATCTTTCAAGGCTGCTGGCAGTTGGAAGCTTGGCTGTGGAGGTGTCCTGCAGAACACGTCAAAAGCGGGACTTGGTCCCGGACGACGACTTCTTCGAAGAAGTCTGTCGGCTTCGAGGATGTCGCCGTGAGGAGGATGCAGTCGAGGTTCGGGACAATGCCGACCGAGGAGAACGCAGCTGGAAGCTGGAGGGAGAGGACCTGCACCAGGCGGGTCGAGAACTGAAGCCACGGTGGGACTGCTGAGGCTGACGGATCCCCATCTTCTTGGTTGTTAGCCGAGCCTTGACGATGTGGTCCATGGTCTCATCAGTAGTCGCACTGAAGAGCCCCTTGCTGTCAAAGGGGACATCTTCAATCCGTTTCCTGGTGCCCTTCTGAAGGCCTGACGAACGTAGCCATGCGTAACAGCGCAAGGCTATGGAGCCCACCATGACGTGGGCAGCCACCCTGACGGAGTGTCTAGAGGAGATGATCTGCTGATTGGCGAGTGCCACCGCCTCAGTGTAAAACTGGTTGGCACTCGCCCGGCTCTCCTCTGGGAGGGTGGACAAGAGAGGATGGAACTTGTCTAGCAGGCTCTGGAGGTAAGCCGCCAGGCAGGCTTGGGTATTAGACACCCTGGCTATAAGGAAGGAGGCTGAATAGAACCTCCTCCCAAAGGTGTCGGGCGTCCTTCTGTGTCGGGTGGAGTCATGTGTGCCCTGGTCCCCCCTTGGTCTGGGCTGATTCAACGACCACAGAGTTCGGCAGCAGATGGTTAAACAGGAACTTGGCGTCCTCTCTTTGGGTCCGGTACAGATGCTCGAGCCGGTGTGGTATCAGCTGTGCAGAGGCCAGCTGAGCCCATGGATGTTTTAGGGCTTCCCTCAGGGCAAGCAGGAACAGTAGTGGAGCCGTCGATGGCGGACGGGTATCCACATAGTGGAACACTGGGTCCTGCACCGCTGGGGCTGGTTCTGCAACCTTCAGACCCAGGGCTGCTGACATCCGTAGGAGGATATCCAAGAACTGCTTAACATCCTCCGGTGCCGACTCTGGTGCTGGATCTCCGAAAGTGAAGGGCGGAGATTCGTGCGACTCCAGCGTCGACTCTTTGGGGTCTGAGTCAGACTCACAGTCCTGGGAGGACGCCGAGGAAGATCTGTCTGGCAATCTGTCCGGCGATCTCTCAGTCGACGCACGGCGAGACGGTACCGCCAAGGTGACCGTAGGGACGGCAGACGTGGTAGGCCTCGTGTCGGTCGTCCGAGGTGGAGAGACCCTCATCGGAGGAATCACCATTGGCACAGGGTGTTGGACTACCTGGGTGACCGTAGCAACAGTGGTAGTGGACTGTGCCGAAACAGTCTCCTGAGTTGGGCGGGAGACTATGGAAGTGACCCTTGGAGGTGGGGAGGCCACCCGGTAGTGAGGCGTACGCTCACGGGATCGGTGATGGCATGGTGATCTGGGCGGTGAGCACGAGGGTGAACGCTCATGCCGTGAATGGTAGGCTCTGCGCGATCGCGAGCAACGGTACGGTGACCACTGCCTCACATCAGGATGGTACCGGTCCCTGTATGATGGAGAGTAGGACCGGTACGACACGGATACTCCCTCCAGGTGTGCTCCTGCCCACACTTCATGGCGTGAGAGGCAGAGGAGTAGGGCAAGCCTCGGGAGGGTATGGACCATTCCAGATAGGCTTCCCGGTGACGTGGGGAAGGGTGTCTGACCCTCCGTTCCGGTACTGGAGAGGCGCTTCTACCCTCGGAACCTCGGTGGTGACGCGAGGCTTGGGAAGCTATTGGAACAGCCTCCGAGCGGGCCACCATTTGAGGGCGTCCAGGTGGAGGTACCACGGCTGTTAGGACAGGCAGGTCAGGATGTATCGCCGAGCCAACAGTCTCTTCCGTGTCAGAAACCTCCAGGACCTCATGAGGTTCTGATTTCTCCTCTGGGTCTTCATGGAGTTGAGTCGGAGGGGGAGTGGGAGGAGCTGGTCTAGCCAGAGAGCCGTACTTCTCCTTCCTCTTCTTCTCCTCCTTCTCTTGAAATGGCTCCGAGGGGCAGGTCGCTTGGGCTGAGCCGCAGTCAGTGTCTTGGAAGATTTGGCACCCTGCGAGCCTGCAGAGGCCTCCCTCAAAGCTAAAGCCGATGAGATCTTGGGGATCTTCCGCAGGGCTGATGACGGAGCCCTATGCGACGGTACTGAGCCCGGTACCGTCGACGTGGTCGGGTAGGCAGCCGCCGATTCCGACGGTAGAGTGTTCGCAGGTCAGCTCGAGGTGGATTTGGACATCCTCGAGACGGACGGGACTGACTCCTGTGCCGACAGAGACTGTTCCCAGCAATGGGATTTGAAGCGGGCCAGACGATTCCTCAAAGTCTGCAAGGTGAAGTCTCTGCAAATTGGGCAGGCCTTGGTGTTATGAGCCTCACCCAAACACAAGAGACACTGGCTGTGCCCGTCAGATAGAGCGACCTTGCGACCACACTTCTCGCAAGGTTTGAAAAGAGCTGACACAGAACTCAAGATGGGCGGAGAAGAGCAACGAAGAGTCGAGTAGGGTTGAAGACAAGGTCCGAAGATGAAGACGAGGAGGGGGGGTGACAAGTCAAAAATTAGAAGTCCCAAAAGAAACGGGGACAAGTCACCAAATACGTCAGAACCAGTCCGCAAAGCCAAAGACGAAATCCAAAACCAATCTGAATCCAAAAAACCAGAAAAAGACTTGCAAACGAACGCCAAGAACAGCAACCAAGCTCAGAACCTCCGTACGCGACGGCAGACGAGAAAGAATTGAAGGGAGACCGTTGCTCGGCGGGCTGAGCATGCTCAGTAGGAGCATGGGGGAGGGGTTCCCGCCAAGCTACTAAGCTCTAGAATTTTCCGAACGGTACCGCGCATGCGCAAAAGCTCCTAGTGTGTGAGGCACAGAGACCACGAAGAAGAACCTTGCTTACCCTGCATATTAGTCAATCTTACACTTTAATCTCAAACCCTCATCTTGTTATCCAGTCATTTCCTTAGTTTCCTGACAAATATCCTTTTATATCCTGACTGCTACTTCTCCTTGCCTGCTTGCCCCCACAAAGCACCATTTCTTCAGTCTTTTCCAAATTATGCTTTTCTTTCTCTCTTTTCCACTATTAGAAATAAATCATCAAACATATATAAGCTGCTCTCTAGCAGGATGTACCCTAGGAGGGTGTGCACTGGAAGTACCCATCCAATCCCTTGTCTATAGAAGGTTCCCCAAAATCTTTGTGTATCTTCAAGCTCACATGTGATGATGCAGGCCACAATAAAGAATGGATACCATACTTCAGCTGATATCTGACCAAAGCAGAACAAAGTGGAGCTTTCAGAACCACAGCTACTTTGAAGAAAATATTTGTTACCTCCAACTTCCCAGTTATAGCCTAGTGGATTTAATGGGAAAGGAGAGATAAGGATTAAGAACATGTGGGGTATGTCAAGAATTTTTCCACATTCTTATGCACATTCTTATGTACAAAACATCAAATGAAAACTGATAAGACAGATCCCCAGTAGCTGCTAAATCACACCATTATAGGTCAGACAAATTTCAGTTGGCAACTTCTTGGCCAGTTCATACAACATATAAACTGGTAAAACATACAGACTGTAGAATAGAGCACATAAGATCAATGACACTGTCTGTCAACTTTCTGTCTTAGAATAAAAGAAAGAAAAACTTATTTAGGTTTCAAGTCTGGGCAAACTGTCAGATGTTTCCTTAAAATATGTAAATATAAAATCACAAAGACTGACCAGAAATAACTCTGTGAATTTATGCATTAGATGACACCTAATGAACAGGTAGCGTGCAGAATTCTAAAAGTTTGGTGTGCACTAGTAAAAGAGCTCCAGTGTACCCAACGTAAAGATAAGGTCTAGGTTTCTGATTGGATAATCAGTGTGTTGCATCAATGGCAGGAGATAAAAAAGCCACAAAAATCTGGCTGCTTTTTAACATGCCTCCAATGCTGCTGAAATTGCTGTTTGAATGAACAGTGGAAGATTGTTCCTGCTAGCTTAGACTTGTCACCCTAAAATGCTGATTCATGGTGGTAAGGTTAGTGTGTATGTGTATGCCTATACATTACTAATTTAGTTAGTATTTGTTCAAGAATTGCTTAAGGAAATTAACCCTTGAAGGCAATAGATGAGGTGGTACTTTTTCATGGATAATGGGTTAAATGTCATCATGAAACATTCTGATGAATGTCTTGATGGCTATATGACTTGCTATATGATGCCTTACTTAAAGTGCTATGGAAATTCTGGAACTCCAAGACTTGAAAATGTTTCAGGGGAGTGTTGATGTTAAGCTAGACTGCTTGGTTTAACCACTATCTAAATTGGGTAACCAAAAGTTGTTAAAAGTTACCCTAGACAGAATGCAGAATTAGCTGACAAGGGGCAAGGACCCTCTAACCTTCAGTATAAGAGATGGGGTGAAAACCACACCCGCTTCAACACAACCATAAATTCCAGTTTGAAGCACATGTGAGCAACTGTATATACAAACTGATCATACTCATCTTCAAAGTGCCTATAAAGTGTACTTGGTGAGACTGGAATAAGTGTTTCACTGTCTGGAAAAAGTGGCATTAGGTAACACTTAGCAGATGCAACAGTGTCAGTAAAATAAAATTTCTTTCACAGGATAAACTCAAATACTATCCATTATCTGCCTTTGGTGGAACACCTCAAGTTCTCTCTATCTTTGCTCTAGCTATTGTCCTGCCTGCTTCATTGCCCTTAGAAAGCCAATGAGTAGATTTGTTTCTGTGACCAGGAGAGGTTGTGTCAACAGTCAAAGTCATTTCTGAATTCCAATTAGGGCTCTCACAGGACCACTAATCATCTTCACAGGTAAATTTCAGAGAAACACCACGAAAGCATTCAGATCTCCATCTCTGGAGTAGACAACTCTAATAGGTCTCTCACACCTGCAGCACCCAGTGGCTACCCCTAGATTAAATCTAAACAAGTAGCAATTTATAGTGTGTTCTTTGTAATGTACTCCCTGAATAACCTTTTATAAATATTAATCACATTCTGCTTAACAAATGACGATTTGGCTTCCTCCTAAAGTCTTTGAATAAGTTAGTATTTTTTAAAAGGGAAACAAGATAATACCTCTTGTATATGGGCTGCAACAGCTGCTCTTATATCAAAGTTTAAACTTTGAATTCTTTCAATGAATTCTTCTTTCTTCTGACACTAAAACAAACATAAACATAAAAATTTATTCTCAGCCAGCTTAACCTTTTAATGTACTTCAGCATTTTTTTTAATAATGCAAGGCGCCCAAAATAGTTATGTAAACAATGTATTTAGCTATCAATTCAATACCAATATATTATATAAAAGAGATGCTATCACTGGTATAGGCGTATGACAATTATTGATAAATTATTTTTAATCAAATGATTTTACGGAAAGATAAAGCTAAAACGTGCCATTCATTAACATCATTGTTAGATTTTTAACTGACAATGGCAGTAACTTTTACTGTCTAATTCTGCACTCTACAAGACTGAATCTATGTCAAGATTGAGCATCATATTAAGACCAATTTAAAAGTTTCTGTTTTAACAAAAGGGGGAAAAGATGATTTCCATTTTTATCGGATGTCAGTCTCAAAACTCATTTTTCCCATTTCTTTTGTTGCCTTGGTCTGTCATAGGAGTGCCACCTAGTTATACTCCAAACAAGATGTACATGGAAAAAATGAACTTCTAGCAAAAGTAATGTTAGTGTTTACATCTTTATGCTTTGTTACAATAACAGTTTACTTCAAGTTGCATGTAAGTAGGCACATAAGGAGGGCTAAAACCCAAGTCTCACCAAGCCATCCAAATAAATGTTGTAACCAGTTGTGTAAGTGAGCACGCCTACCTGAACTGCACAGCCAAGCAGGAGTAGAAGTAGCTTTTTAACCTCTTCAGTGCCTTGTTCTGAAAATGTTTTAAAAACAATATACAGTGCTTATACTTTTAGATAAGAACAAAACAGTTTCTGTTTCTATATGCATTTATATGGCATCAAATCCTTTATATAACTTTTTACTACTATTTGTTTGTGTAGGGTTCAATGGACATATGGGTATTAAACTATATTACGCTGCAAACAAAAAAACCCACCACCATGCTGGACCAGACGTAAAGTTTAACTGAACAGCTTTCTATTCACTCAGAGCTCAATTAGTTGCCTCTGGAAAACCAAGAGTAAGATATGATTATAGCAGTATGCTGTTCCTCATATTTCCAAGCAACTAACATACAGAGTCATAGAATCTCTGATAATACTGGAGGGAAGAGAAAAGCTGGGAAAGTCCTCCTCAAACCTGAGTTGTAGGAGGCCATAAGTAATTTCATTCTGGCAAACATTAGGAACTAGCCATTTCCTCTACCCTATCTAAAAACATACGTTATGTTGACTGGCAATAGTTTACTTTGAGCACTGTGGATTTAACAGTGACCTTGCACAGGTCACAGGAAAGGATATAAGCCAACTCATGGTAGAAACAGAAAAGAAATTCATATTAAGCAAAAGTTTTATGAACATATCTAATTTGTGGTCTGAAAGCTCAACTGTTACATATCTTTCAGCTTCCCTTCAGTGGGAAGCAATCACAAAAAGTTATGTTTTCCCTTTCAAAGTATGTGACTATTAATGCACACAATTCAAAGTTTATTCATTTATTAATTAAAATATTTATTTTTCACCCTTTATCCAAGATGTCAGGGTGAAATACAACAAAATAAATTTCAACAATTTAAAGTATAAAAGACGGAAACATAACCTATAGTCCCAAACATATTAAACTACCTGACCAAATCAAACAAGTTAAATGGTAAAAATCACATACACGTACACACTGGATAAAATCATGAGACTTCAAAGATTCTAATGAAGAATCTTGCTTTAACTTGGGTGCCAAACTGAAGACATCACTGGTGCCAGCTAGGCCTCTAAGGGGTAGGCATTACACAGCTGGTGTTGTATCTCATTGGTAGTAGATAAAGGGGCCTGACCAGCAGGCCTTCATCTTTATACAGGCATACATCATTGTCTTTACTTGAAAAATGTGTCCAAAATGTGTAGATTAAGAATGGCTCCCAAAATGAGGATGTATTCGGAGAAGTGCCTACCAAAATATGCACAAATTTCCATGTTACACCGCCCTCCCTGCAATAGTCTTATATCCTGATACAAAACAAGGATGGAAAGAAAAGGTAGATGTATTTGGAGAAACGGGACAATGCTGAAGTTGAGACATTTCCATATTTAGGCCATCAGAGGTTCTACTATCTCATCAATAATTGTTCTGAGGAAAAGGTGAAACAATGGCAACTTAATCATTTAGCTACCGAAATCCAGCCACGCTGTGCCTATCTCTACTGCTAAATAACTCAGGGAAGAAACCAACTTCTATTTGAAAGCTGTTAACTAAGTGCAGACCTTTGGGGGCGTTGACCAATTCCATCTTCCCCATTACAAACCCTGACCACTTACCAACCAACCTTTTTAAACAGTTCAAAAAAGTATTTTAGCATTAAGCACGTTTGTCTTTTTTTTTTGCTGCCTTCATTTTGTGTACACTAATACCACAAGTCAGTAAATCAATACATAATTAAATGTACTGAGTAGAAGGAATTAAAAACCCATTATATGCACCAAGAACTAGGACAGCAGTACATGATGAAGTCTGTTGTTCTAGAGAATGGAATTTTTGTCTAGCCCTTTCCCCAGCAGTTAGCTGTGGTCCAAGAGAAATGGTGCAGGACACTGACTAAAACTCAGTAAATTTCTGGTTTAAATCTCACTTCTTATCAATTCACTAAGTGGCCTTAAGCAAACCAGTGTTTCTCTCTCCTCTTCAGTTTCCCACCCAAAATGTATATGCAGCCATTTGAACAGTTGAGAAGTTTATACAAAATTATAAATATTCAGAAGACAAGAGAGCAGTCTCACTTTAAAATTAATATAAAACTTACCTGAAAAGGGATTTTTGCCAATTATTAAGACATTTGGCAAAGGCATCATAATCAATTGCTGCAACGTCTCCTATAGAAACAAATACAAATATTTACAGTATTTACATGAAGACTGACCATATCTTCCACATGTAATTAAAAACATGAATGGTCTTAAAAATAAAGCACTCAATTAATCTCACTTCTGATTTACAATATAAACCAAAAAGTTTTAAAAAGTTAGTCTCTCATCTGGTTAAAATAAGCTCTAATAATTAAGGCTTGCTTACGTAAAACTTAAGTTCTATATTAACTCTATATATGCTTGCTGGCTCTTTAAACAGCTGAGCTAAAATAATTAAGGAAAATCCTTCAAAAAGCCAATACAGTAGTTTGATATTTCTTCGCATTTTTTGGGCTAAGGAAAGATATATTTCAGCTGTGCTTTTATGGTTGGGAAACTATTGACTCTTCCTTCATTTTATATATGCACATGTACATATAAATTATGGTTTACATGCATATGCATTCTTTACAAACTTTTTTCATTACAATAGATAATAAAGTATTGGAAACACCTTAAGTACAATACACACACTTGAAAGATGTCTTGGATTCTGTGGCAACAACATGGAATGTATCATTCTAAATGGTCATGGGCAATTATCAGGAAATTATAAAAACTCATATAGTAGGGTAATAGAGAGCTTACACTTTGTATAGGGAAAGATTGGAAAGAACTGATAACAAGGGGGGCAGTATTCAGCAGTTTGGGGTGATACCTCAAAGCTTTCAGAGCTTATAGCTTGTAAAAATCCAGCCTACCTACTTGTTCAAAAGCCCTTTCAAGAGAATCAATATAAAGCCAATTCTTCTCTTAGTAGTAGTATCTTAGTTTGTAGCATCTGTAGTTTTGTAGTATCTGAAGCATTTGATCAAAATCCTCTCGATGCACTAAACCAGCATTAACTACACCTGGACAGGTGGTGGTGGCAAGAAGAAAAATCCACAGATACACAGGCCATGAGGGAGCAGGGTGCTTGGAGCCAGCAAATTCTGTCTGCCCTACCTCTCCACCACTGTATAACCATGGAAAAATGGAACTGATAGCACAATGCACAAAGAGGATTCTGGCATTTGTCTTCTTTAGTACTGCAGTGGGAATTAGGAATAAAAACCTGTACAATGTCCTAATGGCATGGACATTTGTCTGAAATAGCTTCATAACAGTTCAGGCAGTTTTAACTCTGGAAAGGAAATACTCAGGAGTTCTAGAGGAAAAAAAAATTCCTGCTCTGGTGGTGATCAGCCAAACAACATGTAAGCGTACATCATGCCAAAAGCTTCTAAAATTCTTAGAAGCATGTTCCTTGTTTCAGCAGCAGCCACACTACTAATGTGAATTTTTACCTGAAGCAAATGGTTCTCTCAACATATAGCCTACAAACAAATTGTACTTCTACTCAAACACACAAAATAATCATTGTCCATCAGTTTCCAGACAGAACCCATTATATCTTTTGTACATTCCTCTCTGATCAAGACCATAGCTGCAGCAAATTCACAAATTCCTTTCTTGCCTGTCCTCCAATTCAAAAAAGTTTGGAACAGAGACAACCGTTAACTTCATGCATTCCATCTTTAGAGAATTTAACCACTGCCAATCCTCAGTTACCAACTATCTTCAGCAAACCGAGGAGCTGGGCAAGTCACCTATTTGAAAATTTAAAAAAGGGAAAAGAAACTCCTGAACAAGAAATAACTAAAGTGTACAGAGGCAGAATGTTTACCTTATCCACAAACATGAAAAACACACACTTATTTAGTGTGCGCTTAAGACTGAGACACAGTGAAAAGGAACAAGCAATCACTAATGGGAACATGAAGATAATTAGTTTAATATATTCAAACCATAATTTTCATTGATTATAAAAGTGGTTTTCTACACGAAATTAGGACTATGAGGATTTAGATATACAGACAAAGGCATGCAGACAAGAGCATACTGTAGCACTACCTTTGGGACAATGAGGTCTAGAAATGTCACACAGACTGCCAGCAACTAGGATATAAAGTGTTGTTCAGGACTGAAAATACCTCTTTTAGGAAACAGCTACAACCTAAAATATTTATGAATAGTTTCATGGAAGTTGCTCTATTCAATCTATGCTAGACACGGACGGCAGTAATCAGGGAAAATCCCCAGTCTAGACAGCACCTAATTCTTTAAAGTTTGTGTGCATTCTCGCAAACATCTGGATACCTATAACAGCAGATGCTAACCCATACGCAAATCTGGCAGCATAAGACTTTTTTCTGGCAGCATGTTCAATACAAATGTCCAATTTTTATGATTAAAAGGGTTTCCCTTTTCCTGTTGTTGTTCAACTTACATAAATATTACACTGACAGTGTGACATAGAAATGGAAAATCTATTTTTCAAAGCTAGATAAATTTTACATGGATATAAAACAAAAACAAAAAGATTAGATTAGCAAAATGAAATAGAGAGATGTGACCAAATAATATGAAGTGCTTAACTGAATTTCATATAATTAAATTTACAGTTATTTTGTGCTTCCAGGAGCTCGTTTTTTGAAGATCAGTCTATGAAATGCTACTATAGACTGAATTCAAGTTACAAACTTACCACCACAATGTAATAAATATCACCACCATTAGAAAAGTATGAATTGATCAAGCCATTATTAGCTACAGTCATACAAGTAAGGATCCAATAGCATTTTCAACACATTACAAGGGATATTTTTAGCTGAATTATAAATCATTACCACCACTACTATATACAGAAATCAGTCAGCTAAAATGTCATTTTCCTTCCAAATAGTCCAATCATAATACTGCTATCATGGAAATCGATGGACCTTACTTTATATAATGATTTAATTTATTGGGTAAGAAAGGCATCCAAAGATTAAAGCAAGCATTTACAAGCCCTAAAATAATGCTGCATGAGATCAACCACAGGTTGCAGTATTATGGATTACTCAAAAACCTAGCTGATGATCTGCAACCTATATAAAAATCTGTGAGATTTGATGGAGGGGCAGAACAGGACTAGCTTATTTTCTATTAGTATACTTGAGTAATTTAGGAGGTGTGCACACTTACTGTAGTTTTCCAAAGCAATTTGCTTGGAGCAATGTACTCTGCCTCTGCATTTTAGTATCTGAAAACAAAGGCTGATGCTGCACAATCCCTTGACAGAACTAGATGGCTTTTTATGACATTCACAAATGTTGGGTAAAAGGCAATACTGGGAAAAAATTAGCCCAGTCTTCAACTTACAAAGACTCCAGAGCAGTTTACAAAGATCAATAAATCAGATGACAAGCCTGAAGGCAGACACTGTCTCATAATACAAAAAAGGGGCAGGGGATGAACCTTGGGCAATAGACCTTGGATACATGTTTGGTTAATTCCCCCAGATCAAAAGACTTTCATCAGAAATGGTTTCGGCAGAGATGGATGCAGACCTTACAGTATTTAGGTCAGCCTTCTTGGCACTATGAGGAGAGAGAGGAAGGTACTAAAGCGCTATTATATGGAACTTATATGAACAAATATACAGTGGAGGAAGCAACACACAGTCCCCAGCAGCTATGCACAATTTGCTTCTTTGCACTGCTGTGCTAGAGAGGTAAAAGGAGCACTTATACTACACAATAATCAACAGCCTGGGACCTGGCCATTTCATATGCAAGCTATTCAACCTGAATATGCAAACAGGATACACATAGGTATAGTTCATTAGTAAGATCAATCTGTGCCTCAGACAGGGAAAGATAACATTTACTCTTGTCACCAAAGAGCAACTGGGCATGAAGGAAGAAAAATAAGAGTGGTGATGGAAAAGAACTGTTAGGCTAGGTTATGGGACTGATCCAATACAAGCAGATGTCACCACAAGCTCACAACAGCAACCCTTGATGGATACAAATCTCAGCTTAGGTGTGCATAAGGCATCAGTCTATCTGGCACTTGAATATGAAGCCAGCAAGACGCACAGTCTGTATGCCTTGCAATCCAGTGGGATCAAAACATGCATCACTATCTTTCATTTAAGCTTTATTCAGGATGAGCAAAAGGAGGCAGGAACAAGCGATCTGTTGCTGGCCACTTTGTTATTTTAGCAGGAGTTACAGTATTTTGCACATATCTCTTATCAATTATTGGTCATGCTCAGATTATTTCCTGTATAAATTATGATTCTTTAGATAATAATGAGAAACTTACTTACCTGATAGTATGATTTAATTTGCCTGACCAAAATAGACAAATTTTGAATTCGAAGAGATGCATCATTGTTTACTTTCTTGTTTACTCTTTGACTGTCTGCTTTAGGGTTGCTGAAAAAATAAATAAAAGTTAATGAAATTGGAACATACATTTTAGTCAAAATTCACTGAGGAAAATTCAGAGATCAGCCAAGAATAAAGTACAGATATGGAACTGAAATCTAAGCTATAACCACAATCTTATCATGAAGCACGGACCCCAGAACTGTACATTCATAACCCATACCACAGTATATTTAAACAGCCAGTCTGCCAAGTGTTATGCATAAAATTGTGGATCATGCCAACTGACTTAATTTTGTGTTTTTACAACAAGCAACAGGATGAGACTAAGCACATATTTATTTACTGTATAATTAATATATGCTCCACTTTTCTCCTTGTACAGGATTCCAAGATACTGAAGATGAAGAATATGCTGAGAGAATTTCAACTGTAACTGAATTCACAAAACATGTAAAACAGCATTCACAGCCCAAGATCCTGTTTGAGTGGTAGTGGAGTATAAACCTCCACCAGCATATCCTGCTGGGCATCTGTTATGTTGGTTGCAAAACACAGGTTGATGTAAATGGGGTATATCTCCATGGCCAATCTGTGGTGAGGAGCAAAGACTCACAGCTAACATTCACAGGAGAATTTGGAGGGTGATGTTTGTTCCTTTTCCCTGGCTGTACAACTTTCCCAGGAGACTGGCTAAGGGTGTGCACGGAGAAGGGGATCACTGTACAAGGAAGTACTGGACACCTTCTTCCTCAAAAATGAAAGTACATACACTAGTGCAACAGCAGTTACCTTAGTGTACATGGCCAACCAGATTCTGACAACAGGTGAGAAACAGAGAGTAGATCCCAGAAAGACGTCAGGGTGTACTGAAAGTGTTCAATTTTTAACACTGGATTCTATTTCATACCTGTATTTTTTATATTATGAATATCTAATTATTGCAAACTTAGGAACAAATACACAGTTCTCCCTCCAAATTCGCAGGTTTGACCTTTGCAAATTTATTCGCAAGTGCACGTGCCTCCCCCCATTCTCCTCTTCTCATCTCCATGCATTTTGCTCCTGTACGGAGAACTCATGCCGAGACAACACAGAAGGGAAAGGGAGGGAAGGCTTCTGTAAGCCTTCCTTTCCCCTCTGGAGCTTCCCCTCCCATTCCTATGCATTTTGCCCTGGTGTGGAAAACCCATGTAAGCCTCCCCCCACCATTTCATTCTGTTTTGTGTCAGCACAAGTACTCCACACAAAGGCAAAATGCATAGCAATGGGAGGGGGAGCTCCAGAGGGGAAAAAGAAGGCTTGCATTTTGCATGAGAACAGGAAGGGGAGAGTCCTGGAAGGGAATGAGGGCAGAGTGGGGGGAGTTATTGACAGTTTGACTTTCACGAGGATTCTGCATGCCAAACCCTCAAGAGAGTGGAGGGAGGGCTGTACAGTGTTTCCATTCAGAGTTGTGAAAAATGAAACCAGAGAATATAGGATGCATTGGCTGTTTTCCTTATAATAGAAAATCATGGTTTGTGGCACACTGGGAACTGTGGGACAAAATCTGAATCTATATGTCAAGGAGAAAATATGTGAACCCAAGGGCAGGCATTCATGGCTCGAAATTATATGTGAATCAAACCAACATCACATATTATTGTGGGAAATAGTGAATAAGTATGATTTTAAACCAAACAACATGGCTATTTGGGACACAATTAAACATAAGTTGAGGAATTTTAAATTCAATGAAACTAAGCAGAGACAGCCCATATTTACTTTCTAACAGAAATTAAGACAAGTTGAATGTTCTTAACTCTGGTTGATCTGGATCCTTTTCATACCATGGAGATTTTTTTTTCTGCCCAGCAATTAGTTCCCTGGGACTGAAAAACTCAAGTGTTTAAATCTGCTTGGTGGTTTCGGACTGTGAAATCACATTCTGATGCTAAAGTTATTACCCTACAGTTATGAGTAATGTAGGAACCTTTGGTTTTGCCTTCTTCACGAACAGGCAAAATAATCCCAACAGAAACAAGAAACTATCAACTTTAGTAATAATAAATAAAAAATTCAAAAAATTTACCATTTGTTCTTCATAGAGTCAAGCAAAAATAAAACACTCATTCTCATAAAAAACATGGACAAAAGGAAACCAAAACCAAGAACTGTAATGACCTGATCATGTATAATACTGTATGTAGTCTCTCATTCACCATTCTAAAAGAAAACATGCCATAATCTATTTTTCAATTTTTCCTGGGAAAAAAAAGGCTCCATGTAAAAAAGGGAGGGGAAAGTCCTTCCCACCAAAATTTTTCATTTCCCCCCAATTCTTCACATTTCTAGTGCAGTCAAGGGGATCCTGTCAACAACCCCTTCTCTAAATACAAGTAAGTTTTCAATATTCCTTGGGAAAGCGAATGAAAAATACCACTTTCTTTGTTGATGAACAGCAAACATTTCACTCTAGCTAACTGTAGCGCTGGCCAAATAATCCAATATTGTCTTTCCTGTAGGATTACAACCAGAGGATAAAGCAGAAGGAAAAAAGTAATTAGCACCAGTTATCGTCCAGAATTCCAAAACCCGTTACTACACTCTATAGTGCAGAGAGCCTTCAGTAGCAGGCTGTTGCACAATGTCAGCTATTTCATGGAATTGGTACTATTATGTTGGTGCTGTATGTTTTAGAGAGTCAGCATGGTATAGTGGTTTGAGAACTGGACTACGATCCCAAAGACCAGGGTTCGATTCCCTGCTGGACCATGGAAACCTACCGGGTGACTACGGGCATGTCATGCATTCAGTCTCACAACCCCATGATAGAGTCACCATAAGCTGGAAATGTCTTGAAGGCACATAATGTTTTAAAAGTCTTACAAAATACAGTTGTGAACTGACTCTCTAATTCTCTTTGTGATTTCATACATTGTGCATTCGGGAAAGTATACTACTCCAAAAATACATTGTGAATTCACTAAAACTGGAGCAAGAGGAGATAACAAGTGCAGCTTTGAAAAGCTGCAATTTTGTAAATTAAAGTGGCTACCTTTAATGAAGAGTTCTCAACATTTTAAAATTAGCCCCGCAAACTAAATACCCTCTGAGTATTCCTTGCTTAAGAAAACCCTATGAAATTCATGGGATCTCCATAAGAAAAGAGGCAACTTGGAGGCGCATACATACACACACCTGCCATGCTTCTGCATTGAGACAGCCAGCACAGTGTAGAGGTTTGAGCATTGGATTACAACTCTGGAGACCAGGGTTAAAATCTCTGTCCACCATGCAAACCTACTGGATGACTTTGGGCAAGTCACATTTTCTCAGCCTCAGAGGAAGGCAAGGGAAATTCCCTTCCGAACAAATCTTGCTAAGAGAACCGCGTGACACGATCGCCCTAGGATGACCATAATTTGGAAATTACCTGGAGGCACACAACAACAAAAACAAAAGCCTCTACACTGTCTGTAGTATAATCAATCACTGGAAATGCACACAAAGTAACATTACCACCTCCCTTCTCAGGGTCGACATGTGTTTCTGCTTTGTCTTCTTTCATTCAGGAAGTATATCATGAACACCGTAAGAAACATGGGGTGAACAACTCTTCTAATGGGAAGTTCTTACTGTTACAAACTCCTAAGAAGCATTCCACCTTGTTTCTAAGGTCAAACCACGTCTCCAAATTTAATTCTCCCCTCAAAGTATCACCTATTAGAAGTTTAGAGAAAAAGGCTGCATTCCAAAGTTATGAATGAAAACGTACGGTCTAGTGTTCAGTAAGGAATAAGAGTCTCATCATAAAGTTTAAAGCTTTCACAGTTCTCCCATTTCTGTAATAAAACAGAATTAATCACAACACAGTAATAGGCACATGGTTCAGATTAAATATTCTTCTGTTCTAGCAGCCTTCCTCTTACAGGGATTACTGCATAAGAGTTGTTTTCCTGCTACACTTCCAGGATCTCACAAAAATACCTGTGTGTGGCTTAAATAAAGACGAGTATGCTATCTAATTTGTTGTTGTTGTTTGCCTACAAGTCACTTCTGACTTATGGAAACCATAAGGTGAATGTTTCATAAGATTTTCTTGGCAAGATTTGTTCACGGGGGTTTGCCTTTGCCTCCCTCAGAAGCTGAGAGAATATGACTTGCCATAGGTCACCTGGGGCTTTCTAAGGCTGAATAAGGATTCAAACCCTGGCCTCCAGAATTGTAGCCCAATGCTCAAACCATTGCACCAAGCTGGCTCTCTATTCTATATCATACTGAACTTCTTTTAAGACCCCACACTTGTTTTCTTGTAGCCACGGCCATTTTGGTGAGATCCTGGAAGTGAAGCAGTAAGGCAACTCTTTATCACCAATTCAGAATAAAATGTAAGCCTCACTTACTTAGGCAAACACTTGAAACCAGAGGCCTTTCCCCCGTCATCCCTGCAGCACTTTTGCCAGGATGGCAGCATGTCCCGAACACTTGCGGATTGGAGCGCAAGCAAAATGCTCCTTCCTTCCACAGTGCAGCCAGCCTCTTCCCCATACTGCACTGGGGAAGGAAGTGAGCAGATCGCACTTCCTCCCATTCTGCATGGCTGTCAGCAACAGGAGCATCACACAATCACAGGATATACCATTAACGGACCATGACATTGTGCGGTAGCATGTCTAGTGGACCGCTGCAAACACATCCTCGTTGTGGGACAGTAACGCCAAGCAGAAATGGCCTGACCTTCAGTTTGCCTAGTTTGAACTATTCTGCTGTTTTATATGAGAACCTCAACAATTTATATTGTTTTGTTTCTAGGGCTAAAAATAATGTGAGTGATACTGCAACCTGTTAAAAGGTAACATTTAAATGTTTTAAATGGAGAACTTAAATGGAGAACCATACAACCAGTTCTATGGTTGAAGAGACAACCTAGACTTAAAAGAAAAGGTGCCTTGTCCATTTGACTGACTGTGTTACAGCAGAAATTTGCCAAGAAAATATGAGGCTATGCATAATATGGGAGGGAGAATTTTAAAGACTTTGTGTCTAAAAATGGGGGGGGGATAAATACACTGAATAAATGTTGAGGTTGGCTTCTGTTTGTTAGTACTGTTCTTGGATTTTTTTAAAAAAAACACACATCCAGATGATGTCTATGTTTTCACAGATCATTCACTGACAATGCCCAGCATGAGCAGCAACACTATATTCTCGCCTAAGAGATTTTTTTTTTAAATTCTAGGATATATCACAGCAAAAACAAACAAACAAAAAACTCAAAGGACTCTTTACTTGTGATTTCTCAGGTACTCCTCCTCCTCCTCGCCAGATAGGGGAGGCAGCAGAGGTTTCTTTACAGTAGCACACTGCTGGTTAAAACCAATAAATCCTATACAGTTTAGGCCGGGGCTACGTGACAGACTGTATCTCCTGATAATGGCCTTCCAAGACATCGAGATCCATAAGAGAGGCCTTCCACACAGTCCCACCACCTTCACAGGTACAGTTAAGAAGGCCTGATCAGTAGCTGCCTCTGTAACTTGGGATTCTGTATTTAGGGAGGCCAGAATGGCCTCCTTCTTGCTGTCTTTTTTCATTCAGACAGGCTTATAACAAAGGGCTATAAGAGCTGTACTGTTTTAAATTATATTGTGTAAAAAGGCCTAAATACCTCAAAGGCACCAGATCCCATCTGATCTTGGAAGTAGGGTCAGCTCTAGTTGGTACTTGGATGGGATACTGTGAAATGAATACCAGGTTCTGTAGCTGGTAGTTCAGAGGAAAGAAGTGAAAAAACCATCTCTTGAGTATTCATTGCCTAAGGAAACTCTATGAAATTCCTGGGAGAGCTTATAAATTAACAGGTTACTTGAAGGCATGCGCACATATGCATGCACACACATACACACCAATTAAAACTGTTTTGGAGTATATTTTTTAATATGGTTGTAGTTTAATTTAGTTTTGTTGACTTTTTGTTGACTTTTTGTATGTTTTTAATTGTAATCTTTCTAATGTGCAACCTCCCTTGTGTCCTGGTCTTGGGAAAAAGGCAGGATATAAATGATGATGATTGAGGACACAAGGTTTTTGGAATTCTATACCTTTTAAAAGAAGGCATGTCCATTCTTGTCTCCAAAGCCAAAAGTGAGCAATGATGTGGCAGAGACCTGATGACTGGTCAACTGTTTATAATATTATGAGAACTGAATGATGACTGGCCATGTGCCTCCAGAGCCAAGAGTGCTGAAGATACAAAAGAATGAGGAATGATGAATTGCCTATAGTCTTATGAGATCTGAATGATGACTGAATATACCGTATAATTTCTTTCATCCCTCTCCCCTTTGCCCTTTACAGACACATGTGAATGCTCAGACAGCACCAAGGGACACCAACCATTAATATTTTTTTCAAGAGCTCTCATTCCCTTACAACAGTTTGGAAGAGCCATTAAACTGCAACTAAACACAGCATGGGCAGGAATGTTTTAGTCACAAATTGTCCCAGTCCTCCAAGAAATAAATCCAGAACTGTCTGGAAGTTCACTCCCAGTTAACGGGGGGATGAGGTGCTTTGGTTCCCTCACTGGAAAAAAGTAGCATATAAATTGAATATAAATAAATAAATAGGAAGGCAGGCCCACTCCTAGGACTTTTTGAGATTACAAAAAAAGCATTTTTTTCCTGATAGAGAGGTAAGGCAGGGTGCAGGTGTGGCACAGGGTTTGGGGGAAAAAAGGACCACCACATGAAGTCTATGGGCCATTGGATTTCTATCAGTGCTGTCTGTATACATTTATATGAGAGCAGGTCCAACTGAACTCAGCAGAACACAGTTCTGAGTCAACCTGCAGGAAACTGACTTTACTCAGTTTTTAGTTTGGTAAGTTTAATTCTGTGTAATCACACTACAAATCCGAGTCCAATGGCCTTGACCATATTTAAGAGTTCTTAGTTCTGTCCATAGTTCTGTTTGAAAAAGAATGGTTTTGTAGCTACAACTAAATTTAAAACTTTACCCCAAACCCAATCATTAGTCCCAACTAGAGCAGATCCATTAACTGAATGGGAACTTGGTAAATCAACTCTTACATAAGTTTCAGTAATTCAGTGTGTCTGCTACAGTAGTAACTAACAACTGGATTTAGGCCCCTGTTCTTAACCAAGATTTAAAAGATTAAGAGCTGATCCAATCTGTATCTTCTCACAAATCAGTCCAACATATATTAATGAATATACTTATAAACCTGTATACTCCAAACTGCAGCCCACTGAAGGGTTAACATTTAAGCACCAAGGCTTATTTAACCACTTTTATTAGATATTTTAAATTTAGCTAGGACTTTTCTTTAGTTATATCTCTAAACGGTAGATTAAACTAAACCTAAATCAAGTTAGCTTCAATGAGGATTCCTTTCACAAGTGCTTATTTGTACAGAAACTCAGAGCGATGCATACTGAGAGAAAATGCACACATGCTGATGAGAATGCTAGGCAGCAAACTAAATCTTAGCTTTTAAGTCATAACCGAAAAAAAACCTCTGCAAACATATTGACACAATAAAAAAAGTGTGATGTCAGGAATATCACTTAAGGCAAACTAAACAATGTTGCTAAAAGGACATCCATTAACGCTTCATTAGTAAACGATACAAATAACTGCATGTAAAGGAAACATAATGTTCTTCTCATAACAGGTACAAAATTTAGCAGGTTTTATTTTTACTTTAGAGTGCCAACTGAAACCTGAAACTTTTTGCAGAACACAACACTAGACTTGAATAAAAGTTGTACCACAGTCACTAAAGTAGTTGTTCATGTAGTTACCAATAGTTTGTTCACTGATGTGTTGGGGGTTCTTATCTGCAAAGTTTTAATAAAGGGTTTTTTTAGCAACAACAGCAACAACGATGATGTAGTTTTCCCACCTCTACAATGAACTAAAGGTAGCTTTTCCCTTTGTAACTATTAACATACTAAAGATATGTGCAAAAATGTTTACAGTCATATTACAAAGCCCCAGTGTGAGCAACAGCTGAAATACAATTTTGTAATAGGCATTTTGTGGTTAAGCACATTAGCTTTGTATTTATATTTGCTACACCAGTACATTAGTTTTTTCAAGGAACTTTAAACATTAAGATTAGGAGAACTTAAACAAATATTTCCACGAACCATTTCTCTCAGAATTCAATTTCCAATTAAACCTTTCCTGTTGGTGAAAGAGCTTCAATTCGTTGGAAAGAGGAGACAATTTTTCTTCTTCCTTATAGTCCTCCCTTAAAACCTGCTTGGGAGGATTAAGGAACTCTGCGGAACAGATGCTGGGAGGACATGAAGGGATGTAAAGGAAGGACAGAGGCAGAAAGCCCTGTTGCATAAGAAGAAGTCAACTTCCATAACATTAGATTCCACCTAGCACATTGCTAATCTAACCAACAGTCCATGGACTGTCGCTAGTCTGTGAGCCATTGGCTGTTGGTCCACAGTGGGTTTCCAGGAAAGAAAAAAACAGTTGTTGCCAAATGACACAAATATGGCACACTGGAGGAGGAAACTCTCTCTGTACTACATCAAATAAGCTTGAGAAGTACTATTCTAGAACAACCCTGATTGTTGTTTGTATAATTGATTGTATAACTGAACAAAAAATACTAAATAGTAATTAAAAAAATTCAACACTGAATCTGATTCAGTTAGCTTACTTGTTGGTCTCACCAGTGGAAATACTAGCAGACAGATCATGTTTACATCTGGAATAGAAATCACGCAGACTGAAAAGGAGGGGAGGGGGAAGAACTGCTATTCCCAGAAGCCTCCAAGAGCACCAATCCACTTTTAAAACAAAATAACCCTTCAACACTAAGAAGTATTTCAAAAATTATCACTTTTGAAAGATTTTAGTAGCAAAATAAGCCCTCTTCATATATCATATGGAGTTACAGAAAAAGAAATCTTGATGAAATAGACACACATTCCTGACAGTAATCTTAACCATCACACCAAACATATATTCTAAGGCAATGAATCCTACATATATATCCTATATATAGCTTCTTTTGTAAAGCAGAAAATGAAAATGTTTCATTGGCAAATAGCCTAGTAAAATAGGGCAAATTTTTTGTCTAGAAGTCAATAGACAGCCCAGCAGTAAAAGACAGCCTTAAGCAATTTTACATTTAAGAGCAACCTACATATGACAAGTTACATTAATTTCAACTGGGGGGAAACAGACAAGAGCACCCATATTAGTTCAAAATGCATAGGAAATGGAAGAGAGTCTGTTATTCCTCAAAAGCTATCAGTGCTATATGATACAGATTCAGTCTTCACATAATCAGGGATTAGGTTATCTTTTTCATTCAACAGAATCTAGCACAAATAAATATGAAGCCATTAAGCTATCAGATTTCCAAATCTAAACAGACTGCAAACCAGTTGTGTGTCTTCTCCTGCCATCTGTTCATTGAAGGTACTTAATGACAAAGCCTACTACTTTTCTGCATGAAATTTTTAAAAATATATTTGCACTCCTCTAAGAATACAACCTATATAAACTTTTATTTAAAAAAGGAAGAAACATTGCCTTCTAGTTTTAATAGTACTGCCTAACCCAACACCCAAACTACATTTACTCCAGAAATACTCTAGACAGAATTTATCCTGAACTAAATACAGTAGTACATATGTGGTCACTTTTTAAATTAAGACCAACCAAAATATCACAGAAATGTATCAGTGTTCAATTAATTAAATCTTTTAATCAGATGGTACAAAAAATAATACAGGGATGGGAAAAGAAATCAGAAGTTCAAATTTTAGCCAGTATTGTAGCCATTAGGTCACAAAACCAACAACCTCCATACTTGACTCCTTTTCACAAAGTCTGCCATTCTGCAAAATGTTTCAGAAGTACTCTGATATAAATCAAAGCCCTTAAAACTTCATTTCAGAACATTTCATCAATGCTTCATTGAGTGATAACTCAGGGATTTGCAAGTTCTTTATACTTTTGATTGATGCTAATTTCCAATGATAAAAACTGATTGTACTAGATACACAAACAACTTTTCCTCCTCTTTCTTGGCTACATTTGCACATCACACTGAACTATGAATTTAGTGGTTCAAAAAAATGAAGAAGAATGGATGAAGAAAATGCAGCCTATGCAACCCCAAAGTTCACTTTTGAGACACCCAGGCTCTGTGAGCACCCCATCTTTTTCCAGAACATAGTTCCAATACTTCCAGTAACATGGGGGCAATTTCACCATGTTTTAGGCTCAGCAGACGTCTTAATTTCCAATTTGCTTCTTAGTTACATCCTTCTGGATCAAAATGGTCCAGAGGCCAAAACGCAGCAAAACTGTCTCTGCACCATGGGCAACCCATCTACAGAAAAAAAAAATCTGGGGTTAAGGGTTTGGGCCTCCAAGACCCCCATAGAGATAACATAATCCCTTCAACCTCTGGCAGTTGCCTATTTCTGCAGGAATGAGCTGGGCCTCCTCTGCCAAATAGATGGGTTTTGGAGTCTTTATTAACATCATGGCCAAACATTAGCAGCCGTCCAGTACAGAGAGTGCTGTTGTACTGGGATGCTTGTAAGATACTTTTTGCATTATCTTGGCAGTTTGAAGATAGCAAACAATATTAAGCCTGGGAAGAGACTGAGGGACTATATTTTCTCCCGTTATTAATCTGCCTCCCCACTTCTCATAGCTATGGGGGGGTGCATCACACCTGCACACTTTGGTCTTCTTTTACACTATGCAACCCCAGCCAAGGTGCTCCCTACATCAGAAAGGGAGAATAATTTGACTGTCAGCTGGGGATAGTCTGGGTAGAATTAGTTTGAGGGCCCAATTCTATCACTGGCTGTGAGGGGATGCTGGACTCCATCAATGAAAAGGCTGGAATGCTTCATCTGCTATATCATTTCACACCAACCATGTTTATGCTTTGCAAAGTTTAAAGCAGTGATGTGTATTAGTGTTCAGCACTGAAAGAACTCTTGGGAAGGCCTGCAGTTACCCCCATTTCTGGCACACTTGCTTTAGTAAAATGTAAAGTAGGCATACCTGCTTTAGTAAAACAATGTTCATGTACTCTTATTAACTGTTCTGTAGTTGAACAAGACACATACTTCAGCACCTGTTGCAAGTCTGAAGTGCACCACATGCAGCCCTTCCTACAGTACTTGTCCAGATGTTAGGGGACCCTGCACTGGATGTATTATATAATACATCCCATTAATTAAGTAGTTGTGGCAAGGGAATAAATTAAAACTATATCCAGCTATTTGTCATAAAGCTTCCCATCTCAAGTATTCTTGCCTTATTACATGAACAATTTAGAAATTTCAAGGTTTTCACAGGCTTAAGCTGACATGTATTACAGAAATAAGCATATAAATGACAAACCAACTGTAAGTAAAACACAGTAATTGGGTTATTAGTGTTTTTTTAAGAGAGATCTGCACTGTCTTTTCCATAAAACACTGGAATTATTACAATCAGGAATAAATGAAAACTGAAAACCCTCTGTAGATAAACATAGAAGGCAGAGTTCATGCTTATGGGCTTAGAATACTAGAAATAAACTAACTTATAGTGAGAAGATACATAATACACACATCCTTGAAACAAAAATATATACATGCAAATGCTCTCTTGCTAGAAAACCAAAAATAGCCTGAATATATAAGTTAGATTTATTATTACAACATATCAGATCATGGCTACTGATTAGCAGATCTGGTGACAAACATATTATAAGAATGAATTCCACTATTATAATTAAGTTTATTAACAACTTATCATATAAACTCTTAGTATTAAGGAAATGTCTACCAAGTTAACATCCTAATTATGTACACTATCTTCTCCAATTTGCACTCAAAACATAAGCTCTTTTTCACAGCAGCCTGTTACCCTGTTTGCTGGGGGTCCCAGGAGGGGCGCCCAAATAACCAAATGACAGCAACCAAGGATAGGGAAATTAACTTGAGCACTTCACTTTAAGCTAACGAGAGGCAGGGTAACTTAGCAGGGATCTTGTAACCCAGCTTCTATGGGGTCAGGTCAGTTAAGCAGTCAGACAGTTTTAAAATAGTCAAAAATGATGTTTTATTAAGGACAGACAAACACTTAAGACAACACAACCACACAGCTAACTAAGAAATAAGAAATGGGGAGTTTTCGGGGGAAATGGGTGATACGACACCTTTCTCGTAGTCCTGAAGAAGTTGCAGATGAAGAGAAGAAGCTCAGTGTGGTTCGCTGATGGGAGCTTGCCCGGCAAAGCAGCAGCAGGGTGGTCTGGAACTCGGGAGCGATCCGAGGAAGCTCTCGGAACGAGGGGGTTTTATAGGGAAAGTATGAACGTAGGCTAGTCTGTGCTTGGGAGAAAACAATGAGGTTTGGGCACGAGGCAATGTCTCTGAAAGGTCAGAATTTAACATGATTGAGTTAAGTCCGAATTGACAATGGAATGGCCAGTATGCAGAGGCAGCTCGCTTGGGTGGGTAAGCTTCTAGCTTGTCAAGATACCTACTCGAGGCAGGGGGCTCTTTGTAGTAGCGTGCATCTGTAATGAAGTGTTTGTTTAGGGAGGTCTCCTAAAGCAAGATCTGGCTGAGTCTGGCTTGCCTAGGTGGAGAAAGGAATATACGGCAATTAATAGCCATGCCTAGCTCCGTGCTTGTTCGGGGGCCTCACAAACACTTGGCTGAGGGTGGCAAAATGAGGCCAAATTGTGATATCAAAGCGATATCTAATATCTACTGAAGCCAGGCCAGTTCACCGTGATAACAAGCCCATCTGATTCAAACTTGCTAACTCTTTCGATATGCTAGTTTAGGGTAAGGTGAGTTCAACCATTAACATTTTTTAAATTTGCTAGCTATTCCCTGACAGCAGACGTTACTAGACAAAACAACCACCAGTCTCTCTAACAGGCTCACTTTCACTGAGCTCACGATTCCCATGAAAGCTCCTTGCTGGCCATATTTGTCATTAAATTGGAAGCCAAGATGCGCTCTTTCAGAGCATTCTATCTGCAATGTACCCTGCACATGTTCTCTAATTCAAGAATCTAGGTAACATGTAACTAGCTAAATCAGATACACTTTTTTGATTTTATATAGAATCACCTAAATCCATTGCAGATAAGCCCACTAAACCCACGTAAATGGATTCAGAATAGCGTACATAACTGATGCCTTCCTTTACCCCCCACAAAAATCTTCTTTATCTTTGCACATTTTGCTGCATTGTTTCCTTACACAGACTGACTGTAGAGTAAACAAACTACTACCTATGTTTTTATGATATTCATAAAGTTTGTTATGTTCCATGCTTCTGATCTTTGAGAAAGTAAATCAAAGCCCTTTTCTTTCTTTTTTCCTAGTGCACAACTGAAAAGAGGAACAGTACGGGTCAGAATTCCTTCAAATAGCTGGACACACTAAAGGCTGCTAGGAGGTTTTATCTCACAGGTGGCAATCTATCACAAATTATCTGGGGTTTTTTTTTTAGGAGAAACTTTGTAAAGAATGAGTCTGTAAGCAGGAAAATCGATCCCCACTTCTAGATCCATCACATTATACTCATACAAAATTCATTCCAACTGTACACACTATTGGTCTCTGCAGGAAAGTAAGAGAGATCCTCTGATTAAGATGCCAAAGTTGAAAGCAAACACAGTGTCATGCTTCACTAACTGTTAATGCTGAGGGAAATCTCTGAACCAATGCAGAGCTCTGGCACATGTTCACACTGATGAGTTAAGGACATGTGCCAAGTTTCTCATTCACAGTTATGCTTGAATGGCCAACACCATTATCTTTCCTCATGATACAAGGCACTTCACTACGAAGATCAGCTTGAAAAGTATTCTTATTATTATGCACATAAGACGGTATTAAAGCCAATGCTTAACACAGTTAAACAACCAGAACTAGGTGGGGTTTTTTATAACTGCAGTTTCTACACTACGCAGGCATTTCAACAGGAAAAAATGATTTTAAAAGAACATTGCTGTCCCATAAAAGAAAGAAAAACAACAAATAGATGTAAGACAGCAAGAATGTTTTCCTCTTAAACATTTCCTTCCATTAATAAAAGTCATAAGGTTGCATCTGCCCAGGTGCTTCCTGTAATCCTGGCTTTGTTCCTCAGCATCAATTCACAATACATGAAGCAAGAGAAAAAGGAGGTATGATGTGGCATGGAGATGTGAGCATTCAAAGCCATTTTCCCCACAATCCCGCATCAGGAGATCAAATATTGGTGCACAGTGATCAGGTGCACTAATTGAGAGTAGGATATACTGAAATATATGACCAGATTTCTAAGAAGTTCTACATGCACACATTTCTGTTATAATACTGTAATAGAATAATAGCCTCTGGAGTAACTTCTGACTATGTAAGATCTCCTTCTACCTTCCGGGCAGCTACGCAAGAATACTACCAAGCAGGGGTGTGCACTGACCACGTGATTCAGACTTTAATTTACTTGCAAGAAAATCTGAATCCAAATTTGAAAGCCAATTCTTAATGCCTCCTACGTAAAAACCAACAAACAGCTATAACATTTCTTTTGTTGGTTAAAACTAGGTGAAACCTGCAGGCATAAATATTCAAATCGAATCTTTATTATTACGGTCATAGACCAGCATCACAAACACTTAAGTGGCATACAGAATAAAACAGGTAAGTGGCGAAGATCCGACAATAAAATACAATTTTTTAAAATCCAATAAAATGCAATTGATTTGATAATAATAATTCCAAGTTAAAAGTAGAGCTAAAAACAATCTCCTAAAACATGGTTATAACTCACAATTTTGAGAAAAGTTGATCAGGTCCGTGCACATTATTTCTATCGTGAACCAAAAATGTAAAATAACAATAGTAGAGATAAAATAGCAAGTTACCACCATATAGTCTAAATCTTATTCATAAATACAAATATAACAAAGTCAATAAGATCTTACACAGATATACACACAAATATAAAAGAATTAAAGATAAAACCTAATCTAAGTTAAAATATACAAAATAAAATTTTAACCGTTGAGATCCTTTACAATTCAACTTCTTAGTTTAACAGCAGCAGCAAAAAATCTAGCCACTAACAGAGTGGTCTGTGATTCTCTATCCTCTAATAAATATTTTAAGTAATAGTCAGTAGTTCTGCCTGGGAGTCACTGCACCATAGGTATAATCAGTGAAAGTCGAATCTCTTTATAAAAATGGCAATGGAATAAGACATGCTTAACTGATTCCACTTCTTCAAGTCTACATGGGCAAAGTCGCTCAGGGTAAGGAGTTCTATCAAATCTGCCCTGCAGTACCACAGATGGCAAGACATTAAATCTCGCTAGTGTGAAGGCTTTCCTGTACTTAGGGATGTTTAGCTGGAAAAGATATCTTGCCGGTATAAACCCCCCCCCCACTGTCATTAAATTCCAAATACCTGCCCATTTCGCTCTGGTGGCATCGTAGGTCTATATTCCAAATGCGCTGCTTAATTGTCGATTTGGCTTTTTCATAACTAAGATTCTTAACTTCTCCAAGAGTGTGGACTTACAAACACTCTGAAGAGATTTAGCTGTTTTTAGTAGCTTGTTTTAAAGTCTAAAGAGAGAGCTCTGCTACCATAAGTCTGTCTCTGCCACCGTCTTGGACAAGTTCCTCAAGACAAAAGGGATCATTAGTGTTTGATCAGTAGTTGTGATGATTAGAGTGAGGCATAAATATTAGAAAACTGGTGCACAGAACTCTGCTGCACATGGCTTTACCTTTGAGTTTTTAAAAGCGGACTGCTAATAAGCTATTGACAAAAACTGGACAAGATTACCCCCTGTAAAGTGATAAAATGCACAATACCACCTTGAACACAGATGATTTCATCAGCTAAGCAGGGTCCAGTCTGGTTAGTATAGGTATATCTCACTTAACAAGGCAGGTATGTTCTTCGGCATGACCTGAAGAGAAAATCTGGTACCAGAGACAGAAAGACTATGGATAGGTTCCTACACCACAAAAAGAAGAGCAGTTTAGTATGCTTCAGCAAACTATTTAAAAGTAACAGCATGTCCATGTGAAAACAAACAGGTCAGTTACACTATGTATAAGTAAAAACATTTTAAACTTTTTATAGACCACTTGAAAGCTTCTTCCAAAGTGCATTCAGAGATAACTTTTTTCTTTCAACAGTCTCCCTTTTATGATTTCCATCTTGGAAATGCTGATTTTTAACATGAGCTGATTTTTAACAAGCTAGATATAGCAGTTGATACAAGATGGTCTGATTTCCTCTTTTTCTCTGTTCTGCTGTTCAAGCACTCAGTAAGGGATTCTGGAGGCAGTTATGGCTTACCTTGTAGGTAGGCCCATGCTGCTACAGCAGAACCTCCCTGACCTGACTCATGCTCTTTCTCAATTCAAGCTTTATTTCATTGTTTACTACCGGCATGTTACTGCAACTTGGGACCAAATGCATATGTTTCTCCAGACCTCTTTCACTATCTTCCCAATGCCAATGCTGCCAAAAAATACCCAGCTAGACTGAAGATGAAGAAAGAGGGTTGCAGATCTGTAAAAAGACTTTGTAAAATGGAGCTTCTCTGTCAGAGTGTTTGTTAACTGAAAGATGTCTGTATCTGGATGGCAGGCTTTAAGGGAATCTAAGGAGTCCACTGATAGGGACTTGAAAAAAATTCTGACTGAAACCCTGGAGAACTGTTGCCAGTCAATGTTGGAAATACGGGGGTAGATGAACTAATGGTCTGATTCAGTATAAGGGAAGTTCCTATGTTCCTAAGTTTAGGAAAACTGTAACAGTGGCTTTTCTAGTCTAGGGTGTTTCTCCTCGCAGTTAAAGGATAAACTTATTCAAAAGGGGGTTTTGTGGGTCAGCATACAGATCAAAGGACGGGTACAGAGCTGGGGTAAGAGAAGGGTATGTACAATAATTTATTTCTCTTCAAATCCCTCTACAGAACTTTTAAAGCAACTGTCTGAAAAAGTGAGTACGTCACAAATGTGTTCCAACACTAACAAATGTACAAGGCCACAACAATAGTTGAAAACTCTAGAGCAGTGATTCTTAACCTGTGGTCTGTGACCCCCAGGGGCCACAATCTCCTCACAACAGGTCTGTGAAGGCTTGAAGAAACATTATGAGATTTTATAGTGAAAATAGAATAAAATAAATAAATAAAAGGAAAAAAGGAAGATAAAATTGTACAGAATCGTTCCAATAAAAATATTAGAATAGGAGCATGTGCATTTACTTATTCCTCCTTTCTGTCCAAATTTGAAGACCCCTGATGGGAAACTTCAAATAAACATTTGATGCACTTCAGAGTTTTAAATCTTCAGTTGAGTCTTGGTGGTCCATGTCAACAAAAGACACTTAAAGAGGGTCCATGGTAAAGACAAGGTTAAGAACTGCTGCTCTAGTGTGTTAATTTGAATAGGCAATGTGAAGATTTTTGTTGTCTTATGCCCAATGTGACACCAACATCACACATGCAATGCAATAGGATGTGGATGGCCGATAGATGGGAATTGACAGAAACTGCATTCTTCATTTTCCAAGCAAGCATTGAATACTAGACCTCCCATGACATGTCTTCTTTTAAGAGAAGAAACTAGGAAAGAATACCAAATATAAAATCTTACTTACCATAATTGTTATCATTTACAAGCAAAAGAATATGCATGATATCAAAATTCCCAGTAACAAAAAAAGCTAGGAAAAAGGAGCAGAGGGAATGATTTCTGAGACAATACAGAAATTTTAACTCTAGCAAGCATTTCAACATTAATTGAAACAGCTGCCTCTACAGAGCAGTATGAAATACAAACACAATTCCATTATTGTTCCATTTCAGTTCAGCTATTACACGTGCTTCTTTCTATAATATAGAAGCATGTATTATTTACTGTATCACAGGAAGAAAAAAGTATATCTTCTGTCAGCCATCCCAGGAACAAATTACTGCCTAGTGGACACAGTAATTCCTCTTACAACAACAATTTCAGACAACATAAACAGTCAAAAGCTGTTATTAAACAAAACAAGTGAATGTTTTCTCGTTTATAGATTAAAGTACAGTTAAGCATATACATGAAAATATAAATATATAGAATAATATTCTGTATACAGAAACTCTGAAGGTTTAAAATAATGCTGCTTCACAAAATGGTAGTTGAAAAGTAAAATCAGAATTCAGGCAGACAACTTTAATACATCTTTAACACAGAAACTGTAATTATTAGTATTAACTCATTTCAGTGTCAATTGCATTCATCAGTAAAATTAGGACCAAACTAGTTAACAGGTCTATGAGTTTAACTTCCTAGATCACAAAAGAGTAGGTTGGGATGAGTATTGTTTAAAGAAAAGAGACACATGGATTCGAACCCTCCCTTTGGAATCCTTTCCATCTATCAAACTTGTGTCAGTTCTGCCACCTTTATGCCTAGAGTTTGGTTTTTAGTCTGCTACTGGCAGAAATAATTTCCAGCAGCCTCTCAATCTCTTTATATTATAGTCAAATATAATGTACCTAGTGCACCTGTAACCAATGTGTATATGTATGATGTGAATTTTAGCTGTAACTGTAATCATTTATTAGTCCAATTTATCATTTTACAGTAATTTTTCATGTATTTTTTTCTTGGTCTATGACCGTAAATAAACAAATTGATTGATTGATTGATTGACTGATAGATATATTATAGTAGTTCATTTCACTGGACCTCTTGAACCAGCATAAAGAGAATACCGTTACAACCAATGATCTTCTTAAATCATAAACAATATTAAACATTCATGAAGGTACTGAACCTTCGATACAACTGACCTACTTTTGGGACTTGTAATTTATATATAAAATTGCCCTAACAACGACCTGTAACAAAAATATAAACAACTAAGTGTAGCATTCAGAGAGGGGAGAAACTGACAGATCTCTTTAAGTATTCGAAATAAAACAACATACAAAGAAAACAACAGAAATCAAGTCTATGATAGTGGAATATTTGACTGAACACCTCAGGAAGAGGAAGGCAATCTTAAACAGGTACTTTGGAGTGTTTGTTGATATTCATTACATTCAAATCAGTAAGCACTTGAGAAAGCTCTCTCTCTCTAAAAAAGCAGTGTTTCTTCAGTCTCTTAACACAACAGATAACCTGTAACATCATTACCGCATTGTAGTCCCTCATAACCTCCCACAAGCAATGGATTGTATGGCTAAAGTACACTATTTCCAGCAATACAGGAGTCTTAAATAGGACAGGTTTCATATGGCAGCTTTACTCAGAAACAGGCAAGGAAAGAGAGCAGGCAACGGGAGGGTAGGAGAAAAACCTTCACTGTTAGAGACAGAAAGGAAATCAGTTTTAAATACGACCATAATTTGGTAACCACAGATCAGTTATTCTGATTCACTGCTATGGGAGTTTCTCCGAATTTTCTCTAGGACTAGGACACTGTAGTCAGATAGATGAAAGGCATAAATCCCTACCTAGCCAATGCCTTCTGGTATTCTGCCAGAAGTTATCTGCTTTCATGTGGGAGGGTGGCTGTAGCAAGACTGATAGTTAGCTTCTAAAAACACTACCCAAAATATGCTACTCTTTCACATTTTAACTATCAAAATACATTCAGCAGCAACACTACCGCTGTCCACATCTGCCAGCCTTGTTATGGTGCCAACACCCTCTAGCAGTTAAAAAAAAAACCCTTTTCCTACATGTTCTGCATGGCCTCCTTAACAGTTACCTCCAGATCATGCTAGACTAAACATTTCTATCATCCAACCTCCTCCTTTAGTGGCCGACGCTCTCATTATCTATTCACACCCTTCCCCCAGCTGTAAATTCTGGCAAATTCCACTCTCTCTGACACAAGCACTACTAATTTTAATTGAATGGGGGAGAAACTGATACAGAGGCATGCAGAAGCAGCCATTAGCAGAACAGACTCTTTTGCTCCTCTAAGAACATTGTTTTTAGCCCTGCAGGATTCCGAGTATGACAAAGAAGCCTGGGCCACATTGGAGATACTAATAAAGTCCAAAGCTCTCTGATCTCCAGCCCTATTCCACAGTTCAGCCCTTGGCCTGTTTACCTGAAGCTAGTCCCACTGTGTTCACTAGAGCCTAGTGGTTTGGCCTGTGCCTTGAGATCCACCTCTGCAGCCCTCAAATTCTAACCACCTAGCCATCCCTATCTTTATCTTTAAACAAGAGCTCTCCTTTGCAAATTAAAAGAATGTCTATCTTCAAAAAAAGGAAACTAAGCCAAAAATGCTGGGAACAACGAAATCAAGTATATTATTTGAGGATCCATGCCAGAGAAGGTAGAAGTGGATACATCAGAAAGTCCTGAAATTCTGGGTCAAGTTAAAAACTGTTAAAAGGAACAGCTGAACTACATCATGTTAGCTTTCCTATGGTGCAGAAAAGAACTGTGTTCACCATTACAACAGAACTTTTACACTGTTTTATCTATTTATGGCATTTGTTTATCACCTCTCAATCCACCAGGTCATGAATAATGGATAACACACTTAAACCATTAAATTCATAACTAAAAACCAATTTAAAACATCGAAAAACTACTCTTTTAGAAATATGTCGCTCTAAAACCAGACAATTAAAAACAATTTAAAAACCAGCCAAAGTAAGCATAAAAGTACTATAGTTTGTTTTATAACTCTAAACAAGGAGTTTTTACTGGGTAAGAGAAGGTAGTAACAATTCCCGGCACAATGTCATGTATATGAGAAAAATTACTCCAAAGCAATGAACCTTATTCCCAAGTAAGCACAAACAAGTTGTTGTTGTTGTTGCATGCCCTCAAGTACCTTCCAACATATGCCAACCCTAAGGCAACCTTATCATTGGGTTTTCTGAGAGCTTATGACTTGCCCAAGGTCACCCAGTGGGTTTCTATGGCTGAGCAGTAAACTGAACCCTGGTCTCCAGGGTTATAGTCCAGCATTCAAAGATTGCAGCTTAAATATTCAGTGCTGCACTTCCTGTTGCATTCTCAGGGGAAGTTATTTCCTTTTTCACTTGTGCATTATAAACTCATCCATTGTAGTGCTTTCCTGCCTATTCCTCTTCCATCATACAAGTGAGAGGGCAGTGGTAATGGTACCCCTACTATGGGATGACATTCGCAAAAGAGGATTAGTTGTTCCTATGACCTTGTTTTAAGATGTAGACACTGGAGCTAGATGATCTTCTGTATTAGAGAACTCTGGTTCAGGTACTGAAGACTTTTATATAAGTAAAATTCTCAACAAATGCAGTTAGGTAAGGCTATCACATTTGTTGTGACCTCAGTGCTTCAACTCAGAAATACACATATATTTCATATGTTTGGACTCTGCCTGTCACCCAAAGGCGGCACAAATGACAGTCATGAGATTATTAGACTAAAAAATGCCAGTAATAGATTAGCATTAAATTTTTACAATGAAATACTATTAGCATCTCATGAAGTTTCAGTCAAGTTGCAAAGCCCAATGACCCTCCACAGCTGTCTTATCTACTTGGGTCTCATTTTCTTCATTTTAGCCTTAAAGGGTCAAAGCAAAGGTCTTCCTTGCCCTTTGTGCCCTTACAGAGTCCCTGAAAACTGTGGATGACAACCAAGCAAATAAACCGTCCGTCCTAGTAGCAGAACCTATTCAATTCCTTTGTGACAGCACCACCTCCAGCTGAACAACACTACAGGATGGAAATGGAATATCACCTGCATCAAACCCATCCAACAACAAAGTGCTAGCCTTCAGGCAAAGTGCCTGTCCTTTCAACGCAGCAAAACGAGAAAGCCAGAACATGCCTCTCTGCTTCTTCTAGAATAAAGAGGTTCAGTCTGGCTAAGACGCTTTTACAGTAATGTTTCAGCTTTTGTTTTCTACAACTAACTATTCAGTTAAACAGTAGCGACACCATTAATTTCCATGGTGCTGCACATGAAAGCTCTCAAAATAGAGAAAAGAAAGCTTTTCTTCCAGGCTTTGAAGACTCCGTAGGAAGAAGAGGAGGATCAATTCACACAAGTACCCACAAGATCAACAAGAATATACAGTAGCCCCTCAACTTTTGTGAGGGTTTGGGGTGCAGACTCCTCACAAAAGTTTTTTAAAAAAGCTGTGAATAACTCCCCGCATCTGAGTGCTGTCCTCTCCCATTCCTTCCTCAGGCTCCCCGCTCTGTTTGCTTACTGATTGCCCATGTGCCCCACCTTCTTTCTGCCCATTTGGGTGACAGGTAACCAAATGAAAGGGAAAACAACCCCCCCACTCCATTTGCCTGCCCATCACCCATACGCCCTGCCTTCTTTCTGAGATGCGGGCATCAGGGAGGAGAATGGAAGAGGAAAGGCTTGCTCACATACGAACCTTTTCCTCTGTCATTCACTTGCCTTTTGCTGGGGCACAGAGAATGAAGGCAGTGCACTGGCCCTGGCCAAAAGGCCAAGGAATGGGAGGGGGAGAAAGGGGAGTGGGTACTTTGCGAATAATCAAATTAGCGAAGGTCAAACCTGCAAATGTGGGAGGAGAACTGTATTCCCATGTAGACCTCTGCTTATCCACCAGGTGCTAAATTAGATTTTGCCCTAGAACCTATACCGAAAAGATAAAGGAGAAATGTCCCAACAGAAGCAGAATTAACTCAGTCCCCCATATCCAGACTCTGTATTCATGGATTTAACAAATTGCAGCTTGAAAATATCCCACCCTCCAAGAAAAATCCAAAAAGCAAACTTGATTTTGCCATTTTATATTAGGGACTCCATTTTACTACATCATTATACATAACGGGATATGATGATCCATGAATTTTGTTACCCATGGGGGGTCCTGGACCCAAATCCTAATGGATACCAAGAGCCTGCTGTAACAGAATCTTAGAGTTGGAAGGTACCACAAGGTCCACAGAGTCCAATCCCATGCTATGAAACCACTAGTAATCACTCGTTGGGCTTGGTCTGTCAACTAATTATAGATCCACATAACTGTAACACTGTCCAGTCTACAGTTCAGCTTGCTGCAAGAATATCATGGTTAGAGTCATGCTGCAAGCATTCTACTTCCCTACAACAAAAATTTGGCAAAGTATCTGCAGCTTAGTATCACACTAGTTATCAATCCTCTTCTGAGAAACCTAGCTGCTGACATCTTCTGAGAAGTAAGCATTAAATATATCACCTCCATAACTGAAGATCTTATTCAAGAAAAGATTTACTTTAGCTTTCATCAAACAAGATGAACAAGGAAGGACCAATCAGTATGTGCCTACTCAATAGAACACAAGAATCTGGAGCAATATCAGTGAAGTGAGAACTATTATAACAATCAATGAAGACAAATAGGAGATGACAACGACAAAAAAAGGAACAACAAGAGACCTCTTCTACAAGATCCAAGAAATCAAAGGGAAATCTAAACCAATAGTGGAGATGACTTATAACCAGCTGGGGATCACACTACATGACCAAGTACAAATGAAAACATGATGGACACAATATCCTGTAGAACTATGTAAAAGAGATCAAAGAATGACAAATTCACTTAAAGAGGAACCATTTCAAGCTGAACCTACAGTTTTAGAAAATAAACTGCAATGTATCACCAGGAACAGATGGCATATCAATAGAGCTGCTTCAAGCTATAGAGACAGAATCTACTCTGGTTGTAACTGAAATCTGTCAACAAATATGAAAAACAAAACAATGGTACACAAACTGGAAATGATCTATACACATTCCAATTCTCAAGAAAGGTGATACCGAGGATTCCAGTAACGAGCGAACCATTGCATTAATCTTTCATGCAAGCAAAGTGATGCTCAAAATTCTACAACGAAGACTTTTCATATATGGATAGAGAAACTGCAGATGTCCAAGCTAGGTTGAGCAAAGGAAAAACCACTAGGGATCACATTGCAAATGTACACTGGATAATGGAGTGTAACAAAAAATTTCAGAAGAAAATCAGCTTGCACTATATAGATTGTAGCAAAACCTTTACTTGTGTAAATCATGAAAAACTACAGATTGCCCTTAAAGAAATGGGTATGCCACAACATTTGACTGTCCTGATGTATATTCTATACTCAGAATAAGAGACTACTGTCAGGACAGAATATGGAGAAATGGAAGAGTTTCCAATTGGCAAGGGATTAAGGTGGGGCATTATTTTATCACCCTGTTTAACTTGTATCTGTACATTGAACATATCACGTGTAAAGGAGGATTTCACTCAGAGGAAGGAGGCATGAAAACTGAAAGAACGCTAACATTTTAAGATATGCAGATAATACCATACTACTAGAAGAAAACAGCAAAGAAGGGGAGCGATCACTGAAGAAAACCAGGGAAGAAAGTGCAAAGGCAGGTTCACCATTAAACATTAAGAAACAAAATAATGACCCTAGATGATCTACGTAACTTTAAAGTGCATCATGAAGACATTGAATTAGTTCAAGATTTTCCATACCATGGCTCAGTCATTAATCAGAATGGAAACTACAGTCAACAAATCATAAAAAGACTAGGACTTGGAAGGCAGCTATGAAGGAACTAGACAAGATTTTGAAGTGAAAAGATGTATCATTCAATACTAAAGTTAGAATTGCTGATGTCATCATATTTCCAGTTTCTACGTATAGTTGTAAAAACTGGAAAGTGGAGTGAAAAAGGCTAAAAGAATATTAGCTCATCTGAAATGTGTTGATAATGTAGAGAAGAGTTCTACGGATATTATGGACTGCAAAAAAGACAAATGGGTATTAGAGCAAATTAAGCCTGAATTCTTTCCAGAAGCTAAGTTGACCAAACTCTGACTGTTGCATGTTGGACATATCATGAGAAGACATGCCTCACTAGAAAAGACAATAATGCTTGGTAAGGTAGAAGGCAGTAGGAAAAGAGGATGACCGTTATTACAGATGGATAGACCTGGGCAGGACTGTTAATGACAGGGCGACCTGAAGGTCTCACTTACAGAGTCACTGTAAATCAAAGTTGATTTGATGGCGGTTAACAATAACAATGAAATAAAAAAACTGACACAAGGAAGGAACAAGATTTGTGCTAATGGTAATCTAAGCAAGGGCCCCACTATAAATTAGAGGAGGGCGAAAATGGAAGAGCATTTTCCTTAACATTCTCTCTTTCTCTGATGAAAACCACCCTTTCATTTTTCTTTTTATCAGTGAGGGAGACAGGAATTGCAAAAAGAGGTTAAAAAAAATTACTTGTGCCTGGTGAGTGTGCCATTGTCCTCTGGTAAGCTCAATGGCTAACTTTTTAATTTTCAAGCTTCAGAGAGTGATAGGCATCATTTGGGCAAACATGTGGTGATGCACACAACAGTGATCTCAGCCACCTCTCCAGTTCCAGAGTCGGGGAAGACAAGGCTGTGGTTATTTAATAGTTGTGAAACCAAGGCACCTGAAGATCCATTGTCACATAGGATCCTTTCATCAACCTTTCCTCTTAGAACAGGAAAGGCAGCCAGGTGAATGCTGGGCACCATACCTTAAGGTGCTTGGTATACTGTGAAGAAACAACATCCTGGGGTAAGCATTCTTCCTCTGAACTCTCTTTGGCAAAGGAAAGACTGCATACCGATGCATGAGAACTTTAAGCTTGTAATTAAGCAGTGGCAACCAGGACACTATGCTTTCTGAATTTCTTTCACTTCGATTACGATGGTGGAGAGGCCTGCCCAACAAGGAGGGAATGAAGTCTGACAAGCAGTGGCACTGACAACTACCACAACAAAAGCATGTCATGCAGCTGACATGAACCCAAGAACACAGGTTGCTGCGTTATGCTGAGTCCAACTAACAATGATCTGTCTAGTTAAATACTATGAATTCTGACTGTTATTGGCTTTCTACGATTTCAATAAAGATTCTTTCGGAGCCCTATCTGAAGATCACTGGTAATACCTGAAGGCCCCCATCCAATTACTAACCAAGCCTAAGCCTGGTAAGCTCCAGTATCAGAAAAGGGAACAAGAGCAGGAGGGGGAGCATAATAATTGTGAACGAACAAGTATAACAGAGTGCAAAGCATTTTGTGTCCCTCTAAACATACTATTTTTGACATTAGGCATCTGCAAGTGAACATCTGCTGTATTTCTTTTCTAAATACAGGATCTAATTCAAAGCTGATAAAGATCATCATTTTCATTTTATATTTATTATTTCATAAAGCATCTAGCAAGCTGAAAACTCATTCCACAGAGCAGCTCTACCTAAATGGTATCAAGAAGCTGTCATTGTCCAGACACAATGGCAGTAGATGAATGCATTTGTTGTTACTGTCACTTTTGCTCTACAGGTCTTCAAATGAATTCTGTCTATGCTCAGATGCAGAATTACTTTCTGTCAGTTTTCTTTACTGTTTCAGTGTTTTCATCTGCTTTGTAACAAGAGAGACAACAATGACAGAAATTTTCTTAGCACTATTCTATTAATATTTTCAGTCAGCCTCCCATTTAGACCAGGCAATTAATGAAATAGGACCTATATTAACAAACAGACTCCCCTCCCTACTGTTCCCAAGTATCCTTGAAAGTCATCTGGGTCTGTAAGTGTCAGAAGTGATGACCCACCAACCCTGTAGATGAACCTTAAGAAAATAATAACCTAATTACAAAATGAGTGAAAAGGTGTTCTCCCATACACAAAATGCTAAATATTGCCACAATTCCAAGAAAATCAAAGATTTTTTCATGATCAATATTCAGTCTCATACTTCTCTGCACCAGGGTCATAGTCTGTTCTCTCTGTAACCATTCCTGAATTTATAGCAGAATACGAATAAGAAAAACTTGAGCATGTTACAGAGCACATGATACTTGAATGGTGGTAGGTTTTTAGAGGCTCAATTATATAACTTCATTAATGGACAAATTATTTGCCTATAATCCCCAACTTCCAAGTAAAACTTCTCTGAGTGTTGATGTCTGACCAAACACTAGTCTTATTCTTATACATCCACTGCCAACTGTGAGCAAGCTTATTTGTGTAGCCTTCGATGCATTTAAGCTGGAAGCAATCTTTTTTTGCTACCCATATATTTCACAGATGTTGATTCATCCATGATGATTACCATATGTTGGATCACCAGCCTGTGAGCAATGGTTCTTGGGCAAGCATACAGCACAAAAGATTAGGTAGGACTAAGGTTAAATCTAAAGCTTTATCAGGAACAGCAACCAGAAGAATGCCTGCAAATCCAAATCATCTCAACTGGAGATTTTCTCACTTCAATAAAAATGAACAAAAACTTGCACATAAATTAAGATCTTAAGTATTGTTGTCTGCAAATTAATACAGCCTGATGAAGCCAGACTAGCTTTGCAACAATCAGAGAAAGAGTTATGGCATTTGAAGGAAAACATATTCCTTAAGAGGTGCACTGAAAAGTCTTTAATGCATTTGGCTTGAGCTGTGGTTCAATGAGTACTGCACCACAAATTAATTATTTTAAGACTGCAGTCGGAACAAGCTAACTTGGAAATAAACTTAGTTGAAACTGGGGGGCCTTCTTCCAAATAAATAAATCTAGAATCCGGTTGCAAATCTGTTTTATTTTAAAGTACAGTTAATCAAAGTCAAGGACAAAGCTTTATGTTCACTATACATAAGGAAAAAGGACAGGGAAAAGACCTAGTTATCCAGGGTCATCCTGGAAAATGTACTAATGTTATCTTGAGCTTTGAAGCAAAAGTGAAGCGCCTCTGAGCAAGGCATGTCATCAGAACAGAGGCAGATTACTGTTAGGCTGAAACTAGAGGCAGTGCTTAACCCTTTACTGGCAGAATCCTAAATTACTTCAACATAGGATTTCCTGTGTCTCCAATTATGCTAGCCAGAATCGTGCAGATACACAACTCCCCAGAGGAACAACAAACAGCACACAAATGCAGCACACCCAAGATAAAACCAAACACAGAACCACAAAACCAGACTATGTTAAAACAACGAATCATGTTCTTAGGTGGCTTGAACATAATTAATTTTAGACCAATTGTTAAAAGTAATATTCTGAACATTTCTCGAGGGAACAAAACACGGCAGGATAACACAACTTACACTTGGAGCATGACTTCATTCAGGAAAACTCCATCCACAAGTGCTACATATTCCTCCAAGTGGGTTGCATTTCTTCCAGCTAACGGTCCGAATGTCTTAACCTGGAACATAATAATTATCACTATGACGCTGACTCAATTATTGCCTCTCAGTGATAAATTATGTGTTTTTGATTTTAAAAAAATCTCTGCTGAGCTGTGAATAAATGCTTACCCAAGTAACGAGGGGACTGGAAATGAAGACCTCTAAAAGAGGCGTGAATATCTCGTTTTCCATTTTTTCTCGTTAAATAGCCTTTTTTAAGGAAAGAAAAATCAGATTTTTTTCTTCAAGGCGGAAAGAAGATATTCCCTTCGTTGTAGCAATTCCGTGAAATGCTCCAGGACTTCAGGAAGAATACATTCAGGCTGGCTTCCCAATAAAATTCAAAAAGTACCCAGGGCTACAGCGAAAACAGGGGTTTCATTATCCACCTCGTCCAAAAAGGGAGCGATTGCGAGCCCATCGACGTTCATTTTCTACCCTTTCTTTCCCCTGTCCACCCTCCCTACCGGTGTCTCCAACTGACTCCCTTTCTTCTCCTCCCTCCGTACCGAAGAGGAAGGAGAAAGAAAGGAGGGACCCTACGGCGGATCCTACATCAGCCGCACAATCCGCAGTCGCACCAGCAAGCAAGCGTGCACACATGAAGATTGGAGCCGGGGTGGGGTTGGGAGGGAAGACCAGCAAATTCCAGGGAAACTCTCCCGAGCTAATTTTACCCTCCGGCCCCGTAAAGGCGTGAGTGGGTTACGGAAGGCAAAAAACGCATCCTTTCTCCCCCCACTCCCTCGCCACGGCTTCCAACAAGTCTCCTTCGGAGAAAATCACTCTCTTCAATTTGATCGATTTCCCTTCAGCAGAAAAAAATCCGGCGCCGGCTGCAAGAAAGGGGCGAAGACACTCAGGCGGCTTCTCCCAAAAGCAACACCTCTTTTTCTTTCTAAAAGACGTGCTAGCTATCTGGGCATGCAGACCAAAAAATGAGGAACGACCCCACCCCCTTAGAGATGTCCTTAGAAGTCACCCTTCGTCTCCCCCACGCCGCTATCCAGAGCTCCAGCTTTCACCTCTCCACTCCCTTTTCCTGGGTGAGTCACTAGCCCCACAGCCCCTCACTCATGCTCCGCTTCACTTCCCTACCACCCCCCCAACCCCCCTCAGCCAGCTTCCTCCTCAGCTTCCTCTAACTACCCCCCGCCCCATGTCCTTAATTTCTGGCTTCGTCTTGCCTCACAACCAACCCCACCCCCTTTTTGCGGGTATCTCGTACCAATAAGCCCTTTGGCAGCCACTCCCCAAACCCCTCTCTCTCTCTCTCTCTTCCTTCCCCCACCCAGGACTAATTCGCCTCAGGCGGCTGGACACACCTCCCCCACCGCCTTCAACTAACGGCCAATTCAACCGAGCCGCATCACTCCAGAAAGCGACCGAGCGCGCACGGACTCCCCTTTTCCTAAAGCAGTGGAGGCAACCGAGAGATCCTTCCGCCCCACAGGAAAAGGAAGGAGAGACTGAGGCTGCTTTATTTTGCTACTTGCCCGACCGCGCTCGCGGTTCAGATTTTATCCCTCCGCCACTGGACGGGAGGTACAGAGGAATTAAGGAAAGGGGAGGGATGGAGAGAGAAAAGGAGCAGGGAGTTGGCGGGGGGAGAGAGAAAAACCGCTGCATGCCGCGCGCCCGCGCCCCTGTTAAACCGGCAGTAGCTGCAGTAACGGGCGCCGGGAGCGCGCCAAGGAAAGGAAGCGAGGGTGAGATGTCTCTCTGAGAGGAGGGAAAAAATGCTCAAGGACGCATGTCTGGAAGGGGGAGGCTGAGGGTCTTTCATTTTCTCCATGGCCAGGTGTGCGTATGTGGGATTTTTTTTCCTTCGTGGATACTTCTGAGGGAAGGGGTCTAATAATTGGATTAATTATTATTGATAATATCCTCACTTCATTCCCGTGCAGAAGTATATGTCTGTAAATTATTCTCACTCTGCTTTTATAACCACTCTGTGAGGTGAAAAATGCCGGGGCGTGTAAATTCCTCTGTGGTGAGAATAGGGCGGGAAGAAACTGGTTGTATTATTCTGTGACATACCCCTGAGCAAAAGTGAGAAAGGGCAGATATCGTTTAGGACGCCCAAAGAACAGGGTTGTGTTTCTGTCTAGATAACACAAAAAATATTCAAGAGATCCAAATATGTAGATCTCTGGCTGACTTGGTGTGTGGCTTTCTTATGCACCTGAACTGAGTTACAAAGGCAGGGGATGGGTGTGTCTCATTCAAGGTAAAAATGTGTGTGTAACATCCTACACCACAACCAAGGTAAGGTAGGGAGATGAGCCTCTCAGGCAGTGCATGGGAGAGCTGCTTCTGTTCGTAATGGCCCCCCCATTGAATGCTGTGGAACAAAGAAAAATGTGCTAAAGTCTAAAACCCTCCTGAAGGATGTTTCACTAAGGGCAGATTTGGCTGCCCTGCCCAGAGGTGTCATTCACTTAAAGTAACTGGCAGTAGATTTTGCAGAGATGATACAAGCTTAGCATGGCACAACCTTTCTGCAGTTGTGGAATTGCAATGCTCCTGTGAGTCAAGAGGCCATGCTGATGGTAGCAAGTGAAAGTAGGGTCTCACACGCCAGACAAGCCTTTGCTGGGGAGGCAGACTAAGACCATTTCCGCACTATGCTGTTATAGTGCTATTTTTCCACTTTCAACATCCTGTGGAATTCTGGGGTGTGTAGTTTACTGAAGACAAAAAGCTCTCTGGCTGAGAATTTGAAATGCCCCTTCCTAAACTGCAAATCCCAGGATTATTTAGGATCTAGAAAGTGGAATAATAGCACTATTACAGTGTAGTGCAGAAAATGGCCTAAATGTGCTAAAAGGCTAGAAGGCAGCAGCAGTAGCAGCAAGTGACAGTAGCAGATAATCTCTCACAGACAATGGCAATGGCTCTGTGGCTAACATTTGTTAGTACTGTGCAGAAGGCAATGATAAATTACTCCTGAATGCTTTTACTCATAAAAACCCTATCATAAGACAATCTGGAATGAAACAAGAGATAGCGCCAGAAGATGATACTCCCAGGTTGGAAGGCCTTCAAACAAGCTACTGAGCTGACAGCAGAGGATAACTACCAGTAGTGGTGCGGCTAGTGATACACCTGGACCCAGAATATTCATCTGTTGATGAGCACAGAAGTGAAAGGAAAGTCCGAAGTTGCACAACTCATAGGAACATAAAATGGGTGAAGCTTGAATCAGTGGAAGCAATACACAGTAAAACAATAAATGGGATCTATAAACATTGCAATACTTGGGATGAATGAGCTAAAGTGGAATGAGACATTTTGAGTCAGACAGTTACACAGAGTTTTATTCAGGAAATGAAAATCTAAAAAATACAGTGGCATTAATAGGAGAAATGTAGCAAAAGCAGTCAAAATGATATAATGCGAAGTATGACTGAATCATATCAATAAGACTTCAGGGAAAACTCATCAGTATTACCATAATCCAAGTTAATGTTCCAACTGCAGAGACAGAACAAGAATAAAAAGATCCTGAGGTCCAGGAGGAAATTGATCACACCACCAAAACAAGACTTGTCAATCATAGCTGATTGGAATGTAAAAGCAGGAAACAGAGCAGAATCCAAGATTGTAGGAAAATTTGGCATAGGATCAAGAAATGAAGCATGAGAGCAACTGACTGAATTTTGAAAGGCCAACAGTTTGTTCATCGCATACCCATTCTTCAAGCAACTAAAAAAATTGCTGCATAGATAGACATCATCTGATGGCCAATATAGAAATCAGATTTCATAATTGGAAGTAGAAGATGGAGAAGCTCCATTCTGTCTGCAAAAACAAGACCAGAAGGAGATTGTGGCACAGACTGAACTATGAATACCAAAAATTAAAGCTAAAGAAGAACACTAAACAAACCATCATGCCTAAATTCAGACTGAAGAATATCCCTATAGAACTTAAAAATAATTTAAAAAATAGATTTGTACTATTAAGCCAAATTGACCAGGAGCCAGAAGCAGAGGCATTGTCAGGGAGGTATGCAAAAAAACACTATCTACAGCCGAAAAGAAAGAGAAGCCTCAGTGGATGACAGGAAACTCTTCTAGCAGTTAAGCACAGAGAAGAAGCAAAAGTAAAAGGTGACAGAAATAGAGTAGAAACTCTGAATACAACTTTTCAGTGACTTGTGGGCAGGGAGAAAGAGAACTAATATATGAATCAATGCAGAGAAATAGAAGATGACAACAAAAAAAGAAGAATAAGAGATCTCTTCCACAAAAACTGAGAAGTCAAAGGAAAATTTAAACCACAAGTAGGGATTCTGTACAACCAATGTGGGAACAGATAAGAAATAAAAAGACAATGGAAGCAATACATGACAAACTATTTAAAAGAGATGAAAGCATATAGAGGCTGAAATATATTGAGGTTTTTCCAAAATAAAAACTGCTATCCGCTGAGCACTTGGAGACATGTCTCCATTTGTTCCTGTGGATTCTGTTGAGTGTATTACAGTGTTTTGGGTCTTCTGAACACATTACCAAGTACAAATAAAAAGATGATGCAAGAATATACTGAAGAACTATATCAAAGAGATGAAAAGATGACAGATTCATTCAAAAAAGAACCTTTTGAAGGTGAACCTACAGTAAAGTGGAAGCTGTGTTTAGAGCACTTGGAAAAAAATTAATTATCAGAAACAGATGGCGTATCAATACAGCTGCTTCAAGCTACAGAGACAGAATTTACTGTAGTTCTAACTAATTAAATGTGTCAACAGATATGGAAAACAAAACAATGTCCTAGAGACTGGAAATGTTCTGTATACATTCCAATTACCAAGAAAGCGGATACTAAAGCTTCTTGTAACCAGGGGACCATAGCATTAATCTCCCATGCAAGCAAAATGATGTTCAAAATTCTACAACAAAATCTCTTATCATATATGGAGAGAGAAATGCCAGACATCAAACCTAGCTTGAGGAAAGGAAGAGGCACTAGGTATCACTTTGCAAGTGTTTGTTGGATAATGGAATGCATAAAAGAATTTCAGAACACCAACCTGTGCTTCATAGCTTATAGCAAAGCCTTTAATTGTGTAAATTATGAAAAACTATGGATTGCCCTTAAAGAGATGTGTATGCGACAACACTTGAATGTCCTGATACGTAACCTGTACTCAGGACAAAAGGCTACCAACAGGACAGAACATGGAAAACCAGAATGGTTTTAGTTGGCAAAAGAGTCATGCAAGGTGGTATTTTATCACCTTGTATTTTAACTTGTATGCTGAACATACCATTGATAAAGCAGGATAAGTCTTGAAGGATGCATGAAAACTGAAGGAAGAAACATCAACAATTTAAACTGTGCAGTTGATATGCTATATAGCAAAGACATGAAACAATCACTGAAGAAAGGAAGGAAGTACAAAGGCAAGTTTACAGTTGAACATTAAAAAAACAAAAATAATGGCCACACGTGGTTTATATAACTTTAAAATAGACAGTAAAGACATTGAAATAGTTCAAGATTTTCCATGCTTTAGATCAATCTTTAATCAGAATGGCAGCTGCAGTCAAGGAATGAAAAGAAGATTAGGACTTAGAATGGTAACTGTGAAGGAACTAGACAAGATCCCGAAGTGTCAAAATGTTACTGCAGCCTAGGCCTACCCGGAGATAGCACCCGATATCGTTTTTGATATCAAACCATTCGGTTTTCCCCTGAGACCCCGCTCCACGTGTTTGCGAGGCCACTGGACAAGCACACAAACAGGCACGGCCGATAATTGCTGGACATTCCTTTCTCTACCTCGGCAGGCCAGACGTAGCCAGTTCGTCGCTTCAGGGACCTCTCCAGCAAACACCTCATTCAGTATGCGCGATACTAACAAAGGTTTCCTGCCCTGAGCAGGCTACTGGACAAAGCTTGTGCTGTCCACTGGTAAGTGCCGCACATTTGCATACTGGCTACACTATTGTTAATTCGGCTTTGACTCAATCATGCAAAGTTGTGACCTTTCTGAGACATTGTGTCGCACCCAAAACTCATTGTTGTCCCTGAGTAAGGCAGAGCCTGCAGTCCCAATTCACCCTATAAAAACCTCGGATTCCGAGACCTTCCTCGGATCGCTCCGAACTTCCATCAAGCCTTGCTGCCGTTTTATCCGGTGAGCTGTCCCCTCAGTCCCATGTACTGAGACTCCAGACCAACGAACTCAAGCTTCAGGACAGGTGTCGTATCACCCATTTTCCCTGAAGGTCTCTATCCTTAATTCAACCTCTAATCTCTTAGTTAGCTGTGTGACTGTGGTGTCTTTGGTATTTGTTTGTATGCAATAAAATATCATTTCTATTACTTTAACCCGTCTGGCTGCTTGACTGACCTGACCCCATAGACGCTGGGTTGCAAGATCCTGCTAAGTTACCCTGCCTCTCGCTAGCTTAAGTGAGTGCTCCAGCTAATTTTCCCCAAATATTGCTTGTTGTTTGGTTGCTTAGGTGTCCCTCTCGGGACCGCCAGAGAACAGGGTAATAAAAATATATCATTGAATACTATCTAGGTTTGTCCATGCCATTGTGTTTGCAGTTTCTATATATGGTTGCGAAAGCTGGAGAGTGAAAAAAGCTGATAGGAAGAATATTGACTCATGTGCTGGAGAGGATTTCTATGGATAAGATGGATAGCTAAAAAGACAAATCTATGAGCATTGTAGCAAATCAAGCCTGAACTTTTCCTAAAAGCCAAGATGACTGTGTAAACTGAGACTGTTGTACTTCTGACATACAATGAAAATACATGACTTACTCGAAAAGACAATAATGCTTGGTATGAGAAGGCAGTAGAAAAAGAAGACAACGTTATGGATTGATAGACTCAACTGAGGAAGCCTTGATAGTGGGTACTGCAAGCTGTGGAGTTAAAGAGAAATGAAATTAAAAATATGTGGACTGTGACAATTACAGTATAGCTGAAATTATTTCTCATGAAATCAGAGAAATTTGTGGAAGATGGGCATATAAAGAGGTATTAGTCATGATGTTTGTAGGCATATGTCAGATTGAGAAGCATTATTTCTCAGTACCACTTGCTGGGAAAGGATCTGCTTATGGGCTTTGGGAGGTATCTGGTAAATCACAGGGAAACAGGGTGATACACTAGATGGACTGCTGGTCGGATCCAGCGGGGCTTTTATGTTTTATGTGCTTATCCTTCTTGTTATTGTGTGCCTTCAAGTCATTATCAACTTATAGTAACCCTAAGGCAGGGGATTTTTTTTTTGGCAAGATCTGTGGGTGGGGGATTGCTATTCCCTTCCTCTGAGGCTAAAATAATGTGACTTGTCCAGTGTCACCCAGTGGGTTTCCGTGGCTGTGCAGGGAGTCAAACCATGGTATCCTAGTCCTTACTGTCTTATGAATGAGTGATAGCTATTCACTCTTGGGGAATGATAGTGCCACTCTGTACTTCAGCCTGTTAGCGGTGAAAGTTATACTGCCCCATTCTACATTACTCTCTACTGACGTCTTTAGGGTGGCAGATGGATATTTCCACTTGCTAGGCAGTTAAAATGTTGTGAGGCCTGGGTTCACAGGACATAAATCTGCATAAAATTTGCACATACTAATCTGTATCTATGAATTGAAATGCAGAAATAATTACTTGGATTTGTTGAAATTCCACAGAAAGCAGAGACAGGCAATTAATTGCTCATTCAAATCACCTCAAAAGAAATAATACCCTCAATTAACTTACACTCTCTTCCAGATCACCCCAAACCAATAGTTCCTCTTCAATTACAATTAAACTTTAATGACATGAAAAAGAAGCAAGTAGGAGAATGGCTAGGTAGATATATTTATGAGTCCTTCTCACACATATACATAAAAATTAAACCTCAGAAAGTAGAGAGAGTATTGCTTATCCAAATGGAAACCAAGGGAAAATCAGGATTCACTCCAAACTAATTTCCTGATTTTGACTCTGATCCTGCTTCAAAATGTAACTATTGGTCATTACTAAATTACATTAAGAATATAAAGAGGGGTTCAGAGAAAGATGAACACACCCTACACAGTAAATTTTTTCCTTCCTTTGAAAAAAGATGCGTGCCATCTTTACAAGTCAAATCGTATTCCAATTAGACTTATAAACAAGGTGAACTCTGCTTTAAGAGAGAAAAATGTGAGCACATACGGGTTTAAACAGAAGACCACCCTTCCCCCTATTACTGTAGTCACAGTAGGCATTGTGGGTATGACTTGAACTGATTGGTACTACTGGGAGTTTCTTTTCAAAAGCTTTGGGTGGAGGTTCTCACTGCTTGCAGATTCTCATATCTTGCACCATCACACCCTAAACACATCTGACTTTTGTTTGATTTCAGAAGCTAAGCAGGGTTGGGCCTAGTTAGTATTTCGATGGGAGGTCACAGGATAATACATGAAATCTCCAGGGAGAGTGCAGAAAACTCCCGCCTGAAACTCTAGGGATGTTCTGCCAGACAGTAGATGGGCTGACTCAGAATAAGGCAACTTCTTTTTGTGGTTTGCCTTCAGGTTCTTTGCAACTTATGCTACCCTAAAGTGACCGTATCAGGGGGTTTTCTTGGCAAGATTTGTTGTAGGGGTCATCACTGCCTTCCTCTGAGGTTTGGAGAGTGTGACTTGGCCATGGTCACCCAGTGGGTGTTCATGTCCAAGTGGGAATTCAGAGGGTTGTCTCCCAGAGTCCTAGTCCACCACTCAGAATCACAGAAGCTTATCTCATTTCCACACAATGGGGCCCAGCGAACTCCTTTTGTTGCAGCCCTGGCGGGGAGGGAGAGCATGCCAAGAACACCCCCCTCTGCACTTTGCCCAGTTGCTGTGGAAGGGAGTGCTCTGGCCCTGCCTCTTCCCTTCCACAGCGCAGCCAGGCACTTACCATTGCTGCACTAGGTGTCAGGAATTGTTCCCTGCCGGGCCACAGCCAGCAAGGGATGGGAGAGGTCAATAACACTTGGGGAGTCCAAATATACCAAACACCAGGAAAACACGAGCCAAGCCAGGTCAAGGTCCAGTCCAAAGATTCAGGAGGCAGAGATCTGTCCAGAGGGTTTCAGGGAGCCCAAGACACAAAAGCTGTGAAGACTTGCAAATAATTTGCTGCAAGGAAGGAGCAGCCACGCCGGCAGACTTAAATAGCCCCTGTGAGCAGGTGCTGCTCGTTATTGTTTCCTCAGCCTAGTCCAAGCAGCCTCCCTCTCAGCAGCCCCTTTCAGCCTTCTGTGTGATTGAGAGCTGATGGGCACAGCTGGCTGCAACTCCTCTGCGTCACTGCTGGTTCCCTCCCCGTCATGAGCAGGCTGGGGCAACTCAGTCTCTGTTTGACCTGGTGCAGGGGATGTTTGCAGGTTGACTTGCTCACTCACTGGCTCGGTCTCCTGCGCAATTAGTTGCTCCTCAATCACATCATCATCATCTATCACACTGGGGAGGGAGGTATCGCCAGCATGCTTCCGCCCTTCTGCATGGCCAGGAAAGGCGGCAGCGCAGTGCATTTGTAAGTGTGAAACAGATTTTTTTCCATTTTACAAATACCACACTTGCGTGACACACAGAGACAAGATGGCAGTGGGACCACAGTGATGTTGTGCAGAAGGACAACCCACGCAATGCTGCCATTGTGTCCCAATTGTAGGACAGCTACGCCGTGCGGAAAGGGCCTTAGAGTGGGGAGGGACCACAAGGGGACTCAAACCACTACATAATTCTGGCTCCTATAAGACAGTTTCCTGGCCCCCTTTTTGTTGATTTACTACTAACTATGATACCTCTGTGAGACACTTGGACCCATTCAGCTATAACCTTAGAGGGGGGAATAACTGTTGTCACTAATAGGGGATGGTGACAATATCAGGGATTGCCCTTCCTCAGCTTGCCATTTTTGGAGGTAAGTTTCAGCAAGTGAGGAGGAAAGATTAGCTCTTTCTTCTGCATGGCAATTAATCTCAGAGAAAGAACCAAGGAATACTCAGGGTTCTGAGGAAGAGATTCAAGGCCTTAAAATTATTTTGAGGTCAGGGCATTTGGGGATCTAATCTAGTAATGTCATTCACATTATAATTTCTTAAGTCTTAAGATATCACATGTCTCTTGTTTGTGTTTCTTTGTGGCAGAGATGCATACCTTTAGGCTTTAAAACCTGCAGGTGATAATGATCGCTCCTCTACATTTATAGTAATGTTTATGTCACAGTGGATGCCTACAATATAATGAATGTCAGCACTCACATTTAACTGCTGATATTCCTAGATAAAAATTTGTGGATGTTGTAAAAAAAAATCCTTGGTACCTAGATAAGTTTTTGTTCTGTTGTGGAAAATTCCGTTTTTTTCAAGACCACAGTGGGGTAAGAAAGGATTAATCTTCTCTACATATTTGCAGTCTTAAGAAAAAAAATGGGGAAGCAGGCTGGCACCTACTGTTAATTGTTTTCAAGACATAGTTGATAATAACCCATTTAGCAGCACCCTACCTTATAGATCCCTAAGTTCTTAGATATTCACAGATTTCATCTGGACGTGTTAGGGCACACATGTTAAATTTCAGATTTTCACTGTTAACACAAATATTGTTGCATCTGTACTCCTTCCAGAAGTCATTTTTTTATATTAAAAATGCAGCGGAGTAACTGAGTTACTGCAGAAAAATAAATGAAACCAATTCAGATGGTTTTCCTACATGGCTGGCATTTTTAAACTCTCAAGCACTGCATTAACCTTGGGGATTTGCATGTACTTCATAATCACAAGTGCTTGTGTGCTGTATTGATAAAGCATTTTACAATGTCTCAGAAGAAACAAGAGACCCAGTTCTTTTTATTCATGTTTGATACCAGTGTAAGTAATTTAAGAGGTTAAATGAACTTAAACAGGTTGCTTCCCCTCTTTCTAGTTTGTATCTAGAATTCAATGTAGCCTTATAGCTGTGCAGTGGGAACTAATGTTTAGAAATAGCTGAAAGGAATTTTTTTGGGGGGAGGACTCCAAGTAGGATAAAATATCTAAACAGATTATGCTTTAACCCAAATATCTGGATGGTATAAACATCCTAATTCTTCAAGATTAGAAGGAAAAATCCCTTTCCCTGACCTCTTTAGCCATCCATGAAAGAAAAGAAAATCTTTTTGTGGGTGAGAACAAAATAAATTACAGATTGAAAGAAGCATAACTCCAAAATCAGACTTTTTTTAAGTTAATGGTATATGATCTGACACAAATTTGGTGATTTGTTTGCAAGGATAAGATTCAATTTTTCTTGTTTCAATCAACTGCAGATTTCACCAGACAGATCGTTTTTCTCCCCCTCACTAGCAAATCAGCTCTTCTTAGAAGGGTTTTATTATTAGGCTCCAGATGAGATCAAGGCTGGGGGTGGGAGCAGGAAAGGGGCTTGGAAAGTCCAGGTCTGGTGATAAATAAATGAAGTAACTGCCAATAAAATTCTAGCCCTTGAAGGCATCACAAAAGCATTTTTGTAACAGTCTGAATAACTAACCACCAAGCTTTCTTTGTCTGGCAACAGTATATAGTATATAATTGTGTACACAAATACTATGGAACTTCTTTGGTTCATCAACTTTTAGGCTTTCAGCAAGAACAATAACTTTAGAACTGATCATTTCCTGATTTTGAAAATACACTAAGGGATGTTGCTGGTCTAAATATCAGATTCTGAACTTGCAAAAGGCAACTTACTCCTTAAAATGAAGTTGTGTTGAAATTAGATGTGGTTATCAGATCTCATAGACATGGCTTGTTTTAATTTCTCATAGCCTTAAGAGTACTGGAGGTCTTTAGCATCCTTAGCATTCTGAAAGTATGGGCTGCTCACAGCAGTTGCTATTAATTGATTATTCAGTCTCCAGAGGATTACTAGAAGAAATTATCCTTATATTCTAGTATGATAAAGAAATGCATATTCAGAGGAAATGGGTAAAAACATTATTGTTAATGTTCAAATTCTAGATTTATAACAAACATGACAGGAAAAGACACATTTTTGGAAGTCTTACCTCAGTAGCCGTGTATGATGTGTTACCCCAAAACATGGGTTACTCAGGGGTCCACCCACAAGGCCAGTACCTCCTTGTGTCAGTGGGGAATTATTTAGCTGAATTAGGAGGCCTGCAAGAGCAAGGTAACTTAGTGAGATCTCCCACCAATGTTTACAGGGACCAACCAGAGATTCCAAAAGTAAACTAAAATGTGTTTTATTAAAAGAGAATTCATTCATGCACACACAAGATCCAAACACTCACACACTCGCACAAGGCTAATTGAAGGAAAGGGAAGAAGGACTGATAGCGAATTTTCAGGGTTTTGGGTGATAATTGCCGATCCGGAGTGCAGTGAAGAAAATAGTGATGTGGCTTAGACTTGTGCCTAAGAACAGTACTCCATCTTACTGCTCAAAACGGGGGATTTTTATACCCAGTTTCTACTTGGATGGTGTGAATATGAATAGCTGTCCAGCTGAGTAAACAACGGAGGTTGCTGAGCAGACATTGAGGTCCAGACTGTGTTAACAATCTTAATGTTAGGCGACAAAGAGTCAATGCCTGTTGTGATAGCTCTGTAATGGTGGACAGATATCTGGACAATGGGGAAGATGCACAGGTCAATGGGAGGAAGGGTTGAAACAATCAGTGGTTTGGTGGGAACTTCCCATTGCTATTGCTATCGCCAGTGGGCATTGTTCTGCCCTTTCCCCTCACTGTCCCCAAGCAAGGTGAGTTCATTGCACCTCCAGTGTCTGGACAAAATGAACACTGTGCTGCAAGTGAACAATGTTGCTTTTACTCCATTCCCCAGTATGTTTTTTAATTATTATTTTTTTACCTTTTGATGTAACTGCATACTTGTGCTGCCTTGATGGTCACCAGCATTCTGCCATTACACTATTAAGGCAAAACAGAAAGCTAACCATAACTGCTGAAGAGTGAAATGCCTGAATGGTAGCATGACAGGAAAGCACAATACCAAACTGACAGGGAAGAAGTCTCCCGACATGCTGAAATTGTACAAAGAAAAAATGTAGCATATGTGCTAGGTAGCAAACAGGTGAAGCAACTGCTGTGAGACAACAAGCTGGTGTGATAAAGCCGAAGGGCAGTGGTGAGGTTTAACGAGTAGTTGATGGCTTGTTACCTATCTCTCTCCCAGTCCTACAGTTTTATGTATGCTTGTTACCTTGAATATAAGCTATATAAAGTCAGCCCTCCATATCCACGGATTCTGCATCCATGGATTTAATTTTAAAAATATTTTTTAAAAATGACAAAAAGCAATTCTTGCCATTTTATATAAGGGATGCCATTTTACTACGCCATAGTACATAATGGGAACTTGAGCATCCACAAATTTTGGTATCCACAAGGGGTTCTGGAACTAAACCCTGGCAGATACTGAGATCACAGTAAATATCTGAAGCAATTCACTTGCCTGTAAGAAATGGAAATTATTCTTAATTTTTTGCAAATGTACTTTTATGTTTACATGGATATTGTGTGGACGTGAGCTTGTTTTTATTAGGCTGAGAACTGAGATCTTGATTTCTCCTTTATCCCCCTCAGCATGGGCAATGTGAAGTAGTTGAGCCTGTGTCCCTTTTTCCTACAATGAACAGACAGTGTTCGCTTCCTTGTAAAAAACAAATTCTTCTTAAGGACTTAATGTTTGTATCATTCTTTCATGCTCAGGATTCCTCATGTAAAACAATTGTGTGGCAAAAAAAAAAAAATTCTACACTGTGATGTACCAAAAGTATGAATTTTATTTCAAAGTTATGCAGGTACATTTTTTTCCAGTTTGTCTGCCATCGCCAATACTTTAAAGTTAGCCTTGGCAGGCATAGAATTGTGTGATGTCACTGTGGAAAAAGTCTGCTGATCTCATCAGAAACAAATAGAGACTGTTTTTCTCTTCTTTAATGTTTCTTCAGCAAAATCACCTCTGACATATGTTCCAAGGGAACATGAAATTTGTCTGCAGTGGAAGAGTTTTCAAAGTCCTTCAGGGTAGGATATAAATTGTATAATAAAAGCTCGAATCATGTCCTTCTTTCTCTTTCCCTGTTGAAATAATTGAATTTTTGAAAGTCCAGAATCAGTGGAGAGTTCAAAAGGAAAGAGCGGCTATGTGAAAATTCTAGACAAGTTCTGTCCTTTGTTTTTAGTCCAAAAAAAGGAGGAAGCTAGAAAAACCACAAGTTCCTGTTCCTTAGCCAAAAACCAAAAAGAGCAGGCCTGTTGGGATGGAACTGCAGCTACTACCAGGACAGAAAGTAGAAGAAATACAGCTGTGTTGAGGGTCAATAAAAATAGTATAGTGTATACTTTAGCTTAGTCCCAACTGTGAGGGGGGGCACAAACAGGAGGGAGTGGCTTGGCTGGATTTGCGCAGCAGGGGAAATAAACAAGAAATGTATGAGGAGGCAGCAGAAAGCTATGGGTATTTCTTCTATACAAGTATGATTTTCTGCAACCAGGAACTTACAAGGATTTTATACACTGATTGACTGAGATAACCAAGGATTTTTATTCCAGGAATTCTTTAATGAGGATTACAAACTTGAAATTAAATTTTGATTTGTTCATATTTTATGCATATCAACATAAAACAAAGAAGCAGAATAGTATCACTCTCAGTAGGGAGATGATTTCAGTCTATAGATGGAAAACTCCAGTTGTGGCGTTTTTCTGGATCTTGTCGCTTCTAGATTGGTTATCCCCCTGTGTATCGCACAAGCCTTCTCTGGAGGATTGGGAACAGTCAAGCAGGTTCGGATGACAGGAGAAAAGGCCACTGACATGGGATACTGAAGCACGCTATAGGATTGTGGTCATTAAATATAACATATGAAATAGGTTAAATACACTTACACATGATTGCAAATAAATTATATGTATACAATAGTAGAAAATGTACAGTTAGATATTCATAAGATCTCTGTATTGTCCATTTATCTAATATATAAAGTCAAAGTTTGTCTGTTTGTCCATGTCAGGCGAAGACCTCATATGATTGGCTGCCTAAGAAGATTCTGTGGAATCCTGGGGTTTGCAGTTTAAGGAGAGGCCTTTACAATTCTCAGCCAGAAAGCTCTGAATAGGCCAGTTGCTATGGAGAAGAGGCCTAGCAGCAAGGAGGAGGGCAGTATATTCTCTCGGGAAACCAGCCTCTGTATTTTAATAACTCTAAACACAGTTTGGATTGGGGAATAATAGGAAAACTTACAGGTACTGGACAAGACAGTTTGGGGAATTAGAAACACAGGATCTCAAATCTTTCTAACAAGTATTACCTATGAGAAAATAACATCCCGGGCAACGCCGGGTATATATACTAGTAAGCTATATTTATTAATATAGCTTAACATTCATAACAGTACTGGGAAAATTAAATCAGTAAATTTAATATGGACATCAATTATTTCTTAATACCTATGCTGTACTAAATTTACAACTCATTAAAGAAAGAAATGGGCTCTAGTATTTTTCACTGAGAGAATCAAATGGCCTTCCATGTATTGATGGACCTGCAAGTCCTAGCAGCATTAATCAGCATAACCAATGATAAGTAAGAAACAAATGGAGTTTAGCCCAGGAACATTTGGAGCGATGTGTGATTTTCACCGTGGCATCGTCTGTAAATTTAGCTATCAAACTAAATACCAAATCTTGTGGAATCATTCATTCACAAATGGTGCAACAGTAGAAAGATGACATTTAAAGATGCCAACTAAAGTTTTTGCTGCTGTCAATTTCTAGTGTCAGTCAAAATAGACCCATTGAATCAATGAGTCAGAGATAAACTAACACTTAGCTATAATTTCCTTTAATGTAGTAAGTCTAACTCTAGTTGGAAGTAGCAGCTGGTTTTAGGCCCAGATGTTCAGTATTTTTGAAATAATAAACTTCATTATGTAGAAGCATATTGCTGTTCTTATACATGAAAATGAAGTCAAGTTGGGGGAGACATTATAGGAGTTCCAGAGTTTTGGTGCCTTTTGCGGGGGGGGGGGAGGCCCTATCTGATTATATATATTTCTTAGGATATTGACCAGAGCCTTCCATGATTAGCAGAAAGGCAGGATATGCTGCACATGCATCCAAGTAAAGTATCTGTCAAGTTTTGTTAAATTTAAGTACTTCATTTTGGGATTATTGTTAATTTCCCTAGTTAAATGAAGCATATGTCTCATTAATGAAACAGAATTTTTCCTGTATGAGGGCTAGAAAGAGGTTTTGTATTGTTTTTCAGTCCTTATCCTACTTTTTTTTTTCCTTTTTCCACCTTAGTCTTTGCTCCCTTGTACTGGCTTTGTTCCATTGTACAGGACACCCATTCAGTACTGATAATGTTAATTTTGTTTGTTAGCAGAAGTTAGATGGATATGATAGATATGAACCTTACATGTCCATCTCAAGCGCCGTCCCCCATACTTTTCACCATTGTTGTTGTTAACTGTTGTCAAGTCTACTTTGATTATGGAGACCCTATGAATGAGAGATCTCCAAATAATCCTATCAACAGCGCTGCTCAGGGCGTGCATATTCAAGGCTGTGACTTCCTTGACTGAGTCCATCCACCAATAATGCAGTTTTACACTTTTCCTGCTGCCTTCTACTTTTGATGCTGCATGCATTTAAGTCATTTCTGACACATGACAACCCAAAGGCAAACCTGTCACACAGTTTTCTTCACAAGATTTGTTCAAATGAGTTTTATCTTCGCTTCCTCTGAGACTGAGAGACTGTGACTTACCCAAGGTCATCCACTGGGTTTCTATGGTTGAGTAGGGATGTGATTGTGGTCATCAGAGTCATAATCCAGCACTCAAATCGCTACACCACTCTGGGCTCCTACCTTACCAAACATTACTAGTGAGTCATGTCTTTTCATCATATGTCCAAAGTACAAGAGTCTCAGTTTAGTCATTTTGACATCTAGGGACAGTTCAGGCTTGATTTGCTTGTAATACTCATTTATTTGTCCTTTTAGCAATCCACAGTATCCACAGAACTCTTTTCTAGCACCGCATTTCAAACAAGTTGATTTTCTTTCTTCAGCATTTTTCACTCACTAGCTTTCACAGCCATGCATAAAAATTGGAAATATGATGGCATGGACAATCCTAACTTTAGTTTTTGATTATATATCTTTGTACTTCAGGATCTTGTCTAGTTTTCTTCATAGTTGCCTTCTAAGTCCTAGTCTTCTGATTTCGTGACTGCAGCCTCCATTCTGATAAATGACTGAGCCAGAGTATGAAAAATCTTTAGCTATTTCAGTGCATTTACTGTCTGCTTTAAAGCTGTGTAAATCATGTGTGGTGACTATTTTTGTAATATTCAGTTGTAAACCTGCCTTTGCAGTTCTCTGATGTTCTTTAGTAATCATTTCAAGTCTCTGCCATTTTCTGCTAGTACAGTGGACCCTCCAGATCTATGGGCTCTGGAACTGCAATTTCCACTGATTGCAAATAATCACATCTTATACGTAAAATGGTGGTGACATAAACACAGACATGCTGGTGCATCTGTGCATACATCCCCACCACTTTATAATATGGGATGCAATCATTTGCATTTTTTGACATTTTGGACCTGGAGTCGAACCCCCACAGATCTGGGGGATCACTATAGTATAGTATCATCCACATATCTTAAATTGTTGACATTCCTTCCTTCAGTTTCAGGCCTCCTTTTTCCCTGCCTAATCCTGCTTTACCTGTGATACATTCAGTGTACGAGTTGAACAAATAGAATGATAAAATGGGACCTTTCTTGACCCCCTTGCCAATTGGAAGCAATTCTGTTTTTCCTATTCTGTCCTGACAGTAGCCTCTTCTACAAGTTATGTATAAGGACAGTCAAATGTTGTGCTACACTCATTTCTTTAAGAGTGATCCATAGTTTTTCATGATTTACACAATCAAATGCATTGCTATAATCCATAAATCACAGGCTGATTTTCTCCTGAAATTCTTTGGCACACTTAATCATCCAATGTACATTTGCAATATGATCTCAAATGCCTCTTCCTTTCTGCAGCCAAGCTTGGGCATCTGGCATTTGTCTCCATATATGTTAAAAGTCTTTGTTGTAGAATTTTGAACATCATTTTGCTTGTGTGGGAGATTAGTGCAATGGTTCTCTGATTACTGCAAATCCTGGTGCCCCCTTTCTTTGGGATTGGAATATAGAGAGAGTGCTTACAGTCTGTGGACCATTCTTTGTAGCTTGAAGCAGCTCTGTTGCTATGCCAGTCCAGTCTCCCAAGTGCTCTGAGCATAGCTTCCACTTTACTATCTAAAATTGTAGGTTCATCTAAAAGTGGCTCTTCCTTAAATGAATCTGTCATCCTTTCATGTCTTTTATATGAGTCTTCAGTGTATGGTTTCCAGCATCTTTTTATTTATGCTTGGTCAAGTAATGTGTTCAGAAGAGGCAAAACCCTAGAGAGCACCTAATAGAATCCATGGTGATACCTTTCACCATGCTGTGTTTATTTTTGTGTTTGTACTGTTTTTCGGCCAAGAAATTTTCACAGATTGCTGTCTGTGCAAAAAAGAAACAATATTTTCTCTCAAAATTTCATTTCTTTATACAACCACTGCTTAACAAATGTGGTTAACATATCCCCACTCTGAATACATCACTGAATTATAGGAAGCTGTCTCTTTTTAACCTGTATTTTCCTCTCCTCTTTTTTTTCTCTTTGTCCCTGAATGTTCTCTTGTATACCTATCATGATCGGGGGTGTCCTACTTTACAGAGGAGAGCCCTTTATTTGAAGGGCTGAGAAGGGATTTGTAAGGCCATCCAATCCTACCTTAGCAGTGTCTGGAAAATAGGCTAGGCATGCATTCAGGTCACCCAGTCAGTTCTTTTTTCTCATCGTGGCGAAATGTACTGTATTTCTACTGTACATTGTAGCCATCATGTTTAAATATGCATCTACAGATAGGTTAAAAGAGGCACTATTTATGCATATCTTGCTTCTTTTTATAGCAACAAGTCAGTGGCCGTTCTACCAGCTGCCTACCCATCTCTTGTCTCCCACTTGTTTCTCCCAAACTCTATTTCTCTCCTGTACCCTCCACTTCCTCTTCCAAATATTTTTCTCCTGCATATCTCTGCCCTCATCTCCTCCCTATTGCATGCACTGTTTGTGGCTAAGCTATACTGTACCAAGCAGAATGCAGATACTGGAGAAGAGTCCCACATACAACATAACTAGATTCAGACACTCTGTAACAAGAGTTTCTTTGGTGAAGCAGGTGCCTTTATTGTCAGTTTGGCCCAGATCTTTCATAAGGGATCACCTGTACTTGCACATTGTGAAATCCACATTTTGACATCCCTGGGAAGAAAGTGAGTCCGCCAGTGCTGATTGCTGCCTTAGTAACAGCAAATGATTTGCAGCAGAGATAGCAAAAGAGCGGGATAGTGACTCTAAGTTGTTCTTTATCTGCAGGTTCTCTTAAGGGCACTCTGTCTCCAAAAACATGCATTCTTAAATGCAGTAACTGCAACTGCTAATAGAGTACTACTGCTCCTTTAATAGCAGAAGTATATAGAAGAGAGACCCTATTACTCTGAAACTAGTATAGCTGAACTGACTGCCTGTTTACTTGACTGAAGAGACTGTAGATACACCTCAGTTAATAAAGTAAATGTCTTCCCAGGCATTACAGAAGATTTGGTACCAGAGGTACAAATGATGTGGAAAAAAACAGATAGTTTCCTGTATCACAAAAAAGAAGAGTAGGTCTACATGTTTTAGCAAACTTTTCATTCAGAACTGGCCATATGAACATGTGAAATGGAGAAACAGGTTGGGCAAACCATGGATTAGTAAACAAGTACAGTGTGCCCTCTGTATATGTGTGGGTTTTGTTCCCTTGGGTAAAACAAAAAATGCAAATGCTCCATCCTGTTATCATTAATGTTCATAGGAAGACATTTACAGAAGCTTTACTTCATTTTTCTTTCTTTGCTGATGTCAGAACTATGCTGAATGAAGGCGAGTTCTCTCTGAAGGCACATTTGCACAGTCTCGGCATACTTCTGGGTTCAGTCTCACACCTGGAATCTCAAGTTTCTGCAGTGGCCAAGAGTGCATTTGCACAGGTAAAGTTTGTGTGACAACTGTGCCTGTTCCCAGAGATGTCTGATCTGGTCACAGTGGCATGTGGTTTAGTTATACCCTATTTGAATCACTGCAATGCACTGTACTTCAGGCCTTCTTTGAAGAGCGTTGGGAAAGTGCAACTGGTCTAAAGAGCTACAATCAGACTATTGAGTTGGCTTACCTATCACACAACTCTGTTACCCTGTTTACTGGGGGTCCCGGGAGGGACTCCAAAACGTGCTGTACTATCAGTAGGGAAAATTAGCTCAGAGCACTGCTTTAGCGTTACAAGAGGCAGGGTAACTTAGCAGGATTTTGTAACCCAGTGTTTACGGGGTCAGGGCAAGTCAAGGAGCAGACCAGTTTGAAAATAATGAATGATTTTTATTAAATACAGGCACATAATGTAAGCAACACACGCACACAGATAACTAAGAAAAATAAAGGTTGGAGTGGTATAGAGGGATTTTGAGAGGGATTGTTGAATTGGGTGATACAACACCTGTCCTGAAGCATGAGTTCGTTGGTCTGGAGTCTCAGTATGTGAGACTGAGGGGCCAGCTCGCCAAACAGAGCAGCAGCAAGGCTGGATGGAAGTCCGGAGCGATCCAAGGAAAGTCTCGGAATCAAGGGTTTTTATAGGGAGAGGTGTGACTGCAGGCTATGCCTTACTCGGGGACAACAATCAGTTTTGGATGCGAGACAATCTCCCTGAAAGGTCACAATTTAGCATGATTGAGTTAAGTCCGAATTGACAAAGATGTAGACTGTATGCAAATGCTCAGCGCTTGGCAGTTAGGCTTCTAGCTTGCCAAGTTACCTGCTCAGGGCAGGGAGTCCTTGTAAACAGCGTGCATACATAATGAGGGTGTTTGCAGAGAGGTCTCCTAAAATGGTGATCTGGCTATTTCTGGCCTGCTGTATTATCTTGGGATATTGCAGCGTTTGATGGCCGAGCCTAGTTCTGGGCTTGTCCGGGGGCATCACAAACACGTGGAGAGGGGTGGTATGGTAAGGCCGAATTATGACGTCAAAGTGATATCGGGTGCTATTGCCAGTTAGGTCTAAACTGCAGTAACAACTCCTTTATTGCAGTGTTGCTCTGTTTCCAGGCACAACTGAAAGGGCTGTTTATATTCTAGAAAACCCAAATGGCTTGGGTCCAGGTTATCTGAAAGTCTGTATTCTCCCATATGATCCTGTCTGAGGCCATTTCCGCACTAGCCTGTTATAGCGCGATGATTTCACTTTCAACATCCTCTGGAATCCTGGGGTTTGCAGTTTTGGGAGGGGCCAGCCGGCCTTCTTGATGGCTGCTCCCAGGATCTGGAACTCTCTTCTTGGAGAGGCCAGACTGACCTTCTTCATAGTGTTCTAGCAACAAGTGAAGACACTTTTGTTTCAACTGGCCTTTGGGAACTGGCTGCTTATGGGAAAGAGCTTTTAATAATATGCCATTTTGTCCATATTTTAATTGCCTTTTCGTGGATATGTTTGTAAATGGCTTTTATCTAATTTTAATTTTTTTGTATGTTTTTTGTGCGTTGATGTAAACTTTTATCTGAATCTATTTTAATTTTTGTGACTCATCTTGAATCTCAGGACTGAGAAAAAAAATAAAATCAGTATTTCTAGTAGCAGTAGTGATGAGCAGGAGAGGAAGAATGATGATGACCATTATGACAAGGAACAGTGGTGTTGACTGAAATGATTTACAAAGCAAGGTTTTCTGTGTTTATTGGTTTCATCAGTGTAATGACACTACTCACAGATGCCTTTAATTAGCATTATTAATATCTCCCGAAACACAGCAACATCAGTTTTGAAAGAAACATGAAACTAAATGAAATAGCATCAAGATTGTCTTGACTTCTGAGGAGATAATGCAGAACCCAACTGGAACAACTGGCTTCCTCCCAAAACTGAAAAGCCTTCTAGTACTGAGGCTTTCTGGGCTGACTCTTAGAGAGGCAGTATGCAAAATGGGCTACCAGATGGCAAAAACATAAAAAATAAATGCAGTGGAATTGTTAAGAAAAAAATGAAAATCACAGAAAACTTAGAAACTCACAAATCTAGCAAAGCTATTAACACAAAAACATACTGGAGTGCCTGAGTCAATTTTTACAAAGAATATTTGCATGGTGTGAAAAAGACAATAAATTGGTGCCAGTTGGGTCTTCTGTCTCATGCAAATGAAGCAGAGCTTAGATGAGCTGTCTTTTCGACTGTTTTCCAGAATCCCTATGCTATCTGGGAACCGGAGTCCTAAAAGCATTTTGTCCAAGCTGTAAAGGCCCAAGCTATTCAGCTTTTCATTAGAAATTACCAGTACTTCAGACTAATAATTTCTGTTTCAGACAATTTCAGACCGGAAATAGACTAGTTGTGGATGTAGCTGATTCTTTTGAGAGGTATTCCTTCAAAGCAGTCCTCCTAGTTAATAATGTAGCAGCTGTATTTTGCACAAAGCAAGGTTCCTGTGAAGTGTGGTTCCATGTACAATTTCCCCATAGTCACCAAACAAGGGGTCAGACTATGTCGGGGGATGAACTTGTTGCACTAGCCTTTGTTAATGAAAGTGTCATGAATTACACTTGGGGATCTAATGATCATGTTGCATCAGGCAGTAACCCTTGTCCTGACTGCTAAGCTAGTTCTTCAAGGGAATGCTAGCGTGAGTACTTTAAAGGCACCAAATCCTGTCTGATCTTGGAAGCTAAATAGGGTCAGCTCTGGTTAGTAGTTGAATGGGAAACCTCCAATGAATACCAGGTGCTGCAAGCTATATTTTACAAGAAATATACACCTCTGAGTATTCCTTGCCTAAGAAAACCCTGTGAATTCATGGGGCCAGCATGAGTTGACAGGTGACTTGAAGACACGTATGCACACCCATCTTCTCCAGAATGACTCAGCATCCACTTTCCTAGTTAGACATCATTGTCTATGCATGACAGCTTCAGCTTATCTGAATTCAGTTTTTAGATCATCATCCAGTCCATCACTTAACCAACACATAAATTCAACACCTGTACTTCCTCTCTTGAGCCGAATGAAAACAATTTTTTTTTTGGTTGATAATTGATACAGCGGCTTGATTTTCAAGAAAAAAAATTAAAGCAGCCTAAATTGGTTTCTGTTGCAAATATAACCCTCACTTGTCACAGCTAAATTCATCTGCAGGCCTGGCAACACAGGATCGTTCTGGGAATATCATAGTACTCTGCCGAAATAGGGACGTTTTGACTTCACAAGACAAGGTCAGAACAAATCTCCCTTTGTGGCTACAACAGATAACTGAAATGTTATGGTCTTATTTTTCAGGCTTTGTCCCTGTTGTTCGACACAAGACGTTTCTTTCAAGGTGCTGAGATGGATACAGCTTTGTGCCTGCATGAAAACTCTCTTGCTGAAACATTAAAACCACAAGGTTCAGACCTGCAAGCTTTTCTGATTCCAACAGTTTCTCCAACGGTTTCCCTTACCTGACTTTTAAGAGTCTTTTCCAAATGAAGAAGCTCATGAGTTTCAAAAGTAAGTATAATGTTTTGTCCCTTCTGGGCTAATGAAGGTATCACCAATGTGTATTTGGAGATTGTTCAATATTGGTCAACACAGCTAGTCCTGCATTGCTATGACTTGTTGCTTTCCTAAGTTGTGAGAAGCAACAACATAACTTTGGAACAATAAAGGGACTGAAAGTGAAGGCACGTGTAACGTGTTTAAATAAACTTTGCCTTTCAGTAAGATTATTATTATCCTTAGCCCTTAATGTTAGTTATTTAAAGTGACAGATGTGTTTGTGCATGTGTGTGTTCTCTATTTTTAACTTGGAAATATAGGTCTCATTGTGAGCAGACCTCATGCACTCAAGAAGGTATGGGTAACTGCCTCCAACACTCTCTAGACTGTGTTAAAGCTGTTGGAGAAGGAAGAGCCAAAAAATGCCCTGCTGGCCTGAGCAGGATGGGACCCATATTTTCACATTAAAAGTGGAAAAGAGAAAAGTATCACAATCCCTTTACATAGTTAAGGAATACAGTAATGAATAACAGTAATGATAGTAATGAACAGTAATGATAACAGGACAACAATCTAGCAAGTTACTTTCTGCAACCAATGCAGTACAACTGTAAAGAGGTGCCTGTTGATGGAGACAATGAATGCTTAAAAAAAAAGTAATATCCTGTGCTCTGCTCAGTGATTTCATGTAAGCTCTGGGTGTAGACCTACACTGGAACTGTTTTTCCCAGTGATTGACTACAAATCTGGATAGATAAAGATCTAGTAAAGCCAGACTGATTCCCAGTGATGTTCTCTGTCAGACCCAAGCCCTATTCCAGTTCTGAGCAAGTGTTGATATTCCCCCCCACCTTGGCTTCAATTAGAGCAAGGGTGTCAAACTCAATTTCATCTTGGGCCACATCAGCATTATGGTTGCCCCCAGCGGGTCAGTTGTATCTGTAAGACTATATATATCTACTATTTTATCGTATTAAATAATTGCCTCTGTGTTCGATTATTACTGGCTTTAATAATAACTAGTTCTGAAACTAGGAAGAATAATGGCAAGCAGATATTCAAGTGCACAACTATTGTACAATTTATTGAAAAATGAGTTTTGAAAAAAGAGGTTTTTTTTAAATCATCAGACAAATATTACCAAGCACTGTTTATTACATTAAATTTGTTTAACTTTTTGGTCCCAGTTGAGACCCTCTCTGTGCCTCTTTCTGCTCCCCCTCCCCTGTGGCTCTTTCTGTCCCCCTGCACCTCCCTAAACTTGGTGAGCCTGTTCCCCACATTGCTGACCTCCGGCTCCTGGTATTCTGAAGAGGGGCCCAGCAGCCAGCACTGGTGGTCTACTTCTACTTCTGACTGCTTCTCAATCCAGCTCTTGCAAGCCACATGGAGTGTTGCCACGGTAACTCATGGCAACACTTTGACAGTGAGACTTGGACAGAGGAGCAGTCAGAAGTAGAAGTAAATTGTGAGTGCTGCCTGCTAGACCCCTTCAGAATACTGGCAGCTGGGGACCCGTAATGTGGCGATTGGGCTCACAGGTGGGGAAATGCCACCACTGCAGAAGAGATGTGACATTCAGTCCACGGGCCTTGTGTTTGACACATGTGAATTAGAAGGTTTTAAAAATAAAGTACAAACCATTGAAATGTAAGGGTAAAAAAACACACACCCTATTTTCCACCCTGGCTACTGTGAACTAGCAGGGTAGCAATGAATCCACAGACAATAAGCTCCTTCAACCCCCCTAAATAGAATTGCTTTGTTAGGCTACGTTCCTCTGTACATAGTCTCAGAAATCATTGCAAGATGATTTATGGCTTCTGAGTAAATATGCATAAGATTAGGGTCTTAAGGTGATGACACAGAATCTTTTCTTATGCTGCATAACATACCAGTCTTTATCTCAAACTACAATGGAAGTGAAAGCACGTGCAACATATTTAAAGTAGTGCGGTCAACTGAGAAACAACCTCACCAGATTTCAGAGCTTGGAAAAGTTGCCTTTTTTTAACTACAGCTCCCAGAATCCCTTGGACTGGAGCATGTTAGCTGTGGGTTTCTGGGTTCTATAGTCCAAAAAAGTTACTTTTACACATTCTGCACCAGATGATGTACATTTCCCCTATTTAGATAAGCTGGGAGCAGAAAGATGCTGATTATGTATAATGTTGAATGGCTTGCATCTGTGATACAACCAAATCATCTCCTCTCCTAGCCCCTAGAGTACTTTTGGAATTTCTTTTTAATTATCTGGTCATTTGGTTACAATAAAGTAAGGAATAAGCAAAAATTTAAATAAATGTGTAGTGCTCTAGTTTTTTTTATAGCATGAATCCCAGCTGAAGGATGGAGGGGCAAGTTGGCAGTGACACAAGCATTCAGTTTGCTACTGTCCAAGTCTGTTATTTTGGTTTATGAAACTGGAAGGAGCCTGATAGCTGTGGTCTCCATTATGGGTTCAAACCAAGAGGTTAAGCACTACATTTGCTCACATTCAACCTTTTCTCTTTGCTCTTCCATCCTTCCTTTCTATCCAACCTAGATTGTAAACTACTTGGAGCAGGGACTTAATTTTGCCTTTACTTATGTGGTAAAATACCAATAAAATCCTAAAGAAGAGATGTGCTGGACACATTTTCAAATATTTCATTAACTGCAATAAAAACAATTTCTCTGTGTCAGCGAGGAGAATGGGAACGGGAATTAAAATTAAATTGCAGGTAAGAAATTTCAGTTAAATTCTAAAAATAGGCTTTGGAGTGTAATAGTTGTTTGTCAAAGTGGTAGACTCCCTAGGTGAATTATGCAGTTTTTGTTAGTTATGATTTAAAAGAAGAGGCTAGAGTAGAGGAGTAGCCTAAGTCTAGATTCTCTTGTTTAGGCTGTAACACACTGCTGGCAACAGCAACTAACAATCCTGGTCAAGAAGCCAAGCTGGTTCTACTTATAATAGGCTACTATGCATTTTTTATCTCTGTGCAAGGTGAGCCTCTAGCATTGTGGCTAGAGGTGAAGTGTTCAATTTATAAATAAATATTTAAAGCTCAGTAGGTAGAATCTACCCTTCCCTACAAATAGTAAACTTAAAATGTATTTTTATTATTTACAGTCATCCCTCCACATTTGCTAGGGTTAGGGGCACAGGACCCCTGTGAAAGTGGAAAAACTGAATAACTCTAGGCCCTCCCAAACCATATTTAAGATGCAAAAAAAGTATGATCCCCGTATTCAACTCACCATGGATTCCTTTGAGGCATCAGGGTTCCTCCACAAGGCAGAAGTAGATGTTTAGTGGGGCTTACTGCCACCTCCACTGCTGCCCCACACCATTTTTAAGAGGAACTTACAAGCCTCCTTTGCAGTTTCTCAGTCTCACAAGGCTTGCAGTTGCTATTAAAATGGCATAGGGAGGCAGCAGAGGTGACAGCAAATAATCTGTGAATAATCAAACCCCCAAAAGTGAAACTCACAAATGTGGAGGGTTGGCTTATTTTCCATTTTTAATGTGGAAGTGCAGTGGAATTGTTGTTTTGGCAAGCAATGAGATTATTGTCTTTTGCATAACCTTTGATGGTTGGTGGCTACTAGTGTCTCAAACTTGTGCTGTTCCCTGCCCCCCCCAGTTTAGGCAACAGCTGTACAGTTTTGGCAGTTCAAAATGTAGCTGGGGAGACAGTAGTGTTAAGTTTAGCAGTTTTGCAACAAGAGAAGCTATGTAAGATGGTTTCAAGAATTGCTGATACTTTCCAGATTAGTATTGTCTGTCTGGATATATGCTCATTTCATATATTTGCACATGGAGCAAATGTCTGCGTGTTTTGTGAATCTAAGTTTGTGTGTATTATGAAATTTTTACATGGATAAATTATTAGCAAGAAAAGGCTTAAGCAGTCCTTAAATTTTACTTAGTGGGAAAGTACATGCGGAAGAATCCAGTTTTAATCCCTGGCATCTCCAATTAAAAGGATTAAATAGCAGGTGATGGGAAAAACCTTTGTCTGAGATTTTGAGCAGCTTGTACCATTCAATATACAGACAGTTCTGGGTTAAATGAGCAAATAGCTGGAGCTGGTATAGGGCAGCTTCTTATGTTTGTAAGCATGCAAAGATGTACAACACAACACAAAAATGCATCTCTTGCTATTTGTTTTAAACAAAGATTACAGTTGATGTATCTACAGTTATTAACTCTACACTGCATCCAGATAATCCAGTGAATCTGAGCATCCAGATAATTCACTTCACATCTTTGTATCCCCCTTGCCCATTAATGTGTTATGCTTAGCATTACCAATAGAAATAGAAACCAGAGCAAAGCAGTACACGGGAGCTCCATAGAGCCCCTGATACCCTGTTTACTGGGGGTCCTGGGAGGGACACCTAAATAACCAAACTATAAAACACAATTTTGGGAGAAATTAGCTGGAGCACTCACTTAAGCTAGCGAGAGGCAGAGTAACTTAGCAGGATCTTGCAACCCAGCGTCTACAGGGTCAGGTCAGTCAAGCAGCCAGACCGGTTTAAAGTAATAAAAATGATGCTTTATTGAATACAAGCAAATATTAAAGACACCACAGTCACACAGTTAACTAAGAGATTAGAGATTGAATTAAGGATAGAGACTTTCAGGGGAAAATGGGTGATACGACACCTGTCTTGTCGTCCTGGACCTCGGGAGAGAAGCCGGGGGTGTAGAGAAGAAGCTCAGCTCGATTAGCTGAGGGGAGCTCACCAAGCAACGCAGCAGCAAGATGGGATGAAACTCAGGAGCGATCCGAGGAAGGTCTCGGAATCAGAGGTTTTTATAGGGTGAATTGGGACTGCAGGCTATGCCTTACTCAGGGAAAACAATGAGTTTTGGGTGCGAGACAATGTCTCGGAAAGGTCACAACTTTGCATGATGGAATCAGAGCCGAATTAACAATAGCATGGCCAGTATGCAAATACGCAGTGCTTACCAGTGGACGGCACAACCTTTGTCCAATAGCCTGCTCAGGGCAGGAAGCCTTTGTTAGTATCGCGCATATGTAATGAGATGTTTGCCGGAAAGGTCCCTGAAGTGATGAACCGGCTATGTCTGGCCTGCCTGGGTGGGGAATGGAATGTCCAGCAATTATTGGCCGTGCCTGTTTGCGTGCTTGTCCGGTGGCCTCGCAAACACGTGGAGCGGGGTGGCAGGGGAAAGCCGAATTGTTTGATATCAAAATGATATCGGGTGCTATCTCTGGGTAGGCCTAGAGTGCAGTGACACCCCTGGCATCTCTTAAAAGAGTTGTTGCTGTTGTGCACCTTCACATCATTTCTGACTAATGGCAACCCGAGAGTGAAACTGTCACTGGGTTTTATGGGACAGAGAGTGTGTTCTTACCCTCTCCTCATCCGGAAGATCACTTGATTGACCAGATTGGATGACCAGAATCCTGTTGGTGTCTTATGTGTATCTAAGTTCTTGTATGGAAGTAGTTAAGAGATTTTTGTTTGATACAGATTGCCCACATTCAGTTCAATGTTGTGGAAGCAGTTGTGCATCCAGTATCAACGCTCATCAATATGCGTGTACATTTTGTTGTCTATTTGGTTGCACCTTTGCTGTCTTGGTTCATTTCTACAGTGTTGCCATTCAGCACAAGGGTTGTGTAGTACAATTAATATGTGACTCTACATGAGGAGATTTACAGTACAAAGCTACAAATCTTGGTGTCTGTGTGTCAATTAGTAACAATGGGTGCATTTTTGTGTTGGCAGAGTAAAAACTAGAGGGGGCTCCTGTACTTTAATGGCTGTGTAGAAGTAGGAATTTCAGCAGGTGTTGTTTGTCAGACAAAGAGATAACAACATCAGCTGAAATTCCCTCTTCTACACAACAATTAAAGGTATAGGAACCCTCTCCAGTTTTCAATCTGGCATCCCTAGTGCATTTGTTTCAGAATAGTTTAAAAATGGCATGAAATGGGACTCCTTTGGTTCATTTTCATTTCTTCTGAAACAAATGCCATGCGTAGTGAATGAGTGAATGAGTTCATTTTTCAGCACTCACATTCCTACTTACTTGTACTCCTTCAGGGGTCAGGAGGCTTGTCATTTTTTGACTGAGTGGCAATAGTAGAGGAACTGATCTTGGTGACAATTACTCACCGCTTTATTTGTCCAGAACGCCCTTTGCAGTGCATCATTCTGGGATGTTTTGTAGAAAATGTGACCACCATCCAAGGACGACCACTTTATTGTAGGCAAATAGAAGGGTGGCTATCAGGAAGCAGCCCCTGAAGTCCAGCCTGCTGAGGGTGCCACAAACAGCAGCAAAAACAAAAAGTGTAGAAAGAAAGAATGTACCGGAAAACAAAAATAATTATACAAATAATTATGAGACATGATTAATAAAACAAATGCCTTCTTAATGAATGGGCATTGAAACATTTTTTAAATAATGAAAATGAATACAATAGTATAGATTTTCTGTGAGTTACAATAGTATAGATTTTCTGTGAGTTATAGAAAAATAGGACTTGGAGAAATCCTACTGCAACACTGAACAGTCTCTTCACCAGCTTCCAGTTTCAGTCACCAGTTTCAGTTCCCCTCAAGGGCTAGCCAGGCCTGGCCCTACAGCAAGATAAACTTCAGGCAGCACGTCCTGGAAAGCAGCGATTTGAGCCCCTGGCCTCTGTTATTCCATCTGAGTAGTGTCTCCACATATCAAGTCCTGGAACCTTTTTCACTGTTCCTCGGACAAGGGGGAGGAATCTCCAGGCCAAAAAAGCATGTGCATATATATTTTTCTCAGTCTTTTTAATTGGAAATTTTTATATGAATAGCATATTCAATTACTGTTTTACAGTTGATTAGCAAGCAAGCAATAGGCCAAATTCAGGCTTGCACGGACAAGCCCAGGCAAGCTGGGAACCATGTGGAACAGATACTGAATGAAAACTGTATCCATTTGTGGCCAATTTTCCTATAAGCATGTAATGAATAATTAAGAGTCTTAAGCTGGAGCAAGCAGGAGGCTCATTCCTTGGGTTGAGGGCTGCCAGGTGAATCTGAGACAGGTGTTCTGTAACTTTAATCCTTAATACAACTTGGAGCATGATGGGGTGTGATGGTAAAGCTCTATCAAACAAGAAGAGGTGCCTGTCCTCCCTTAGCTTCCAAATGCCAACTTTCAGCCTCAGCTATTCCTTCCAACATAGTTATTTCCTTGCTGGTAAAAGGCGACAGGATAGGGCATGGAGGAGCACCTTGCTTTGTTATCACTCAGCTCTGTTTTGTTTGTTGGACTATCTTCCATGTTTTGTGCTTGTCACTGTAAGCCTGAGCTTGGCCTATTGTGTGTGTGCATGCTTCATTTATTTGCTGTGCTGCCTTTCTTGCAATACCTGTGGCAATACGTAACATGATTTTGAAAAAGAAACAGATTAGCTAAAAATATAATTGTGTTAATATTAAAATAAACTGCTGTAATTCAATTGCTTTTAAACAAATTAGGAAAAAGACTATAGTGCACATATACACAATTCACTGTTAAAAGCCATTTCTGGCAGGCAGGCACTTGCCAAAAGCCCATTTGTATAAAAAGTTTTTGTTTCCCCTGCAGACAGAATGAGAACAGAGAGAAAGATCACCCACTCTCTCAGAAGGGAGTTCAACAACCTGGGAGCAGCCACCAAGTAGGCCCTCTCTCATGTCCTCATCAAACATATCTATAAGAGAGGCAGGACAGAGAGAATGGCCTCCCGAAAGATCTTTAAAAACTTAGGCAGGCTCCTTAGGGGAAATATAGTTCTTCAGATTTGTTTCCACAAATTGTAAATAGATGCAGTCTTGCTCTTAAGAGGTAAAGACCAGTTGGCTCATTCCAATGCAAACTAACAGAGGGTAGCCTTTCATTTCTGTACCTTAATGAGGTTACATTCCCAGACCCCCCTGTCTTGGTTCCACTGAATTTTGTGGCACTATGTAAAGCACTGTAATTTGGGACAGAACAGATAGGCAGTGCTTGCTTCTCACTCCCAAGTGTGGGAGCCACAAGTGACAGGAGATAGTTTAGCTACCATTCCAGTGGGGTGTCTCCAAGAATACCTCATACTTTCTCGTATGCAAGTGAATAGATGCTGGGCACAACTTCTTTTCAGGGAGAGACACATCGTTCTCTTTCGTCCTTTCAATGTGGAAGCCCTTTTTGATGCACACCAGAGCTATCACTAATTATAGCTATATACAGGCCTGGCCTCAGAGATGTGACAGCATACAGCACTGTCTGACAGCTGTCAGGGTTGCGCTTCCGGCAGGTGGCCATCCAGCCTCTGCTTGGAAGCCTCCAAGGGGGGAGATTCTACCGCACTCCGAGGCAGCATGTTCCACTGCCAGACAGCTCGGACCACCAGGGAGTTCTTCCTGAGGTTCGGGTGGAGTCTTCTTTCCTGCAGCTTGAGTCTAGTGCTCCTTGTCCTGGTCTCTGAAGCGGCGGAAAACGGGCCCGCTCCCCCCTCGACATGCCATGCCTTCGGGTATTTAAACACGGATATCCTCTCCCCTCTTGACCTTCTCTTCTGCAGACTAGGCATGCCCAGCTCCCTAAGCCATTCTTTTTAGGCCCCTCCCGAAACTGCAAACCCCAGGATTCCAGAGGATATTGAAAGTGGAATCATTGCGCTATAACAGGCTAGTGTGGAAATGGCCCTAGAGAGGTGGGAGAAAATAGGTCTGCTTTTGCCCCATTTGGAAGACCTCAGGCAGATAGATGTACAATGCGCTCTGTCTCTCACTGTATGTGTTATGGGGGGGCATATGTGTTCTCATCCTCAGCCATCCAAAAGTTTCTTGCGTTTTGAAAATGCAGAGTGATGGCACTGCTGCTAAGTAAAATAATACCTTTAAAAATAATGTGTTTGTTTTATGGAAAGATGTTATACAATAGACCATCCACATTTGTGGGTTTTACTTTCATGGATTTGATTATTTGCAAATTTCTCCAACCCCTGCCCACCCCCAGCACTTCTTTTCCAGGGGGACCTTCCCTCTTGGTGGCTTTGATCAGCCCTTGTGCAGCCCTTTAAAACCTGCCTCTGGTCCTCCTCCTCCTCCTCCTCCTTCAACAGCTGCTGCCTGGCTAGCTGAGGAGAGATTGCACCCCAGTTTCTCAGCACCACAAACCCTCTCACGATGCCCCCCCCCACAGACACCCAAGGAAGGAGGAGGACAAGAGAGAGGACGTATAGGGCGACCATGCCAACCCACCTTGTCTTGACCTAATTTGGGCCATTTCCGCACTACTCTTATGGCGCGATTGTTGCACTTTCAACATCCTGTGGAATCCTGGAGTTTGCAGTTTCGGGAGGGGCCAGTCAGCTCCTCCCAAAACTGAAAACCCCAGGATTCCATAGGATGTTGAAAGTGCAATAATCGCGCTATAAGAGTGTAGTGCGGAAATTGGATGCCTGATTTTCTCACCATGCCTCAGCCCCCTTCCCACAGACACACACACATTTGATATTTGTGGTTTTTTCACTCTTGCAGGGATCCTGTGGCCCCAACTCTGTGTGGAGGACTAACTGTGCAAGCAACAGATACCCATTAATATGGCTTCAGATGTATTTATTTAATATGCAGCACCATCTCTCTTCTTTCATCAGAGGACCTTGGATTCCATGTGCACATTTCCCAGCAGGTCTTGCATCCTAACATGGAGCAGGGCCAGAACTGCTTTGCTTCAGTGAGATAGATGCCTCAGAAGCCACGCCTTCAGACAAATCTTCTGTTCCCTAGAAGGGAAACACACGCAAACTAAGTGGGGCAGAATTATTGAGGCGGAATAACTCTACTTGGCCTTGATGACCGTGGTATAAATTAATAGCACAGTAATAAATATATAAACAGACAATGCACCTTGGGGCATATCTACTCCTAACTTCTAGGGTTCAAATTACAGTGAAATAGGCTTCAGCTGAACATTCGGATAAAACTCTGTATTAAAAGCAGCTTTGCAGTAGAACGAATTACTTTTAAGGCTGTGAGGCTCAACCCTGCTGGAGATTTTCTTGTGGCAAAGCCACTCTGGCTCTGGGTTCCGTAAATCAAACAGGAGGCTGAAGTAGTTGGTCCCTTTCAGTATCTATGATTTTTGGAATAAATCACTAAACAAAAACATCATTGGGTAGATTAGGCATGAAAGCAGAAATCGTGTGGGTTTTCTAAGCAGGGTTACCATCGTACTCTAAAGCAACATCTGTCTTCCTGTAATTTGAACCCTAAAAATCGAGTGGTTGCACTCTATCTCTATTAGACTTTTGTGAGCAGGATTATCCTTATCTCTTGGCCAGTTTCTTGGACTTGGAAATGCTAGGGAATGATAAAGAACCAAATGCAGGGTTACGTGAATAACTATGGCTGGAATTCTGTTGACTAATCCCTACCACAGAAGATCCATTGAATCTGTTACTGAAATGTGAGTCAAAACGTCAGTGAATCCTGAGGGGTCTAGTCTAGCTGGGACTGACCATAGGATTCATGCCTATATAACATGACCATGTCAGTTCATCCTAACAGCTGTGGAGAAAAGTGATGATGTATAGTAAGAGACAATATTTGAATGGGAGACCTGATCTAGATTTCTCTAAAGTAATATAGCCACAAAGGCATTGAGGCAGACACGTGTCCTCCTAGGGAGGCAGAATGAAAAGCCTTCCCTGAATCAAAGGCTAAGATTATGCAAATATATTTATCCATGTTTATTTTTTGTGATGATATTCTTGATCTACATGTGTACCAAGGTCCTAAGGCCAAGTTGGAAAATTGAACCCCCAGATCCTGAGGGATTGTTGACACCACTGGAGCTCAGCCTATCCCTGAAGGTCATGTGCCCTTGGTAGCTCCTCCCCTTGGGTCTTTGTGACATCACAGAGGCAGTGGCTTAAGGCAGCTTGCTCATGAGGCAGGCTTCAGAGCAGTCCAGCACACAGACCAGGGTGGGTGGCAGGCAGAGGAGGCAAGCTGGCAGATGGAAGGCAGAGGACAATGCAGACAACAGGATGACAAGGCAAGTTCCCAGCGAAAGCAGGTGGCCTTGCTAAGTTAGTGGTGAGTCTGGGGGCCAGAGGCCAGTGGAGTTCTGTGCCCAGAAGCTGGCTGATGTCGGCCAACAGACCTGGCAGAAGCCAGTTGGCGGAAGCTCGGTGGATATCTGTGGACTGAAGCCGGGCCGTGTCCGTGAATGAAAGGAGAGTGTCTGGTGGAGTGGATGGAGTCGGCGTGGACATTCTTTATGGATGTCTCCTGAGGTGTGCATGTGTGTGAGAATGAGAGGCAGAGAATGTGGTCAAGGTGATTGTGTGTGTGTGTGTGTGTGTGTGTGTGTGTGTGTGAATATGTGCTCAGGCTCTGGCGGAGGCCGGAGTCAGAGGCAGAGTGACTGGGGCTAAGCGTTCAGAAGGTGGCGGAGGTCGCCTTCCAGACACAGAGTGAATGGGATGAACTGGTGGCCGTTCATGGGCGGAAGCCAGTGGATGTTGGCTGGTGGAAGCTTGGGGATGAAGTCGCCAGACAGAGGCTGCTGGATGCATCCAGGGTGAAGCTGGCTAACGGTGGCGGACAAGCCAGGCCACTTATTTTTCTCATTTTTATCTTCCAGGGAATGAAATCTTTCACTGGTGTGGACATAAAAAGGACGCTGAGTTATCCATCTTGCTGAAGCAAAGCAACTCTGGCACTGCTCCTGTTGGGATGTGAGATCTGCTGGGAAATATGCACAGAGAATCCAAGGTTCCCTTTTGGAAGAGGAGGGGGCGTGCAACATGCTAAAGAAATACATCTAAAGCCATATGAAAGGCTACACGTATTTGTAGAACATTTTTTTGTACAGCAGTAAAAAAAAATCTGTTTTTAAAAGTTTATCACTGTTGTCATCACTGTCATTGTCTCCAGCATGCTTTAAATCTTTCTTGAAAAGGGTACAGATTTTTAATTTAGAATAAAATGTTTCCATAAACACGTCGAACTCTTCTGTTTTGTTGTGTGGGAACCTATTCCTGTTCATTCTATGTTATTTCTTACTCTGGTACCAAATTAAAGAAGTTATGCCCAGAAACACACCGACTGGGATAAGAGGTAGTTGGGGTGTGTTTGTTTTTAAGGGTAGGGCTCACTTCCATGTTGGTGCATCTTAAAGCTTGTGATGGTAGGTGAGAAGTCAGCTCCCAAACAGCTGGGATCTAACCAGCCCTTCCAGTAAAAGATACTGACAAAGTAGAATGTGTCTAGAGGAGGGCATCCAAAACTGTTGAAGGTGAGGAAACCATGCCCTGTGAGGAGTGCTTTAGGGAGCTGGGTATGTTTAGCCTGGAGAAGAGAAGGTTAAGAGGTAACATGATAGCTATGGTTAAATACTTGTAGCAATGTCATATGGAGGATAGAGCAAGTCTGTTTTCTGCTGCTCCAGAGAATAGGACACACAGCAATGACTACAAGCTTCAGAAAAAGAGATTCCATCTAAACATTAGGAAGAATTTCCTGCAGGTAAAAGCAGTTCAACAGTGGAATGTGCTGCCTCAGTGTGGTGGAGTCTCCTTGTTTGGAGGTTTTTAAACAGAGGCTGGATGGCTATCTGTCAGGAATGCTTTGATGGTGTGTTCCTGGATGGCAAGGGGTTGGACTTGATGGCCCTTGAGGTCTCTTCCAACTCTTATTATTCCATGATTCTAATCTTATCAATCTCCATTGGAATGGTTGTTGCAGATCCATTCCTTGGCCCAGGCCAGTCATTAGAATGTCCTAGATTACGTATAGATAGTCAACTCCAGGTTTCCTTGTGGGACTTGGGAATGCAAAGACAGTTGCCTGTGGCCTTGAGCAGGGAAGGAACTATAGAATAACATAATAAAATCTGTATCATTTCAGCTTAGTGTGAAAATGCCTCTCTTGCTGTTTCTTTCAAGGCAGGCTTCCAGTTTTACAACTGATGTATCTGCAGTTGGTAATTCTGTAATACAGTTGTTCCTCCACTTTCGCAAAGGTTTGGGATGCAGAACCCTTGCTAAAGTATTAAAAACATGAATAACTCTCCTGCTCCCCTCCCATTCCCTTCCAGGGCTCCCCCATTCCCATGCAAAACAGAAGGGAAGTGGGGGGAAGGCTTACATCAGTCTTCCTTTCCTCCTCTGGAGTTCCCCCGCCATTCCTATACATTTTGCCCCAGCTATGAGAACTTGTGGAAGCCTCCCACTGCCAATTACTTTCTGTTTTGCCTGGGCAGGAGTTCTCTGTGCCAGGGCAAAATGCATTGGAATGGCAGGGGAGCTCTGGAGGGAAGAAAGGAAGACTCTCATGACCTTTCCCCTGCCCCTCTTTCCGTTCTCTTTTGCATGGGAAGGGGAAGGAGAAGGAGGGAGCTCCAGTAGGGCGGAAAGAAAGGTCTCACAAACTTTCTCCCACCCCCTTTCCCTTCCATTTTGTATGGGAAGGAGAAGGAGGGAGCTCTGGAGGCAGGAAAGGAAGCCTTGTGTGATCTTCCCCCCGCCATTCCCTTCCATTTTGCCTTGGCACAAGTTCTTTGCACAGGAGCAAAATGCATGGGAATGGGAGGAAGGCACACGCACTTGTGAATAATCAAATTTGTGAACATCAAACCCAAAAATGTGGAGGGAGAACTGTATATCCAAATATTCCAGTGAATCTAAGTCAGTCCACACCTTTCTATCCCACTTGCTCAATATTATGTTATGCTTAGCATTACCAAGAAATAGAATTCAGGCCAAAGCAATACATAGGGGCTGTGTAGGGGTTCCTGGCATCCTTGGAAGAATCCTTAGACCCTCTTCACTTGGAAATTCACAGTACAACAGATTGGATGTCCAGAAGCATGCATTAGACACCATTTTAAACTTCCCACCCAGAAGCCTCTGGAAAACAGGTGTGTGTTAGATGCAGACCTGTTCCTAGCAGCCCACCATTGCTCCTAGATGAGCCAGCCACTGGAAGGCCACCAAGTTAGCACCAGCTTGGCAGTCTGGGAAGGGAGCCCTCAACCCTACACTGCGGTGTCTTTGAGCTTTACGTGTTTTATACAGATCCCACAACGCAATTTCTGAGGCAGGGGCATTAAACTCATAAAATTGTTGATTAAAAATCTTTGCATCTTCACAAGCTGTAACCCAATTTCTCCTTCTAAGTTGCTTTTAACTTCTTTTTTTTAAGTGTGGGCTATCTTGATAATAGATCTTGACTATGTCAGATTGACCCTGTCAGAAAACAGAAGAGTACTGGTTGGTCTACCAGAAAGGCTTCTTCATGAAAATGCCAGAGAAAATGGGACAAGACCTTCAGAAAATTATTAAATAATTCCACTTTCATCACTGAGCTTAAAATTTCAGAAAGACATTATGGGCTCCAGATAAAACATGTAATCCACTCTAATCACTATGCAAATGTTTGTATTCTCAGCTATTTTTATTCACCCTCCTTTTCTCTCGTTGCATTTGCAGCCATTTCTAAAATTTTAAGTATCACAGAATTCAGCAGTATATTAAAGATTTACTGCTGTTGGTACATTCCCTCCTTTGCGAGATATTGTTGTTGTCTGCCTTTAAGTAATTTCCAACTTAGGCTGACCCTAAGGTGAACCTATTATGGGATTTTCTGGGGCTCTGTGTGTGTGTGTGTGTGTGTGACATACACAGTGGCTTTCCATGGCTGAGTGGGGAATCGAACCCTGATCTCTAGAGACATAGTCCAGTGTTCAAAATCACCACACCACATTGGCTTTCTTGCAAGATATACAGTGTACTTATTTTGTCCTGTAGATTTTCAGTGTTTAATTTATGACTTTGGTTCACCATTTGGGTTTCTACTTCTCTAATTTCATTTGTCCAGTTTCTCAGTGAATTCCGTCTCGTGTGGTGTAACTGTTTTTCCATCTTGTCATTCTGTGGCTTTTTTATAGCTTGTTTTTGTTGCAAAACTGGCTGCCACACTTTCTTTAAAGGAATCTAGGCTGAATTGAAGATTTTATGTGGTGCTTCCAAAATCTTTCTAGAAAATTAACAATGACCTGAAGATACTGTATGGGTCGTAATTATGAGAGATACAAAGACTGGCTGTGGAATACTTTAATTTTCTCATACTGTTATAGATTTATTTTTAGGTGCTTCCATTGTAAATCTATTCTAGGCCATTTCACACACCACTGGTTTTTCTGCCCAACACTATAAAACTTACAAAGGGTTCTCTAAAAGAGGGCAAATGAGTTCACTTCTTCATCTGAGCGTGATTAGACAGGCTGTCTCCATGGAGTTTAATTCTGAAGGGGAGCTGGCAATTTCTACATGAAGGAGGCTTACTTCTTTTTCTTTTCTTTTTGATTAAATGGAGTAGATTTACATTTCAAAATAACTTTCAATGGGTTTGTCAACAAAAATTGCAAGCACATGATTACCAGGTAAGGGAATGCGTGTGGTCTCCTGCCTCTGGCTCAGACCAGACATTACCTTAAATGTGTATCTGCTGCTGAAAACAGCCCTGGCATACATCTAGTTACAGTTCTTCCTCTTTTCCTATAACGTCTACTGAGGGAAATGTGACATGAGGCCACTAGTTTGGCATTTAGCTCACTCTGCTCCCAAGCAGAGTGAGCTAAGGTGCTTTGCTGCCTGAGACAAAAGACAAAATGGCACTCTCCAATTTGCAGCCCCACCCAACCTTTCCAGTTACAAAGATCTTAGTTCAGTGTTGGTTACCTATAATCTATTGCAACTGAAGGTAGCAAACATATATAGCTCTGTCATCCAACACTTAAGGGCAGCAGATACATATAGCTTTGTTGCCAAAAATGTCACTGCGATGCCCTGTCCTCTGGGATCTTTTACCCTGAAGCTGCCAACTCCCCCTGGTCCTTCCCACTCCACTATATTATTGCCTGTTGAAGAGGAGACGGGAAGACAGTGTTCAAGATGATAACTTCTGCCAGGCAGTTTTCTCAGGCATTAAACTGAAACGAGGGGAAATTAAAACAAGTGCCACTTTGGACAGGAAAGATTAATATACAGTAAAGGCACAGTAAAGGTTTAGCATAATGATCTCGAAAGTTTTATCACTGCATTTCAAAGCTGCACTTGAATTATGAGGGAAAAGTATGTATGTGCATTTTGTGGGGGAAGGTTAGCTAAATCTATGAGATCTCACCCTGAATTCCTCCAGTTTTAGCCAAACACCCCCACCCCCATGATCTTCTGTAGCAACAGTGTGGAAAGTACAGCCTATGGGTTGATGGATCCCCAGGCTTCCCCAAGAACCCCCCAAAACCTCTATACCTTCCCCAAAAAACCTTTTTTGTGTAGTTTTTTGGGGAAAATTGACCCCCTAAATGGCCAAACACAGCAAACTCCTGGTCGTTGACTTCCAGGAGCAGTGGTTTGCCCTTATTGATGTCCTACATGCCCACCCCCAAACCCCAGCATTACTGGAAACTGGAAATGACTTTTGGTTTTGGCTCACCATAGGGGTAAAACTTGGCCATCCCAGTAGAATACTCTCTAACATTTCACAGATAAAAACTGGGACACATGTGGCTCAGCAACATGCGAGTATGATCTCAAAGGTAAGTTTTATTAACAAAGAAGAACACACAACCTTGAAGAGTCTGCAGCCATTTGCTCTTGCTATTTACTGAGCCGACTGGGAAGGGCAAGATTCCACCCCTTCCTTTCCCTCTATTGAGTTAATTGAGGAGGAAGATAATGATATTTTATATCCTGTCTTTGTCCCTGTTCTGGACTCAAGGCAGCTTACACAGAGTTTTAAAGAAAGTTAATTCAGAAAATACAGAAGTTAAGAAGTGATTAAGCTATAGAAAAATTAAAACCAGTTGAAAACATGAACCATTAAAAAACAAGTGCAGCAAAGTAACAGACAGAAAAATGCAGCACATAATGCAAGGCCTTTCCTGCCTAAACAATCAGGTTTCAAAGGGCTGTAGAAAAAGAAAAGTGTTCTCCTATTTATGGAAGAGGGTGCCACTCTAACCTCTTTGGAAAGGGGGTTTCAAGTGTCAGGGCAGCCACTGAGAAGGTCGTCTCCCCTTTTCACTTTGAACTCAGTTTGCAGCAGTTGAGGTACACTGAGGAGAAGGAGGGAAGGTAAGAGGAGGAGAGAGATTGGGTCATTTTAAAAATATCTGAAAAGCGTCATGAAAGAGTTGGAGCATATGGTGCAGTTGCCCGTTCCTTTTCTAGAAGGCTGAATGCCCTCTGGCACACCAAAGTTACATTTTCCTCTCCTACAAACCTACCAAACCTTAAGCTTAAGAAACCTCTGTTCAAGGCATTTTGGCTAGGAAAACTCATTCTATATGAGCTAAGGAGAGGGGCCGGTGGTGGCATCCTCTCTCTTGAATTGGCTCCTTGTGAAAACTTGATTGGTGCTGACAGTGTTATAATTTCAGCCCTACTGTAACCTCTGTAGACGATTGGTTTGACCCAGTGGGTGAGCCTATTCTTTGAAGTTTCAGTTCAAAGAGGGAGAGTGCAGCAAATAGGAAAGAGATACGGTTGCCACAAAATAAGAATTAGGCCTTTGAAACTTAACTTGACTGTTTGTTTTAAAAGTGTTTTTCTATGCTAGTTCAAGCTTACATGTACAGTGATGTTTCCTGTTTTTTTTCCTGAAGGTGCCAGGTCCAGACCGCTCTTGAAAGATAAAAAGAGTCAGCCCTGGTTAGTACTTGGATGGAAGACCACCAATGAATACCAAGTGCTGTAGGCTATATTTCAGAGGAAGGTAGTCCAAGGAACTTCTAAGCATTCCTTGCCTTATCGCATTCATGGGGTTGCCCATGGCAAGAGACTTGAAGGCACATGCACACATATGGATTTATTATGCCCCATGGTTTGATTCCCCGCTCGGCTATGGAAACCCACTGGTTAACCTTGGGCACACCATACACTATCAGTCCCAGAAAACCCTGTGATAAGTTCATCTTAAGATCGCCATAAGTCAGAAACAACGTGGAGGCACATAAAAACAACAACACTTCTGATGCCCGAGGTTGGTGAAGCTGTGATATAAATGCTATTTGTGGATAAATCTGTAACTAAATTTAATCAAGATTGAGAGTCTGCCCCTCCTGCACTTTTTTTGTTTAAGATTTATCTCTAATTACAATGTTATGTAAAACCAATGGATCTTCTGAAAGGAGGAAATGAAAATAAAATACTTTAGTAATTATTTTTAAGAGTGTGAAATGGAAAAGTTTAAGCATAACCTCATCCACCAATATACTCAATTGCCTTAGGAAAATCATTATCTCATTGTTTTAGTCCCTGGTATATACTATGGGGAAAACATCATTCATCTCCTTTATATGCAGGGGTGGGCAGAATGTGGATTTGCACCTACTGCTAGATCTCTGAATTACCTGCAGTGGACTGGCAAGGATTTTTCATTCCCAATTTTTATACAACAGTAAGAACAAAACCATCCCATCCTTGCCCTAATGGCACTCCTGAAATTAAGAAAGCTGGGGTAATCAGGTGTGTAATTTTCTGTGGAAGGCCAATGTCCTGCACTCCATTCTAGTATGCAAATTTCAGGGCTCAGAATGATTGAATAGCATACCTTTCATACTGGGCTTTAGCTGTTAGGTGTCAAAGTTGTGGGGTTTTTTTGTTTTTGTTTTTTTAAAGGAGATTCTGTAGTCTCTCAACAAGTAATTCCTGGGTTCCTATAAATAGGAACAATTCAAGTGTTATGTTAAAGTGTAACATCCATCTGTAATATCTTTTATTTGTGTGTGTACATACAAAAGGAAACCTATATATCCTGGAGACACTGGTTCTCCTCTGACCTTGGAAGCTAAGTAGGGTCAGGCCTGACCAGTATTTGAATGGGGAATCACCAAGTACCAGGTAGTATTGGCTATATTTCAGAGGAGGGCAATGACAAACTTCCTCTGGGTATTTCTTGCGTAAGAAAACCCTGTGAAATTAGTGGGGTCACCATAAGTCAACATGTAACTTGAAGGCGCATAAATACAAGTGTGTGAGGCCCTGGTCCAGATTGGGCCTACCACATGGCTTTAGCTTTGCTTTCCTGTGTGTGCTTACGTTCCTTCAAGTAGCCTGATTACTTACAGCAAGCCCATGAATTTCTTATGGTTTTCTTAGGCAAGGAATAATCACAAGTGGTTTTGCCAGTTCGTTTCTCTGAAGTGCAGCCCACAGCACCTGGTATTCATTGACAGTCTTTCAACCAAGTATTAACCAGGGCTGACCCTGGCTTAGCTTCCAAGATCATACAGGATCTGCTGCCTTTAGAGTATTTAGGGCTCTCTACTACTCCAAAAATGAAATTTTGGGACCCTTGCAATGGATCTAAAGTGCAGGGGGGCTCCAGTGGCACTGAATTTCCCCCTTTCCCCATGTATGTATATGGTGTGAACTTAGTTCTAAAAACCTACCCAGGCTAACATGGTGAAACCAGACCAGATCAGGATCCTGCACTATTACTTAAGTAAGAAAGAAAAGATATTGTTGTTGGATGCTGTGCTTTCTTCATAGCAGCTAGTTTAACCCTTAGATATGCAATTAATTTAGCAATATATCAATTTTAAGCTTTTCTAAACATTTTTCTTTTAAAATATTAGTACAAGACAGGATTTGTAAGCCTGAACAGGAGTTGAATGATATCAGAAGAACCAAATGAAGCAGTAAATATTTATGAAGGCATTGAAGTTGACTAGGTTGCTTATTTATATATGTGTTTGTTTACATATTTCTGTAATGCCTTTCAGTCAAATTTCTCAGAGCTTCTGGCGGGGGGGGGGAACATCCAAAACCTCTCAATAATTCCAGAAGTCAGAATGATTTTTCACACTCACTAGGATCAACTAAAATTAAGATTACATTTGCAGAAAAGGTGATGTCTACATTTCTAGACAACTGATGTAGAATATTGGGAACCTGACTTCTGAGCCCAAGATGCATTTAGTGCTTAAGTATTAAAACTTTTTTGATTAATACTTGCACAGCAATAACTCAAGAAGTGCTGTCTTGGCAGTGGAATATTTAGCTAAAAATAGAATGTGATAAGAAGGAATCTCTTAATACTCTTAATACTCAGAGCTGGCCTTCAGAATGGTTGAACATCCATGAGGACAATTCAGCATAATCCAGCTGTGAGCTGGTCTAGATTATTTCTTAACCACAAGGATTTTCTCCCCACTCCCCCCCTCCCCCCTACTCAAGTACAGGATGGGAACCTCAGTTTATAAAGGCTTTTTACTCACATGATGAGTGTTGTTTCATGATACAATCTGATGAGGAGGAAGGAAGCATTCAGGACCAGTTGTGTCATTAGGTAGAGTGAAGCAATTGCCTCAGGCATTTTCCATGGAGGTGAGCAGCAGTGAGAGTTTCTTGGCTGCTTTTATAATTCCTAATGGTATGCAAGGTGGCTAGCATCGTCATTAAAAACAAGCAGTAAGACTATTAAAATCACAGCTAAAAACAAAATTAGACAAACCATTAAAATCATAATAATCAGTAAACTTCCAAGCAATTTAAAAAAAGTCAGTTTGAACTGACGTGTCTCCACACCCTTTCTAAAAGCAGCATGAATATAAACTGATTGCAACTCTAAGGGAAGTGCATTTGTCAACCTGGGAGCAGCAGAGGAAAAAGCTCTTCTCTGCGTGGCTGTTAAAAAAGTCTGTCCAAGTGACAGTATTCTCAAGAAGGTCCTCTCTGAAGATCTGGCCAGATTCATAATGAGACAGGTGATCTTTTAAGCAGACAGGGCCTGAGACATTTTGAGCTTTAAATGTTAAACTCCACACTTTTATTTGGATGACATAACAGTTGGCAGACAGTGCAGGTCTTTTAGATCTGAGTTCTGATCTTGGAAGCTAAGTAGGGACAGCCCTGTTTAGTGTTTGGATGAGTGGCTGCCAGCAAATGCCAGGTGCTGTAAGCAATATTTCAAAGGAACGAACTGGCAAAACTACCTCTGAGTATTCCTTGCCTAAGAAAAAAACATTAAATTTATGGGTCATGATAAGTCAATAGGTGACTTGAAGATGTGCACACTCACACATTGTGATTTAAATACCAAGATCAATTACACCAACTAAAGCTTCCAGATATAACCTCATGTAGGACACACTGCAAATGTCAAGACATTATATAGCTAAGCCATGGTTGAGTGTTGCCAAGTCTGGTCATCTCAGGAAAGACTGTAGTTGCCATGTTCTGTGGAATAGTAGAACACCATTTGTAACCTGTACCACCATCGCAGAGTCTTGGAATCTCAGCCTGTGGTTCTGTCCTTTCAGCTGGAGATCAGCCCCTTCTAGAACAGCAGCACCTCTGTCCTGTCAGTCTGGTTTCAATTTGTTCACTATCATCTGGGCAGTTGTCAAAGACAGGCAACATTCAAAGGTATTAACAGCTTCCTTGGTGTTAGGTGATAAGAACATTAAAAAAAAAGTACTGTAAACATATGGGTGATAGCTTGCTTCAGAGCTTTAAATGACTACCTCCAGTGTCTTCATATCAAGGAATAGAACAGAACATATCAACATATCAACATACCAGAACATATCAAGGAACAGAACAGAATCCTGTGGGAAGTCATAAACCAAAGAATAGTGAACAGTGATTCCCAGTATTGTTTTGTGGGTAGATCCTGAGAGGAAGGACTGGAACAAGTGCAATACAGTGGTCACCCAGTGGCCACCCAAGACAGTTAGTTGAGAATGCCATGTCACTGTATCTCCGCAATCATTCATGTATGTTGAAGAACAAAACTGTGGGCACCACACAACCTCTGCTAAACCTCTAAACTGCTCTTGTGTTGGAGAATGTTATTTAATAACCTGTATTTAAAAAGTAGGTGGCCTAATTACCCTAAAGGTAATTAGATCTCATCTGATTTTGGAAGAAAAGCAGGGTCAGCCTCAATTAATAGTTAGATGGGAGACCACCAACAAATACTAGATGCTGTAGGCTATATTTCAGAGGAAGGAATTAACAAAACCCCCTCTGAACATTCCTTGCCTAAGAAGACTCTATGAAATTTATGAGGTTGCCATAAGTCGACAGGCAACTTGAAGGCATGTATATGCACACGCATAATCAGAAGCTGACCTGCCGGCCAATTTATATATGTTAAGAGAGTCAGTAGGTACATCTTGTCCTGATTCCAATTTTGATGAAACCCAGTTTGTGGTAAAACCGTAAAAAAAAAAATTAGTAAAAATTAAAAAAAATTAGTAAATGCTACTCATGGCCAGTACCTGGAAAAATGTTTAGAAGCCCCTATTTTACCCAGGAAGGGCACTGGGCAGAGGGGAATTGGATAGTTCCATTTGACTGAAATGAGATGACCTCTAAACACCTGATTTGTATTTTCTGTGTGCAAATGAATCAACTTTTAAGCCAACCAGAAATCCTTTCTCCATGGTGGTCTAGTGATTAGGCTCCAACACTCTCACTCCACTGCCCAGGTTTAATTCCAGATCAGCTATGCCTTGGTTTATAGCACAACACCATGCAGCTCTTATTAATATAGCATTAGAACTTATGGTATTAACTGCTATGGAATTTCTGCAGGTCTACTCGATTGTGTTGCTGTATAACAGATTTGCATTCTGTCTGATGTGGAGAGGCACGCTTGCAGCTGCTCCCAGAGCAAACTTACAGTAACAGTGGGACTGGAGATATGCCACTGTGAAATTGCTTCCGTACCCAATTGATGAGCTCAGGAAGGCCGAAGCACAGAACCACAAAACACAAAAGTAGAGAGAAAAACGACAGGCACACCCATAGCATCTTTGGAAACGCTATCATTATTCACTAACTAATGACTGTGTCAGTAACAATGCCTGCTTGCTGCACGCAAATGGAAGGAGCCAGTAAATTCACAATGGCTCTTCTCGTGGTCTCTGCGACTCACACAAATGGGTTTTGTGCCCGCGCAGAAACAGCATTCGGAACCTTCTAGAGCCTACCGTTGGCGTTTTGGCGGTTGACCCCATTCCCCATCCCCTCAGGGTATATAAGCCCCTGCCTTGTGTAACGGTCAGTTCCTTTATCTGCCATGTGTGCAGTGTATTAGGAGCCTCTTCGCTACATGCGAACGGGATTTTTCCCTAATTTCTGGCATTTTGGACTGGTTGTTTTGGTTTCGGATCAGACTTGGATTATTCTTTGGATTGTACTAGGCAAGTTTTATGGCAACAGCTGTCTCCATGTTTCTGACCTGTGGAGGTAAAATACCTGATAAGGACAGACACTCAAAGTGCCTTCTTTGTTAGGTGAGGGTCACAACGTGGGAGCTCTTGTCGTTGTGGCTCTTTTTGCTTCCACAAACTCGTCGCAATAGGGCCACTCGGCTGAAGAGCCCTCTGTGGGAGAATGTGCTGACTGCTTCAGAACTGCCCAAGCAGGCTGAATCTACTCCCTTACCATCCAGTATGGCCCATTCTACTTCATCCTTCACTTCCCGACAAAATGTGTAGGTACCATCATCAAGACTGAGATCTCACTCAGTGAGGCCTTGAGATCAGGGCTTTATCTTGGTCATGCCAATGATCGTTGAGACTCTGTCTATTCCTCCACCTCATACTGAACTGCCTAGGAAGGAAAAGGATCAGAAGTGGAAGAATAAGCAGGCCGTTTGACTAGAAGCTAAGAGGCAGAGGAGGAAGGAGTAAGTCTTAGAGGCACATCCTTCATCTCTGGCAAGGAAGGCAACTCCTCAAGGCTCCCCTCAGAGGACGCACGGGCTGCAAACATGGGGATCCCAAGATGTTATACCTTCTGAGGAAATCGAGGAAGTGCGTGTTGGTTGGGGAGAGATATTAGAAACCTCCCCTCAGATTTCTGTCGGGCACCTTCAGACCACAGAATGCTGCTCCCTGTTGTAAGACCTTCTAGAGGGCACAAAAGATCTTCATCCCAGCAGTCCAGAATGCTTTGGCGTACCCCGCCTTCGCCCCAGGTCTGCCTACTGAGACGATCGGTCAGTCAGCACTTCCTTATCTGGACTGACATTCTGGGAAAGGTCCTCTCGATCATGTGAATGTTCGTATAATTACGGAGATGCCCCTTATATGGACAATTTGGAGCGATATAAACGACATACATTGGTATCAAGATGTTCCTGATGACCAATACCGTCATGTCACCCGCCGTTCTCGTTCTTTGTTAAAGACTCCTCCATGTTGGCGGATGATTAATATATCTGGCTGCACATCTAAGTCCGCCATGTGAGATTGAACTGCGGATGATAGGCATCAAGAACGCTCCAAAGGGGGAAGGAGGAAGGTGTCTTGTTATGTCTCCTCAAGATCGTAGATCCGATCACCATGGTACCATGGGCCATGTCCCATGGACTAGATGTCGAGTCCAACTTCGTCTCCACCAGGCCGAAGATTTCACCTCCCGTGAGATATCCAAATGATTCGGACCTTGTTCTCCGAATGGCAACAATTAGATAAATTGAAGTCACGAAGGATGTGAAAGACTTAATTTTCCAAGATTTGCAGGAGTGTGCTCTGGTACCATCTATAATTGCACTGGTTCCATATCTGTCACAGATAGTGAAGAAATCATGGTCGACACCATCTTCGGTACCGTTTACGTCTAAGAAGCTGGAGTCTCTGTCTCATCTTGTTCAGACTGAAGATGACTGGTGGGTCCAACATCCCAAACCAAACTCTATTGTGGTGGATGTGGCCCAGTCAACAGCATGACAAAGACTACATGCTGTCCCTAATTGATGAAGGGAAAAAATTGGACAACATTGAGTAAGGATCTTGAATGCAGCCTTGTCTAAGATTTGGAATTTACGCCGCTTGCATGGGCACATACCAGAGGTTCCTGTGGGTAGAATCAAACCCTATCTGGAAATGCACCCTGACACTGAAAAGAAGACTGCCACTGTCATCTCAACAAATCACTACAGCTAAACACATCACAGACTGTAGTAGTAAAGCTGTGGCGTGTGCCATAGCAATCCGACAGCATGCATGGCTTCGCTCATCTGGGATGTCTCAGCAAGCCAAGATGATGATTGAAGACCTACCCTTTGATTCTCAGATCTCAATGCTGGTACTGATGAAAAGCTGGAATATGCCCAGAAAATGCGTTCAACGGCCAGGAGTCTGGGTTCTCGCGTCGTATATCAACAGTGATACCGATACTGTCGATACCAGCTGTTTCTGAGGAGAACGCTGAGTCCGACTGCGCCTCAACATAGACAGAGCATACCTCAACAACTCTCGACACAGAAGTTTCCATATTGCCGAAGCCCAAGCAGCCTCAATATAAGAAATGACAGTCAGACCAGAGCAAGTGTAGGGTTTGACAACCAACGCCACAAGACCTTTCTGATGAATTCTGGCCTTCGACAAGGACAGCACATCCTTTCTGTTGTGGACTTGTGACTCAAAACAAGCATCCAAGTCTCCATTCCAAACCCCCCTTTGGGGAAAGACTAAGCTACCATGCTGAGGTTTGGTCAATAATTGCTAGGATTCTTGGTATAGACGTATAATGTATGGCTACGCCATACACAGGTTTTTGACGTCTACCACCAACAAGTAGAATTTGGAGGACTATGCCATCTCCAAGGAAACGAAGAGGAGATATATAGACATTGCTCCAAAAAGGGGCAATAGAAAAAATCACCACAACTCAATTGAAGAAGCTTCTCTAGAGTATTTCTTGGTGAAGAAAAAATAAAGGCTGCCTCCAGCCTATATTGGACCTGAGAGGCGTCAACTACTATAGCCAACCAAAAAGGTTCAGAATGGTGACTTTGACTGGTATCCTGCCACTCTTAAAAGAGGCGGTGTGGCTTTGCAATCTTGGATCTAAAGGGGTACATCTCCATATAGCCATAAGACCGGAGCACAAACGGTTTCTTGCCTTCACCGTCAACAGGCACGTGTATCGTTTTTGTGTCCTTCCTTTCAGCATAAGCACAGCTCCGAGGGCTTTCACGAAAAGCTGTTATTGCAGCTTCTCGTCGAAAGGGTATCAGTGGTATTCCCGTACATAGACGACTGGTTAATGTCCTGCATTCCTCTCAAAACCAACTATCCATGCATCTCAGGGCACCATTCTCCTCTCAGGAAGTTAGGTCTAATGATAAATTACAAGAAGTCAACCTTGAGTACCCCGATCCCCGACAGATCAAGTACATCGGGGCAGTACTGGACTCAAGACAGCAAAGAGCCTTTCCTCCACAGGACAGGTGGGAGAAGATTCTGCGATGTCAAAAAAAAAATCCAGCGACTTCGCAGAGTATGAATGAAGGTGGTACAGGCTATGCTAGGACTGATGGCATCAACTATGCTTGTTACACCATACGCAAAACTAAGGATGAGACCATTGCAGCAGTGGTTTATCCGTCGGTTCAACCCTCTTCGAGACCATCCTCTCAAGTACCTAACGGTACCGAGGACTATCCTCGCATATTCTGGATTGGTGGACAAGACCAGAGAATGTGTTGAAAAGGAATGCCTTTCCTTCCTCGACCGCCATTGCTGTCGGTGACAACAAACACATCAATGGAAGACTGGGGTGGTCACCTTCGGAGCTCTTATTATACGAGGTCGTTGGACATCTCAGAAGAGGAATCTCCATATCAACATTTTGGAATTCGTGGCAGTACTGAAGGCGCTGCGAGTGTTCCAGCACTACCTGTGTGGGAAAATCGATCCAAATAGTGACAGACAATACCACAGTGATGTACTACATAAATAAACAAGGTGGGACTCGGTCACGTGCGTTGCTGAACCTGTCAGTGCAACTGTGGGAGTGGTGCCTGTCACGACGGATTCTTGCTCAGTGGTTCATTTGGCAGGACCACGTCGTGGCAGACACACTCAGCAGCACCGTGGTCTTGCCATGAGTGGATGATCAACAAGGGCGTCATCCAGGAAGTGTTCGCAAAGTGGGGGTTTCCTCACATAGATCTCTTTGCATCGAGACTGAACACCCAATGTAAACTGTACTGTTCCTGGACACTTGAAGGGGCATCAAACTCTGGGGGATGCCTTTCTGTCAGTTGGATGGGACCAAGGGTCTATGCGTTCCCACTGTTTCCCTTGATAACGAAGGTGATTGCCAAAATTCGCCAAGACAGAGTGAAGGCGATACTCGTAACACCATGGTGGCCGAGGCAATCACGGTTTGCCAATCTCCTTGAGTTATTGCAGGGGAGGTACCATCTGCTGCCATCCAGACAAGATCTGTCAGCATTCACAAGGGTACCGCCTTCCACCTCGACATTCAAACACTGCGCTTGACCGCATGGAATCTACTGTAGTAGATAGCCTACCTGATGCTGTAAGATGTATCATGTTGGCTGCGCATAAGCCCTCAACGTTGAAGTCTTATGCATATAGGTAGGATAAATTCTGTGATTACTTGAAACGACAAGGTGTTTCCCATACAGGTTGTGACAATGTGCATGTCTCATCCTTTCTAGCAGAGTTGTCAATTCAGGGTTTGTCTTTATCCTCAATGAAATGTTATTTAGCCACAATTTCCTGTAATTTTCAAAGACAGGATAAACCATCTTGTTTTTTGGACCCCCTTGATTAAGAGGTTTACCCAGGGCTATAAACAGTTACATCCTCCAATCCAACCACCTCTTCCAGGATGGAACCCTTAAAACTGGTGCTGAAACACCTGGCTGCTGGGCCCTTCGAGCCTATGGCAACCTGTGGACTGCTCGCATGGAAAACTGCCCTTTTGGTTGCAATGACGTCTGCAAGGAGGGCTAGTGACTTATGTGCACTCAGTTGCCATCCTGTTATTTGGATTCCACAAAGATAAAGTGGTGTTAAGACCAGACATAACATTCTTGCTGAAAGTGGTGTCATATTTCCATCTGAACCAAGATATAGTATTACCAGCTTGCATGCAAAATCCTGGTTCAGACATGTGAGAAAACTCTGCATTCTTTGGATGTCAGAAGGGCATCATATATGTTCAATGCACTTCTTCAATTAGAAATTCAAATAAGTTGTTTGTTTGTTATTCAGTATCTAAACAGGGTAATCCAGTATCGCCTCAAAGGCTCTCTAAATGGGTGGTTTCCACCATTAAGTTATCTTATGAACTAGCAAAAAAGAAACTCCCTGATTCTACTGAGCTCATTCCACAAGATCTATGGCAGATACTGCGGCATTTTGCACAAGATACCTCTTTATGAAGTCTGCAAAGCAGCTGCCTGGTCTCAACCTCATACATTTACTAATCATTATAGAGTTGACAACTGTTCTAGGAATGATGCATGTTTTGGGAGGCTTATATTGTTTTCCTCTGTGGGATGGAGACAATATTGTCTGTTTTATTAATAAATGTTATTTATTATCTTACATGTTGGTGCTGACTAAAAAAAAAAAGGGAGAAAGGAAAGGAAAATGGGGAACCGGAGGTGACATAAGTGCTTTTTCAGCAGGATGACATATTACCCTCCATCCTTTCTGGTCAGCTTGCTAGTCTCCCATTTGTGTAGAGTGACACAGAGACCACAGAGAGAGGTTACTTACCTGTAACTGGTTCTTCGAGTGGTCATCTGTGAACTCACACAACCCTGCCTCATATGTCCTGCTGTGCAGTGGTTCTGTTGCTGTCACACGTGCGGCGACAGAACTGACCATTACACAAGGCGGGGGCTTATATATCCTGAAGGGACGGGGGATGGGTCAACCACCAAAATGCCAATGGTAGGCTCTAGAAGGTTCCGAATCCTGTTTCTGCGCCAGCGCGAAACCCATTTGTGTGAGTTCACAGATGACCACCTGAAGAACCACAGTTACAGGTAAGCAACCTGTTCTTATATATCTTCGGTGTACACGTCTGCATCATTGCACACACATACCCCAATGCTACAGGACCTCTACGCCATTAGCAAGGATGACACAGGCAAAAGTATCTATGTCAGTACCTCTCTCCTGCATATACATAACAAAGAATAACAAAGCATTAACAAAAATCGACATATTTTTCCTTCTAGACATCCCAAGCATCTTACATTTATATTAAGCACTCAGAATTTTCTTTTTAACTGAAAATCTGCTTTAAAAGAAAAGTACATTTGCTGTACGTTTCTTAGACATTTCTCCTTTCTTTTGTCCAAATAATATACATGTTCAACTATTTGGTTGAATATTTACTGTGAGATTTGTTCATCCTCAAGGTTTGTGCAGCCCCATCACCATGTTTTTTTTTTAAAAGAACAAAGCTTTGAATACTTTCAATCTAATTTTGTTAATTTTCATTCCACACCTTTTCCATATAACATATCCAGTTGAAAAGTGACTTTCCAAGTTCTTTGTCTACAAAAAATAATTCTCAAGGCCCAATTTGAACCATACTTTATTGCCGGGTAACATCATTCAAATTAATGAGACTTTTTCCCAAGTGCATATGTTTTGCTTTGTATGTGTGTTTTCCCCTTAATATGTAATGTAAGATTCTTTGGTACAAGCTACAAGTACTGAATACAGCCTGGTTGCAAAAGAAAAAATTCCATTGTTTGTCAATTTTTTATGGCAGCCCTTTCAGTATCTGATGACTTGTTTTACTTCCCATTAATTCCTTCTGTCTCACTCCCTTCAGTCTTTCATTGTGCACTCTGATAAAAGATTATAGCCTTTTGTTAACCTCTTTTGATCTCCTCTGAACATGATGTCCCAGAGTGGCCAAGCTGTCGCCTAGGTGGTTCTGAGTAGTGTGGCACAATTTCTTTACATGCCTTAGGTCAGGCCATCTGCTGATGAAGTTAAAATAAGCATTTCCCCATTTTGCCAGAAGAAGTCTTGTAGATATTGTCAAAGTGAATGTTGTCAGCAAGAAAAAAAATACACTGAATTTACTTTTAAGAATGTGCTTAAGCTTTGAGAACCAAACTGGATGCAGTGACTGTGGATCTGTGTATGTAGATGAAACGCTGTCACAATAATGTAAAAAGAAGAGCTGAAAGGGTATTTTTTTTAAACAACAAACAGGATATTCTTGGACTGCTGCACTGCATTAATGTTTATCCAGAATTGAATTATTGAATAATAATGAGAGCTGGCATGGTGTAGTCATTTGAGCATTGGACCAAAACTCTGGAGGCTAAGGTTCAACTCCCCACTTGTCCAAGGAAACCCAGTGGGTGACCTCTGGCAAGTCACATTCTCTCAGCCTCAGAGGAAGACAAAGGCAACCCGCCTCTGAACAACTTTTGTCAAGAAAACCTCATGGTAGGTTCACCTTAGGGTCACCACAAGTTAGAAACAACTTAAAGGCACACAACAACAACAAAAAATTAATCAGTCTCTCAGGGCTAGGGAATTACAAGGTTTAGTTCACAAGACTCAAACCAATTGCTCAAATTACTGTAATTCTAGGGGGATGGATGGGTTGAGGGGTTAGTAGTCTCTGCAACTGATCTTCCTTCATCCCATTTCTAAAAATAATGAAAATAATAAACATCCATATTACACAAGCCAGACATTTCTTTATGTCTACAAACTTCAGAACATGGAAACACTTCAGAAAAACTTGACATCCATGTAAAGTGAAGACCTATATGATGTGAAATAAAATTCAGCTATAGTATTGCACTGGAGCCTGGGAGAGCCAGATTCAAGTCTCCACAGAGGAATGAGGGAGACTCACAAAAGGTGACTTTTGGTCACTTGCTATCTCTAACCTTGTTCTATTTCACTGAGTTGTTGTGAGCCATGTATGCCACCATGAGCTAACTGGAGGAATATATATATATATATTTATATAATATATACGTTTTTCTCTCTAAAAGAGTAGGGGTTTTTAATCACAAAGCAAGGATTTCAGCACAGTAATAATTGTAAATATGGCCCACTGCACCTGAATTAAGATTTACAGTACTGTAGATATGGTTAAGCAATCATACATGGTTATGTACCTCAAACATCCATAAGAATCTTTGATTAGAGTATGATAGTTAATTCCAAGATGAAAAGAGTTTTCAACCAGCAGGCAGCAAGGGAAGGTTGCAGAATGATTAATTGCTTAACCTTAGGATATTTCATGTGATCCATGTGGGAATCAGTAAGCTAAAGAATGGAGGAAGATAAGAAGATGTAAATTATAAAGGAGGGAGAAAGGGAGCTTTGGTGGGATGGGTGCAAAGGGTGGATTTCCAAAAATTCAGCTCTTTCTTTCAAATGCTTAAAGCAGAGAAAGTGGGTGTGGGATGTAAAATAAATAAATAAATAAATAAATGTATGTATGTATGTATGTATTTATTTCTCCCTCCTTCCCTCCCTCCCTTGTTAAAACAGCTTCACTGGCAACCAGTTCTTTTCTGGGCACAAAGTGCTGGTCATGACCTGTAAAGCCATATATGGTTTAAGTTCAGACTGTCTGAAGGACCATATCTCCACATACGAATCTGCCACAGCTCTAAGGTTTGCAAGGGAAGGTTTTCTCTTAGTCCCATTACCATCACACCTAGCCTAGCGAGGACACAGGATACAGCCTTCTCAATGGCTGCTCTCCCCCTCTGGAACTCTCTTCCAAGGGAGAGTAGGGTGGCTATCTCCTTGCTTTCCATTCACTGGCAGGCACAGACCTTTTGTTTAAGCAAGCTGTTAATATATAAGCAGGGAAAGTTTTATTGGAATATTTTATCTATCTTTTAAAACTTTTGTATGTATTTTACATAATTGCATCTTGTTGTATGTGGTGATTTCAATTTTTTGGTACAGAATGTATTATTCAGTTTACAGTCATCCCTCCACATTCTCTAGGTTTAGGGGCACAGGATCCCCACAAAAGCGAAAAAAACTATGAATAACTCTAGGCTCTCCCAAACCATATTTAACACACAAAAAAGTATGAGCACCATATTCAACCCCCTCTGGATTCCTTTGAAGCCTCAGGGTTCCTTCACAAGGCAGAAATGGGGGGCTGGTGGGGCTTACTGCCACCTCCCCTGCTGCCCCCCACCATTTTTAATAGGGACTTACAGGCCTCGTTCATAGTTTCTCAGTCTCATGAGGCTTGAAGTCCCTATTAAAAATGGTCTAGGGAGGCAGCAGAGGTGACAGCAAATAATCCGTGAATAATCAAATCCACAAAAGTGAAACCCGCAAATGTGGAGGGCTAGCTGTATTTTTTAATAGACTCTTTCTGGCAATTGCCTTGGGTTCCACTCTGGGAGAAAGATGGCATACAAATCATGTAAATAAATAAACAAATAAACAAATAAAGTAAGTCATGGTTGGGACTTTTTCCTTTCTTTCTAGTAAGTCCTTTAGTGTAGAATTGTAACACAAACGTAAATACCTTTCAAAAATCTATTTATGTTTTTTAAAAAAATTACTCTTTTAACGTCTATTCGGCTTCTTGAAATTTGATTAAGCATAGTAATCTCTTCTTAAACTGGGTATGTTACAAATTGTTTTGTCTGTTGCAGTGACATCATGATAGGGTCCAATAAGGTATGTGCAAGACCAAAGTTTGAAAATTCATTTTTTAAAAATCAATTTGTTCCTATTACTTGTTACCATGTTCACTAAGTAGTTCCCTGCTAATACTAGTTATAGTAATGTACCGTGTTGATATTTGAAATGGTTATTACTTTCCATTTATTTTCCATTTGCCTTTTTTTGAGAGAAAAGTCTTTGGGACTGATAAAAAATGTGAGTTATAAAAAACCCTTTAAAATGCTCTTTAAAAGTAAGATTTTAAAGGAATTAGAAACCATTACTCATTATACCAATACATTAATGTCAAGCTTACTCATTAAGATATTTTGTTACACATTTATTGCCCCCACCAAACTAACTAGTTGTAAGTAGGCATGTTACTTGTGACTTGCTACTTCAAAGCTCTGTCCAAGACCATGGGCATATATTGAGGCCCTTTCCAGACGGGGTAATTAAAACGGTGTAGAGCGACCTCTAATGGAGGTCGTCTACATCATGGAGTGCACTGGGGCGTTTATAATTTTGAGGCTCTACACCTCAAACCGCCCTGAAGCGACCGGACGTTGTGGCGCCGCATGTTTTTTAAAAACCACTTTTCAAGTGGTTTTTATAAAACATGAGTGCGCAGCCCCGTCCCACCCCGTCGCAGCGCCCCGGTGTAGATTTGCCGGCGCACACAAGTGCGTGCCTGCAGATCTGCCAGGGGGCAAGCTTCCAGCTGGCGAGCTTCTCCGGTTGGTGGAGAGCCTCCACCAGCCGTAAGCCACCATTTTGGACGCCGCCGGATGCCACAGGAGTGTGCAGCAGCAAACTCGCACTGCTCCTCGTGACGATGGACTTATCCGGCTTCTGGTAAGCTCCGTTTCGGCATGTTTTACCCCGTTTCTCCCTGCACATGTGGAAAAGGCCTGAGATTCATGTATTTGTATTATAAAAATGTACCAAAAATGTAGTTTTTTTCAGCATGCGGGGAACCTATGAGCTATTATTAAGAAAATATAATCGCAAACCCCCTCTGGCGCATGGACTGCCTGGAGATCTTTAGGTGAAGAAACTAATTGTGTGGGATATGGGTCTTTCGATAAAGAAAGAAAGAAGGCAACTTGGAAAACAGGCATGCTTCTGAGTTCATTCATAACCATAAGGGAGTCTGGGTCAGAATAAGTAAGTACAGAATGGTGTTGCAAGCTGTTAACTGGGTGATATGCATACAGGAAATACAGTTTTTAAAGGATTATATGTAAACAGTCATGTGTCTGTGACTGGGTGGGAGATAGCTATAATTTGGAGGTTTGTGACTATGGTTTTTGTGAGTATTGAAAAAAATCAAAATAAACTTCATGTACAAAGGTGGGTAAAAAGAAGCCAGAACAGGCATTAATTTTTTAGAAGTTACTAAAACAAACCTGCCCATAGGCACTACAATTATGTAACCAAGCTCCATCTGTGGCTGAAATTATTCTCGACATGCAGCTTTTCTCCTTCCCTTTTTTTTAAAGGTCTAGCAGCACAATCCTGCGCATACTGAGTCAAAAAAGTCCCGCTATGCTTAGTAAAGCTTATTCCTAGGAGTGTGCATAGGAATATCATCATTATGGAACTGCAGAGGGCTTTGACTTTGTAGAGCTTCAAATAAATTCTATTTATAGCTTAAATTGTGCTCACATGCAGAGTATGTGAGGGTTTTTTTCCCTTCTTGTCTGTTTTTAAATTGAAAATCAAGTTGAAACCACTGGGTTCCTCCTTAGCCCCACACTGACCCCTTGAGGGCTGCTTAATGAGATTAATATTGGTGCTTGAAACACCAACATTTATCTCCATATAGTCATCTGCCCTTTCTTTGTATTGTTTTGTTTTTTTGGTAAAAGTTAGACAGTAGTGAGAAAAAATTCTAGTTGGGATTACAATCATGTATACATTTGCCTGGGAGTAAGTACCATTTAACTCCATAGGGCTTCTGTAGAGATATGTATACACTTTGCATTGTAAAGTACAAAAATAAATAATATTTTCATTATTATTCAGATTCAGGTTCATGATAAAAGTGTGGATGCATTTAACATATCTTTTTTCATGAGAATGTGTGCGTGCGTGTTTGAACACTTCATCTCTGCTATGATTGCAACAACACCCTACAAATACTACAGTGGACCCTCCACTTTTGCAAGGGTTTGAGGTGCAGAACCCTCACAAAAGTGGAAAAACTCCAAATAACTCCCCCCACCATGATCTCCCTCTCATTCCCTTCTGGGGCTCCTCCCATCTGTTCCCTTGCCTTTTGCCCTGGCATGCAAGCCTTCCTTCTCAGCGCTGGGACCAGAGGCAAGGAGATGGGAGGAGCAGCTCCTGAGGGGAGAAGCAGGGTGCATGTGTGCCTCCCCCATTTCCTTGCCTTTTGCCTCAGCACAAGTTCTCAGCACCAGAGCCAAAGGCAAGGAAAAGGGGGGAACTTGGGGGGGAAGGAAGGCATACACATGCCTTCCCCCAGTTCATTTGCCTTTTTCCTGAGCGTGCTTGCCTTCGTCTCCACGTCTGGCAAAACCCAAGGGAATGGGAGGAGGAGAATGGGGGGAAGGCACACGTGCAACTCTCAAATAATGAAATTTGTGAAGGTCAAATCTGCAAACATGGAAGGCAGACTGTACTTCCTTTCAAAGGGAAACTTCTACTGATGGGGCAGAAATGAAAGATGGTGGTGTATAAAGCCAGAAATATTGTCACTGCTCTAAAATTTGATATAACTAGTAGTTTCCTGATGCACAAGTCTGCTCCAAGGCTGCTTTGCTCCAGCTAGAAACCAATGCTCTGGGTAAAAAAAAGAGCACTCTTCTTCTTCAGGTATCCCATTAGATTTGTTTAAAAGTTGTTAATGACAGCTTAGTATCATTTCTTGCCTTTCTATCAGTATCCTATATCTCATCCTCTGCTTCTGAGGCCCAATATCACATAGAAGAGCACTTGCTTCTCATGGTACCACACCGTGAGAGAGGAACTTTCAGCACCCAGCTGCTCTTTTCTGGCTTGCAGACCTATTTCTGTTGTCAACCACTAACTCTCCTACAGCTTCACCTATTCCTCAGCCATGCTGGAGCAGCACTATTTCATAAAATTGTATAAAATTATTTTAAGAATTACTGTAAGCACCCAGCTGGATGGCAGTCACTGAAAGAGATGATTCTGCTACTTTTTAAAAAGCCTCAATTGATTCTGGACTTTTGCTGAGACAATATCTTTCTCTAGCTCATGGAACAGACATCATTTGGAGCCATGTTGGTTGCCTGTATGTGCCAAGACTAAGCCAGTAGTAAAATGGCTTGCTTTGACATATCTTGACTTAAAGTCACAATCCTTTTAACCAGTCTACTGGAATATTTCACCTGGCTATTCCTGACATAGCTGGACAGATCCCTCAATGGGCTCATTGGATTTTTTTGGGAGGCGGAAGATGGGATGGTGGTGACTCCTCATCCCTCAAGTATACATTATGCCTAAAATTGTCTTTTGAGGGTCTTTAAGGTCTCCTGGTTTCTTCTTCTCTGACTAATTAAATGTAGCCGAGATGGGTTTTTATTTCATCAGCTGTATTTTTAGAATAATCAGCTTTCTTCTGCTGCTTGAAATACAGAGAACAACTATGGAATAAAATTTGGATTCTACAGCAGAGGGACAACCCTGCTCACCTTGTGTACAAGGACACAACTTGGTTCAGTTTTTAGAGTTTTGATTTTAAACTATGAGTTATGCTTTGCAGAAATAGAGAATAGTAAATTCCAACCACTGCAATGGCACCTATGAATAAAATAACAAATGCAACAAGAGATTTAACATCTTTATTAACAACACAATCCAATCCATTTCTTTTTCTCAGTGGTGCTTACTCTCAGCTATTGTGGGCACAGGAAAAGGGAAACCTCTCCTAACTCTCAGCAGTTCTTACTAAAATCACTGTCCTAGTGCTGCTTAATTGCATCCCATTGCCAGACTGGGGGGGCTGCATGGAAAAGTGCATGCAGATTGTACTGAGAGTAGAGTGGACATCATATGTATGATGATTGCTGTTCTTCTGCTTCTACTAGCAGTGAAAATGAAAAACACTTACTTTGGTAGAGATTGTTGTGATGTTAGGAGGCTTTCACGCACAGCCTCAGTGATGCCTGCATCTCAGTGGCCAGGGTAGGGAGGTCTAAATCCCATCCCTACTCCTTTATGTTGAGATATGTGCACATGCTGAATGTGTGCATGTGAGAAGAACGTGTGTATACACATCCATGCATTCCCTGACCCCTCCAGCTAATACTAAATGGGGCCCTTTGGGGCTGAAAAGCTTATGTGCCTGCTTAAAATTAACTATAGTAACGGGAATCCACCACAGAGAATCAGAGAGAACGGATGCAGAAACTTTAAGGTAGAACATTTTCTGATGGAGATTTGAGCAAAAAAAGGGACTGACAGTTGTTTCCACTGGACATCTTGCCCAACACATGATGGACACACAGGGTTGCTGATACTGAAAAAGGAAGTTGCTAAATACGCAAAACAAAAATAGGGGAACATAATGATGACTATGCTTGTTAAAAAGTACTGAAAAATGTGGTAGGCTATAGTCCCTGAAAGCTTTTGCCATAATAACGGCATTAGTCTCTAAGGTGCCAGAGGATTCTTTGTCATTGTTTTCTGCAGCAACTGTGTATGTGTGTACCTTGAGGTCACCTGTTAATTTATGGCGATCTCATGAATTTCATAGGGTTTTCTTAGGCAAGGGTCCTTCCTCTGAAATATGGTATTGGTTGGCAGTCTCCTATCCAACCAAGGCTGACAGTTACCACTCTGAAAATGGGTACCAAATATGATATGTCCATTGTCTTGGATTTTTATACATTGGTACCATGCATCAATCATATTACTACTTGAATGTATAACAATTAGATGGTATATTTTATTTCTTGACTGTATCTGGAAATTTTCCAGTTCTACCGAGAGACTTCATGATCAGATGTCTTCTGATTTCCCTTTATTGCTAGTGATTATCTGCTAAATTATCTTTCAATTTTTTAGAAATTGTGTTCTTTATTTTAATTTTATATTTAATTCATGGAGCTTATTTAAACTGTGAGGAAACCACCTACTTACAAGCAACTGCAACCTTGAAGATCTTGTGTTTAATTGCCTTACCTATGTTAAGCCATATTATATCCAATTGTGATTTATTATTGTTACACTATTTTCAGTTCATGATTTCGTGTAAAACTGATATATAATTTATATTTGACTCCTAGATTTTATCCAGCCTCCATATAACTCAGTCTCTTTGTTTACCATAATATGTAGTTTACAGTATGATTTTTAAACAATCATAACTTTAGATTTCGCAGCAAGGAATTATAATAGTGATTTATAGTACAGCATTTCTTCAACGCCTTTTTACTCCAGGCCACAGAACTGTGCACATCTGTTCTTCAAGGATCAAAGATCTCATTGGATTAACTTTACTGAAGCAAAGGAAAAGGAATGGAATAGGAAAAAAATGTTATCTGGAGAACAAGCTGGAAGAAGCAAGTCTGAGAACAAACTCCTAGATGAAAGTAAAGCCACAGCAAAACAGAATGCTTCAAAATAAGGCACAGGAATGCAGATTTTCAAATAGTGATAGAATTGACCCCAGTGGCTTTGTTCAGTTTTTATAGCTGCAGATTTTTTGTAATCCTATGTATATCATTGGAAAATTAATGGGCATAACTAGGAAAATTAATGGGCATAACTTCTTCCAGGTGCTGGGATACTGCCTTTTATATCTCTAGATGCACAGTGAATCAAGATCCCTTTTAACATCTTCTAAGGCTAGGATTGTCTGAACTCTAAATAGGAGACCTTTATTTAGTGCACTTTTACTGTGCTTTTCATTTTAAGAAGCTCTCAGGATGGTTTACATAAGATTAGTAATGAACAAGACAGTACCTTTACAATCTGAAAGACACAATTCAAAATGAAAGAGAGACAGAGTAAGAAGAGAAAAGAAGCAAATCTAGGTACCAGTTTGTAAAGTCATAGGGTTCTTACTATGCCCAGTTTGAATGGAAACTGTTCGGGAAGAGGAGGAACCAAAAGAAACTGGCTTCTTAGCAGGGGTCAGTGGAGCAGGCCTTGCTTCCTCTCTTCCTCTGCTGCAGCCAGATGGAGGAACGTCAGCTGAAACATTTTTCGTTATGGTGCCTGCAATGAAGGGCATGTATTGAATGTCAGTGAAGAGTGAAATGTGCAAAGAATTGTTATTATTTAATTATGTGAGGCATACAACACAATATTGTAGTGTGGAATATTCTTGCAGAGATGAGATGCATAATAGAGCTTTATGACAGAGGTGCAGGCACAATGGAGTAACAATGGTAACAAAATAATACTATAATCCTTTTGCCAGAATTATTATTTAATTTCAGTCTTCCACAGAAATTAGGACAGTACCTATAACTGCATGTGCTCACATTCATTTCTTATCTTTATCCACCCCCTTTCTGCAAAGCAAGGACTTGTTTTCCTTATTCTGTGAAGCATCAGTGCATCTGTGGAAATGCATTTTAATCCAAGAAGGCCAATGTTAAAATAAATCAGCCTTAAAGGTACCACCACCATGTACTCCAGGAGTGGGCAATTGTTAATTACATCCTTTGCTTAAGCCCTTCCAAAAAAAAGGGGGAAAAGAGCTTAAATGGAAAAATAAAGAGGGAACCTCTTATAAATGTAGATTACTACATTTGAAAAAAATAAAAAAAAATCTTTTGTACTGCAGAGGCATATCTAGGCTCACCAGTGAGAGAAATAAACTATATTTTACTTTCTGCAGTATTATTAACATGTATTACTAACATATATGTATTAGCTTATAACACATTTTAGATATATTTACACATATATTTTGAAGGGGTTAAATCCAATGCCACTTGAATAGGAAAAATAAGCGAATTGAATTGTGCCTCTGAGTAAATTGCAGATGTCTGTCTTATCTCAAATTTTAGAGAATGGCCTTGCAACAAAAGGTCTGGGAATTCACAGGGAGGCACTATACTCCCTACCATTATTTTGTATCATCTTCTAAACTAACTCTTTGTTCTCTTCTGTACACGTGTGTGCTAAGTTAATGATGTAATGGAAAGTTAACCAAAGATCTTTTTCTCCAGTGATGGGCGGGCTAAGTAAATGATTGATTGCTGACATAGAAGGCAAAAGGTATATAGTGATGCTACCCCAATTAAACAACACAACAGTTCTGGGATAACTGTTGCCCTTGCACAAGGTATTGTTAACAATAAAAATGGCTTTTTGATTTTTCCCTGAAACCTGGTCGTCTCCACTTTTCTGGCTACAACAATTTCAGTAAATTTTGTATTTAAGCTTCAGTGATACAATGAGTCTAAGAAGGAAGATTTTTAGATAGCAGTGGAACAAGGGAGGGCCTCCCAAAGACCTTGGAAGGTGACTGGTATATTTCAGATAACACAGGAAGACAAGACAAGGCCTATGTAGGGAGTAAACTGATTTATGTTGGGGAAATTAAAAAAAAAAAATTGAATATTGAGAGACCTTGGTAATGAGACTCTCAATCAGCAGAGTATTTCAGTAATTGCACAAAACGGAAGTTGAACAGATCACCAGTCCCACTTTTTTAACTACACGCCAAACACACTTAATCTAGCTCAAAATAAGCACAAAAACGGTTTGTTTAAAAATATAAAAGAGTTTACTCACAAAAGCTTGTGCACAGTCTACACAGGTTCAATTCTTGAGGAAGGTAGGAAGAAAATAAAGCACTCATATGCTTGCTGCAAAATGATCCCTGTTAGGAGATCTCAGAGCATGCTTTCAGGTCAAAATGGCGAAGACAAAAAGGGAGAGAGACAAAATGGCCGAAGAACCTTTTTAAAAAGAACAAGGAATGTCTACGTGCTGGAGGAAGAGGTGTTAACCAACAAACAGGAAGTTTTCTCTCTAGCCTATCTCTCTATGCTTACAATAGACATGCAAACAAACTAGCTAGCAATTAGGCATGCAAAGGTTGCCACTCCCAACAATTTATAGGGACATGGCAGAGCACAAAGGGGTACTTTGAAACTGCTGTAAGACACCTGGGATGTAACATGATGCACGAAGGAAAAGCATAATTAATGCGTGATCACATACACTGTAAATATGGGGAAGGGGAAATGTAACTTTTTAGGCAATTCTGATAGGCTTGTAACCCTTGGGGTCCCAATGGGATCCCAGGGGAGGGAAAACCTGCATCAAGGATAGGTTCAATAGTGGGGGTGCCCTCTTTATGGACACCCTCTTCTGCAGAATGAGTACTTAAAATAAATGTGATTCATTTGATCCTGTGCCTAATTTCTTTGTGAGTTTTCTTTCTCTCCAAGTTATTTACTACACCCAGTACCTAAGGCAAGCCTGAAAATTGCACCCTTAGGTGCCTGCTGCCTGCCCCCCACCGGGCCAGGAAAGACCCTGGTGGGTACAGCGGATTGGGCCAGGTGGAGGACCCCAGGTGGCGGGCCAGGCCCAGACAGAAGGGTGGGGGAGTCTACTTTTTGGTGCCCCCTGGCAGTGCCCTACCCTAAATACACCTCTGTTTCTATGCTTAAATCTTAAAGGGCTTATTTTTCTTGCATTTGGCTACGTTTTAGCATTCAGTTGAAAGGACCAGCATTTTTCTTTACGCAGCCTTTCTTCCTGAAAAGAATACAGACCAGAGAGATGGGGGGGTGTTGTTACCCTGTGAATGGGGGTCCCGAGAGGGGCGTCCAAATAACCAAACAACTACACAAGATGGGGAAATTAACTTGAGCACTCTCTTAAGCTGAAGGAGAGGCAGGGTAACTTAGCAGGGATCTTTTAACCCTACGTATACAGGTTCAGGTCAGTTAAGTAGTCAGACAGTTTTAAAATAGCAAAAATTATGTTTTTATTAACAAACAAACAAACAATTGAGACAACGCAACCACACAGCTAACTAAGAAATAGGAAATGAGTTTGGGGAAAATGGGTGATACGACACCTTTCTCGTAGTCCTGAAGAGGTAGCAAATGAAGAGAAGAAGCTCAGCGTGGGTTGCTGAGGGGAGCTCGCCGGGCAAAGCAGCAGCAGGGTGGTCTGGAACTCGGGAGCGATCCAGCAAGCGGTCCGAGGAACTCTCGGAACTTGGGGTTTATATAGGGAAAGTATGACCGTGGGCTAGTCTGTACTTGGGAGAGAACAATGAAGTTTGGGCGAGAGACAATGTCTCCGAAAGGTCAGATTTTACATGATTGAGTTAGGTTTGAATTGACAATAGGATGGTCAGTATGCAGATGCAGCTCGCTTGGGTGGTGGAGTGTCCAGCTCGCCAGGGTGCCTGCTCGGGGCAGGGGTCTCTTTGTGTTAGCGTGCATCTGTAATTAAGGTGTTTGTATCGGGAGGTCTCCTGAAGCAAGATCTGGCTGTTTCTGGCTTGCCTCGGTGGGAAAGGGAATGATTCAGCATTTAATAGCCATTCCTAGCTCTGTGCTTGTTCGGGGGCCTCACAAACACTTGGCTGAGGGTGGCAAAACAGGACCGAATTGTGATATCAAAATGATATCTAATGTCTACCAAAGCCAGGCCAGTTCATGGTGATAACAGTGTGAACTGAAAATCTGATGATATTAAGATATTGTTACCAGCAACCAAGCATTAATAAAAAAGGAAAAATCCCCCAAAATAAAAGAAGCACCAGACACAGTTGCACACAATTCCCCCCTCCTCTTTTCTATATCAGCAAAACAACTGCCATGTTTTTTTCCCACAGAAACTAGGGCCATTTCTGCACTACACTCTTATAGAGCAATTATTCTACTTTCAACATCCTATGGAATCCTGGGGTTTGCAGTTTTGGGACGGGCCAGCCGGCCCCTCCTGAAACTGCAAACCCCAGGATTCCATAGGATGTTGAAAGTGGAATAATCGCGCTATAAGAGTGTAGTGCGGAAATGGCCTAAACTCTCCATTTTAAAGCGAAAATGAACCAAACTACACTGTTTCCTTGAGGGACATTCCAATGTGTATGATATAGACTTCTTGATTCTAAAATATATCACTTAACTGCTTATTCTTTCAGGAGGTAAGATAGCTAAGATCACAACTGGAAGGAACTAAGGCTTTCCCCCCTTCACTCACCAAGTGATGGTTGCCAATGTTCCCCCCACTGCCCACTTTGTGATTGCCTCCTGCTTCAGGTGGCGAGATCACTAGCTCTGCTCAGCTCTGCAGCCATTGCATGGAGGGTAGAGGCACCTCTATGTCCTGGGCACCCACTAAACTAAAGCCTGCTGGGCAGGACACCCCCAGCTCGCTTCTTTGTCACCGTTGGGGTCAGATCACTACAATTGCCGAAGTGTCGCAATCAGACCTCCGCCGTTAGCGTTGTCCCAACCTAAAGTCTGTCCTGTGTTTTAACATGCAGGCAGGAGCTACCTCCTTGATTTGCAACTGTTAATGACATTCTTTGTTTAAAGTAATGGACTCTCTGAAGAAATCAAAAACCTAAGTTCCTGTTGAATTATCACTTGCTATCTGAAAATGATAAACATATTGGGACAGTTTAATGTTGACAGATACTAGACAGAGAGGATGTGCTTTGAACTAAATGTTAATTGTTTTCTGAATGTTTACATGAGGAAGCCCACTTATTTAGTGTATATAAGGTGACCACTGGGAAATATGTTTTGTCTCACCTTTGGACCTCCACAAAGGTGTTGACCTATTTCTGTTGCAGAAATAAAACTTCCTTTTTCTTAACTCTTTGCTCATCTTGCTTTGCTAATTTAGACTCAGCTGGGCAACAAATCTCACTCTTGTGACAAGACAATAGCAAACAGTATGCTTTCGCTTCAATAAAACAAAGTAAGTAGGGAGCATGTACCTTATTCTCAAGCTAAACTGCATGCCTGCAAGTGTGATTTGGCTTAAAAACAAGGCACACACGCCCCCATGTACTTTGTTTTACAGGAAGTTGGGAGTGGGGCCAACAGCAAATTTAGTGGAGCAGCCCCTGATTTGTGCATGTGGGGAAGGTATCCTCTCATTTCCAAATGTTATCCACCCTTGTGTACAGTGATGATAAGGAAAAACAACAGTTTAATCTCTACGGAGCAGGGAGATGCTTCCTTCCAGATTAGGAAACTCAAGTTTACTGAGGTAATTCCATGTCTGTGAGAAAAGCAAAAGCTTGTTCGCAAAAAGTGCCGCATGCTTGACAGCGGCTAAACTCTAGATGCTGAAGTGGGTAGTTATAGGAATATTCTCACATAATTATTGCTGAGTTTTGCCTCAGATTTATGCATTTTGTCATTATGAGTGCAAACAGGAAAGGGGGTGGGTGGTGGGCAGACGGGTGGGAAACCTAGCGGGGAAACTAATGAACAGAAAAAGCTTTGCTTAATAGGACTAACGACACCCGTGAGAGCACAAGTCTTGTGGTATTTTTAAGCTACAACATGTCTTATTTATTGCCTTCACACTGGTCTCTCATATCTGTCTCTGTAGTATAGAGTGAGGGAGTCTTGCGGTTTAGAAAGGCTGCGAGATGTTATCTTTGAAGGCTTTCAAACAACGGAGCCTCCTTCAAGCAGATGAAGTGTTACCTGCAGAGATAAACGCATGTGCCAGTCTGAAGTGCCAGTCTGGAGCTAACACTTCAGAAAGGAAGATGGCTATGGCAGCAGGGAAGCGGGGGAAATGAGGGTGTTATTTGCTCCTCCAAATGAGAATTCTGTCCTCCATGAAAAGTTCCTTTGGCATCAAATTTCTAGCACTGAAAAGTGAGACAATGGGCCTTTCCATATTACGTTGTTATAGTGCTATTATCCCACTTTCAACATCCTATGGAATCCTGGAGTATGCAGTTTAGGGAGGATCCTTTAGAATTTTCAGCCAGGGAGCTCTTTGGCCTCAGTAACTACAAACCCCAGAATCCACAGGATGTTGAAAGTGGAAGAATAGCACTATGACAGCGTAGTGTGGAAAGGCCCAATGAAAACTGTTCACAACTAGAATTCTTCTATTTGCCCTGTGTCACATTCCCTTGGTAACTTGTCTGGCCTCTTTCTTTAGATGCCTAAGTTCTAATTTCTAAAATACTCAACTGAAGTTTTAATTTATTGCAACGTTAGATAGACATTTGGGGATAGCAGGAGGGGCAGAAATATTGCTTAATACATTTGCTAGTTTCAGGGTGTCAAAACACACACATAATGGTGTTTGCTGTAACATCTGTTGGGACCGGTCCAAGACGTTTTTCTGTGTGAGGTGAAGCAGCGCATGGTGCCCCCGGTCAAGCTGAGGAGCACAGCACCCTAGAAAAAAAATAGTCACTCCAGTCAGACTATCCTCACAAGCGCCTCTTCCTTTTCTGCTAGTTAAAAAAGAAAGGTCTAACTTAAGACCTTCTTGCCCTTTCATTCCCGTCAGCATCTGCCCACTGAGGTGACTGTCTTGCTCCACTTAAGGTCCCTATCACACCACGCTGTAACAGCGCTACTATTCCATTTTAACTGCCCTGGCTGCACCCTGCGGAATTATGGGCTTTGCAGTTTGGTGAGGCATTGGAGCTCTCTGGCTGTCTAGTCTAAATACCTCTCCCTAAACTTCAAATCCCATGATCCCATGCAATGGTGCCATGGCAGTTAAGGTGCAATAATAGCACTATAACAAGGTAGCATGACAAGGCCCCCAAGCTATTTCCCTGCTACACTGTTACAGTGCGATTATTCCACTTTCAACATCCTGTGGAATTCTGGGATTTGTAGTTTACTGAGGCCAAATAGCTCTCTGGCTGAGAAGTCTAGGTGCCCCTCCCTGAACTGCAGGATCCCATAGGACGCTGAAAGTGGAGTAATAGCACTATTAACAGCCCAGAGCAGAAATGACATAAGTGTTGCTCTACTTGAGACCTGAGGACCACCATGGCTTGTGCTACTGAGCAAGGACACCACTTCTTCCCCTCTGAAAGGCGGAGGAAGAAAGAAATCACTGAACGGTATGAAGCAGCGAAAAAAAGCCTATCGCTCTCCGTGAGGCAATATAGTTTTTCGCGCTCGCTGGATTCCGCCGCCCCAGTAGCGGTTGACTATCCTCCCTCTGCCCCGCCCGGCGGAGCTGAGAGCTCTGACAGCGCATGCACATTTTCTTTTCACGTGTAAAGAGGGGCAGAACCCTCTCTAAGCATTTATTGGCTAGAAAACCCTATGAAAAACCATCATCACACAGAAGCTTTGACTGGATTGGACACTCGGAGGGGACAGGTAAGCGCCTGACCGACGCGCCCCGCCCACTGCGCGTGCGCGCACTCGCTTGCGCTGGCCTATTTGTTTCTGTCGCCCGCCCCGCTGTCGTCTTCTGTGAGGAAAGGTTGCCATAGCGACGGAAGCCTACTTCGCCCGCTCCTCCCAGTATCCTACCTACGGACCAACCGTCGCCCGGAGAGTTTTCCGCTTTCTCGCTCTCGCGCATGAGCTCCCTCTCTCACGCGCACGCAGAGACAAAACACGCAGATCGAGACGCCTCAGAGTCGCTGCGTGCGGCGTTGAGCGCGCGCGCGTGTGTTTATGAGGGAGCGAAGGAGAAGCGGAGAGGAAAGATGAGATGGCGGCCGAGGGGGAGGAGGAGGCAGAAGTGGAGTGGGTGGTAGACAGCGTTGCCGGCTTCCTCCGCAGCCCCGCCTGGTCCATCCCCATCCTGGAGTTCGTGGAGCAGAAGTGCGAGGGTGAGAGGAAGAGGGGGATGAGGAGGAGGGGCCGGGCCGGGCCGGGCCGAAGGCGGGAGAAACCTCTCCTTTCCTCACGTTCCGCGCCAACCCAGGCCATTTCTGCACTACACTGTTATAGCGCTGTTATTCCACTTTCAACGTCCTGTGGAAATCCCAGGATTCCGTAGGATGTTGAAAGTGGAATAGTAGCGCTATAACTGTCTAGTGCGGCAATGGCCCTAGTCGCAGTTCTCGAAGAGGCGTCCTGTTTATTAGTGCCATTTCCGCACTACACTGTTAAAAGTGCTGTTATTCCACTTTCAGCATCCTCTTGAATTCTGGGGTTTGTAGTTCCCTGAGGCCAAAGAGCTCTTGGGCAGAGAACTCTAAATGCCCCTCCCTAAACTGCAAACCCCAGAATTCCACAGGATGTTGAAAGTGAAATAATAGCACTAAAACAGTGTAATGTGGAAATGGCCTTAAGTTGTGGTGGGGGAAGAGTATATGTTGTAGCCAGTAAAGACTGTCAGATTTATTTTAGCATCAGCTTCTGTGGGTTCTCATTCAGACACTTAGAGTACAGTTTTGGAATCTTAGCTATATATACACAGTTGCAGGGTTTTGGGGATGAGATAAGGGTGAAAAAGAGATGCACAAAATGCTTATTATAATACTAACCCAAGTCGTAAAGCTTTCAGTGCACTCCCTTTCTTGTCACCTTGAGTGGTCTTTTTGGGATTAGGCTTCTACACCACCACCACCACCCGCTTTAGTGCTGTTTTTAAATTAAACCTGTTGGACTGTGAGGAGCCCGGGGGGCTGCTGGGGAATGAAGATGGGTGTGTTGTAAATTAAATTAATTTTGTATGATCCACCTCAGAATTACGTAGTCATCCTGTTGATTCCTTGGAGGATGGTTCTGCCACCCAGCCGAGTCCTTGATTTTGCCTCTCTCAATTTGTAGTGTGTGTATATGCCTTCAAGTCACCTGTTGACTTATGGCATAGCTATGAATTTCATAGGGTTTTTTAAGTCAATAAATGCTTAGAGATGGTTTTACCATTTTCTTCCTCTGAAGTATAGCCTACAGCACCTGGTATTTGTTGATGGTCTCTCATCCAACTACTAGCCAGGGTGGACCCTGCTTTGCTTTCAAGATCAGACAGGATCTGGTGCCTTTAGGGTTTACTGCACCTAGGATTGTAGGCCGCATGTGCATAATTAGTGGTTCCTGCTGAAGTTAATAAAATGTAAACATACTGAACTATGGCTGTATTATGGCCGTTTATCATTCTGTCTTCAGTACGTGTGGAAGAAACTTAGGGCTTCATATTGGACCTGCAAGGAAATGATGCTTTCTGCAGCATCATCTGTTGCCCTTTTAGTTAGAGATTTTCAAGGTATGTCTCTGAATAGAAAAACCCAGCAGGTGCATGCAACCCATGGGAATTTAGCTGCAGTATTTAAGTAATTCACTGAAATTCACCTCCTCCTCCAAATTTAATGCCAGTTTTACACCCACAGTATATATAATCGTTCCATGTTATTTCTTTTATAGCACAAAAATATGAAGCTGCTCCCCATCCTTGTGGAGTATTCTGATTTGTGAGGCTTGGGGCCATGTTCCCTAAAAGAGTTTCTTGATGTACTTACCTAATATCACACAAAATGCTCCTCCAGGTATTCCCTTCCCCCATGAAATGAAGTAGATGGCTTAAAGAAAGAGTACCTTTTCAGTTGTAGCATTCTGTCTGTAAAAAATTTTTTCCCATAGTTGGTTACCTGGCATCTAAGCTTATGGTCTTTTTGATACCAAATCTCTCTGTTCTCCTTGGCATTTTAAGGACTGCTTTAGTACTTTTCCAGCTTTGCACTCTTATCTTGCTTGGTTGTCTTAATTTGATTTTCTACACTGTCATGATATATTCACTGTTGTTAGTCTTCTATTCTGTTGTATTTCATCCCTGTATTACTCTTGTATTACTCTTGTACTATGTTTTGCATTTACAGCAAATACTATGCCATGCAGAGAACTGTGGTCGGTGGGTGACTTAGAAGTACAGTGAGTGAGTGAATGAATGAATGAATGAATGAATGAATTCTCAGAATGGTAATATGTTGTAGATGGAGAATGCTTTTCCATTCCTCTTGCATTAGTACTTTCTTTTTAATTATTTGGTAGAGTGGGCAGGAGCGTGTTACAATCATTTGTTGGACTGTGCCTGTGTCATCAGTGGTCACAAATGATCTGTGTCCCAAGCTTGTAACATTTTCTATACCCTATTCACAATCTCTTTGCCTAAACACTTCCTTACTTTCCAGGTGGGTTAATCTCACACTCTAAAAGTCATGTCCTCCTGTCTTCCTCCAAATCATGTATCTCCTGTTTTGCGGGTTACAAGTCCTGGTGTGTGCTTTTACCTTGTTGCAAGAAAGGTTCCATAACACACTCATGCATTTCATGAAGAAAGTTTTGAGTCCAGGTTTTGTGTTTTACAGTTGAAAGAATCTTATGTAGTAAGTCTTGGAAAGATCTAACTCTCTACCTCAGCCCTTGAAAAGCCAGATCTTTACCTAACCTGATGTCTTGCAGCTAGTATGAACTGTAACCTCTGCCATTCCACTGTAGGCTTTGCTAAATGAAACTGATGGGGATTTAAGTTCAAAACATCAGGAGAGTATCATCTAAGTGAAGTTTGTTACTGATCTAAATGGCCAGTGTCGGTCTTCTGAGGCAATGTGTAAAAATACTTCTTCCTTCTCCCAGCACTTGGTGATACTGACCTGCTCCATAAGACATTATTCCTTAAAGCTGTGTGCTGTTGAGTGTGCTGTTCAGCATTTTGTGACTACCAAACACATATGCTGCCCTGGTAGAGTTGTAATGAGAAATCATGTTTTCTTGTTAAATGAGTAATACGTAGTCAATGTTAAGCTCTCATACTCTGCCCTCTTTTGCTTGCTGGGGAACGCATTTGAAAGCATTGGCTTCCAATCTTAATTCTTTAGAGAAGCCACGGCTTTGCTCTCTATCCACTGAGAACTGAGATCTGTTTAAATCCATAGGTGGAAACGACCCATCTTTCTTCCCAGGTATGGAAAAACAGGAGTGGAGGTGGAAAGCTGAATGTGTGAATATGAAGATTTGTTACAGCCCATTCATGTAATGGGGCTCCCATTAAGTCTGAACCAGCTCACTCTCACTTTTTAAAAAATCAGAATGTGAGATGTCTTTATTGAGGATGTTACTTCTTATTACATTATGTACTAGAAATTCCCCGCATTTTGTGCCAGTTTTGGAAGGAAAATTGCAGGGGAAACACATCTTCACACATAAGGAAGGCAAACAGCATAGAGATGAGTGGGAGATGACGTACATGTGCCCATGCAACCACTATATGTATGTTGTGATCAGTTGCCTGACACTGAAAGTTGGCCCTCCATATTCTCTAGGACTAGAGGCACAGGACGCCTGCAGAAGTGGAAAAACCGCAAATATCAAAATGTCTGTCTGTCTTTCTCTGTGGGAAGGGAGCTGAGGTATGCTGGAGAAAATGGGCTCCCAGGGTCCAAATCAGGTCAGCGAACGGAGTGGGTTAGCATGGTGGGCCTATACTTTCCCTCTCTTGTTCATCTCCTTCCTTGGGTTTTGGGGAGCACCGGGGAAGGGTTGAGGGTGTTGAGAAATCAGGCTGTGATCTGTCTGTAGGCCCAGCAGTGGCTGGTGGAGGAGGAGGAGGAGGGAGATCAGAGGCAGGTTTTTATACAAAAAAGTGCTTGAGGTGGTGGAGTCAGGGATTGGATAAACTTGCAAATAAATCCATGGAAGTCAAACCTGCAAATGTGGAGGGCCAGCTGTACATGATAGGGAAATGGCTGATTCTTAAATAACACGTAATATTTTCTGCTGCTGTTCAGGACAATGGCTAGACTCTTCCTGACTGATCTAGGAAGAAAGAAATACCTTCTGTTTGTAACCCTAGAGCTAGAAGAATAAGCTACTAAGAAGCTGGTTAAGTGATGTTAGAATTAAGGAGTGTCTTGCTTTGTATGAGCTGTCAAATGTTCCAGAATACTTTCACTTTGAGCTACTGATCTTATAGGGTTTAATGGCTTTTGTAGTCAAATGCTCTTGCATCTTGCTGAGGAAGATAATTCCTGTGTTGCTAGTTCTTTTGGTTGGATTATAACTGTCTGTTGTTTCTGATCTGATTAGATCCTCCTTGGAAAAGTGGAGAGAAGATGGAAGGTTTTTATAATGAATATTGAGAGGGAAATAACCTGTAAATGATTAGAGAATGTGTGTTTTGAGAGTAGGAAAAGACAGAAATGTTTTGGAATCTTGTATTTTAACTTACATATCAATATATTACAGGATAAATGGATCAGAAGACATTTAACCCTTTTAAGTGTTTGCTGGAGCATTTTGATTTGAGCCTGATACCATATACTTAAACATGACTGAAATGGACCAATCCAGTTATGGAGCTCTGTGCATGTAGGCAGTCTTCTCTGAATGTTTTGCTTGATCCAGAATCATGGGATATCAACTGAATATACAATTTTTGTTGTATCCAGGATTTGCATCCTAAGACATCATATATTGGATTTGTTTAGCTGGAGCATGATGTTTGCTTAGGACAGCTGTTTGGAACAATGTTCTGGTTACTTTGGAGTATGTATACATTTTGAATAAAGCTAACAGCAGTTTGTGAATTTCTACAGTCCTAGGTGTGTGTATTTGTGCACATAATGAAGTCTGTGGATAGATGCTTCTTTTCATTACTAGAGCTATAGCCAGGTGTGAGCAACTGCTTTCTCTCAGCAGGCTAGATTCCTTCTGACACAACATCCCTCCACTGAGAGCCCTGCTTCATGATATAATCACTTCCCAGCTCTTATCTCTAATTGCTTTAGCACATGTGGAAGCTCTGAAACTAGCAGAGTTTTGTGAAATTGAGTGAGAATTGCCATTATTGGGATGTTTATTTACAGCTAAAACATATAAATTTCAAATAATAGCAACTATATTAATTGCAAACATGCTGCTGAAATGTAGGGTACAATTTCTGGTAATGGGCTGCCAAGGGACATGCAAGTAAAAAAATGTCTGGAGGAATTCTGCACTTGGCCTTCAGACTTTTCTAACAATTCTCACTCAATACATAAACAGAAAAATTAATGTAAAACTTAAAATGATGACAAAAAGAAGAGATGTAGAGAAGATCTGGAAGTACTCACTGATTGAACACTGCTCACTGGACTGACTAAGGTGCCCACTGCTAATAGTTCAGCCCTCCATTTTCTTAATAAGCTCTGTTACAAAAAACAGGCACCACAGCAGCTCCCATTTACTGATCCTCCCTAGACTGGGCTGCCCCATCTTAGATCTCTCCAGGAAGGCTGACCAGCTATGCTTCCCTCTTCTGCACCCTGAATTAGAGCACCAACTGAGGCGATGCAACCATCTATAGCTTAACGTTTCCATCACAAACCCCTCTATTCAATTTTCTCCCTCTCATCTGGTTCCTCTAAGAGAAGTTGGACTTGGAGAAAAGGGTATTATCAACCAGTCCCATCCAAGTGATATCTAAAGAAACCATAGATATCTGAAGACTACAAAAGACAGACACAGGTCAGCCACTCAACCTGGTCTCCCCCTCTGGTGACCTCATCTCTCCAGGGACACCATGATTGTGACCACCACTCTCTCCCTCATGCTTTTCTTGGTTTTGCTTGCTCACTCACACACACTTAACAGCATTATCTTACCCTGAAGCACCACTCCAGGACAGAGGAAGAGACCAATGGCTAGGGCTTGGGGAGGTGGAGTGGCCTGCCTTGCATCCCTTGGAACCTGTTGCAAGAAGCTGCATGGCCTGCAGTGCTCTCCCATCAGCTCCTCCTCACTTGGCCTGTGTTAAGATTTGGGCACCGCTTGTGCTTGGAGCTTTGTCTCCTCAGTGCTCCCACTACCAGCCTCCTGCTCTGGTTCCCCTCAGATGAAGTGACCACCATCCTTGAGCCCACCCCAAAACTTTCCCTGACCAGCCTGGCAGTGAAGGGCAGTACAGCCCCACACAAGTCCCACCTCCAAAATGGACTGGGCTCAGCTCTTAAGATGCGAGCAGCTTCTCCTTGCACATGTTCCCTTCTGCCCTCTCTCATGAGGGAGAGGAGAATTGCAGCCTTTTCCCACCATTATTAAATTTTTTAAATGTACCCCAAATGTCCCGGTGTGTACCCCTGAAAGTATGCATACACTGGGTTAGGAACTACTGGTCCAGACCAATCTGGTCCTTGGGTGACGACTGCTATAAACAATCGGGACATGGGCCACAGTCCTACTGAGATTGCTGAAAGGGAAAGTAGAAACCTGTGTCTCACTGCTGAAGATATTTAGGTTGGAGATGAAATGCTGGAGGGGGAGAAAAAATAGTTAGGAATCAGAGGAAGAAGTGGTTTGAGAAGCTAAGTGAGTAACAGCATTAGCCAGGTAGAGAAGAGAGCAAGGGGTATATTGAATTATGCATTATCTAGGAGACTTGGGAGGGTGTAATAAATTGAGAAATAAAACACAATAATTTGCAATTTAAGAAATGCCTGTTTGACCTGCTGATGTTATCTTTTGGTTTAGATAAATCTCTCCTGCTAGGAATATAATTTAAAATTATTTCAAGAGCTGGAATATTTTGGAATGATTTTTGAATTTTTTTTTTATATTTTTAAGCAAATAAAGCTTGTTGTCTTTTCAGTTTTTGATGATGAAGAAGAAAGCAAGTTATCTTACACTGAGATTCATCAGGAATATAAAGCTTTGGTGAGCAGCTTACTTGCATTCACTTTTTCTTGATATTTCAAGAAGCATGTTGAAATGGAAATAGCTTGCGCATCTCTTGTAACATATGATAGATTTCTGTTCCAATTTGTGAAAGTTAGGTGACTAGTGATTCCTTTTGCAAGATGCATTCTTGCAAATGCATTCTTTGCATTTCTGCAGTGATGTGAATGCCACTAAAAGCAATTGCCTCATGTTCTTTCCTGCCTTTTTTCCAAATACCATAAATTATTTTGTAGCAATCCTTCTTCTTCCAAATATTTACATTATTATTAGTCCTTGCTTATTGGAGAAGATTGCTGTCAGTGATTGATATTAAAGGTGACATCTTGGAACTAAGCCATTGTTCACTTTAACATTGTATTTAACTGACCATTCCAGCAGGCTGCCGCAAAGGGTGGTGAGATGGATCGAAGGGCCATGCTATTAGCCTTGCTGAAAGATTAAGTGCTTTCTACCGTTCCTCCATCTACTTTTCATTTAATTTTGGCTAAAATGAGTGGGATAAAAATGCTTTAAATAAGAAAGGAGGAAAATTTCACCTTAAAATTGTCAATAATTATGTCAGCTTGGGCCCTAATATTTAAAATTCTACAGAATTTCTGATGTATGGTATGTAGCCCTCACTGTAGAACAGGTAGCACTGAGGGATGGCGTTGCCATCGTCCTTAGGAACTGTTAAGGGGTTTATTGCATTTCCCTATATTTGCTCTTACTCTTACCATTGGCAGTTTCTGGGATTGTGTTTATGAATTATTTGGCTGCCATATTCATATCTAGCTGAAAATTAGAAGTTGAGTACCATCATCCTTAAATTTTAAAATTTTGTATTACATTTTCTATTAGTTGCCTTCAACACTTAATAGAGAAGACTTAGATAGGCAGAGATCACAATTGTCCCAGAATACAATTTTGGGACAAAATCCATCATACTCTTATATTCAGATGGAATGTCCAATCCTGTTATAATACCACAGTAACAATAAGATTGTTGAAAGTAGAACATAGACTCTGGTAGCTGTTTCAATGCCTCTGTGTCTCAGATCTGACAGATTGTGCTGTAGCTGTCTTCAGATACAGTGGACCTGGATTCCATAGTGTTTCTTTCACCAGAGCTGGTGTGATGAGAAGTGTGATATCTGAATAATATCTTTTCCAGTGTCAACCCTTTATTTTAACCAGCTGGTAGGCCATTGCTAAAGGATTGTGATGCATGTCTACAAGATATTAGTGTATCTGCCTGGCATTGCCTGGCATTTTATTTTCTCATAGGTAATACTTGTTAGAAAGATTTGAGATCCTGTGTCTCTAATTTCCCAAACTGTCTTGTCCAGTACCTGTAACTTTTCCCCATATTCCCCAATCCAATCTGTATTCAGAGTTATTAACATACAGAGATTGGGTTCCTGAGAGAATACACTGCTCTCCTTCTCCTTGCTGCCAGGCCTCATCTCCATAGCATTCGGCCTATTCAAGACAGGCACAGTTGACTGAGGCCCAAGAGCTCTCTGGCTGAGAATTCTAAAGGTCCCTCCCTAAGCTGCCAGCCCCAGGATTCCATAGAATCTTCTTAGGCAGCTAATCAGATGAGGTCTTCACCTGACATAGCCAATCATATGAGGTCTTTGCCTGACACAGACGAACAGACAAACTTTGACTTTTATATAATGGGTAAATTTATATGAATTTGCTAGTTTTTGAATGTATAGGAACATTTAGAAATAATTACTGTAGTAGGCTATAAAGTTCACAGGAGGCAAAGCTAGCCAATTCACTTGTCAGTGTCTTGGTTCTTTCTCTGTTACGTTTGAATTTAACTGAAAAGAAAAATCACATAGCCTTCCCTTGCCTACCCATGTCCTTTTCCTTCCCCTTCCTATCTTTCTACCATGTTAATCCTCTGTCCTCTTCTGTTTTGTGAAGTGTTTTGCACATAGAGGACAGTATGTAAATTCACTAGGCGTTCCATTTTTATAGGTTCCTCCAGAAGTGGTAGACCATAGAGTCATGTTGGAGGAGCTAGAAATTCCTAGAGAATACTTCTCTAGGCATTATTTGCTCCTCCAGCATGACTTTCTGACCACCTTCTGCTAGAATTTAACCATAGAATTGTGCTGGAGGAGCTGGAGATTCCAAGAGAAGTATTCTCAGGTTAAAAGAAAAAAGTGTTTATGATTTTGATTTTGCATTTTTTCCACTTTTGCAGATCTTGCATCCCTAACCCCCGCAAAAGTGGAGGGCACACTGTACTATTTTTTGTTACTGAGAAATGAAATAAAACGGTAGTAACCAATTAAGTTTGCTGACAATTAAATTTAAATTTTGTGACTGCTGTACAAGCAGAAAGTATGACTGTTTATTTATGACCATTTATAGCCTACTCTTTTGCAAAATAAAAGACACATTGCAGAAGGCAGTAGAGAATTGTATTATTATTTTGCAGGTTGAAAAGCTGTTAGAGAGTTACCTTAAAGAAGTTGGAATTAATGAAGACAGATTCCAGGAAGCTTGCATGTCTCCTCTTGCCAAGGCTCGTACCTCACAGGTAGATATTCTTTTAACAGATTAATAATATAGCTCTTGAAATCTGTGGTTAAGTTGCACTCCATATTTTTGTATGTATGTATGCTAAATAGCTTTCTTTGTTCAGAATGCACACTTTCAGCATACATACTCACATAGCCCCAGCATCACAGGTCTAAAGGTTACAGACATGGATGTTTTGATCCTAAATTTCACAATTAAGCACAAACATTTTAAAACCTATGTAATGAAGATACAGAACAGTGTGTAATTACATTTAAATATGTATCCCAGTTGTTACTCAGTTTGCCTTGAAAACTGGGGTAAAAATGAAATTGCAGTGGAAAATTAATAATAGAAATGACATGACAGGTTTACTTTGGTTGCATTCAGTTGAACTTGGAAAAAAGCACATAGATGCAGGGTTATCAATTAGTGTGGTCTTTGTTTTCCGCTGAACTGCCAACTGCACAGATGGGTGAGTTTGCGTGTAAGAGTAAATAATAATATAAAGTTACACATACAAATAGGAAGGTAACCACAGAAAGTAGTAGATTTGAGCACTCTGCTTTTTCCTCCTATACACAGCTGGGAGGAGGTTCAAAGCAGAATTAAGTTCTGTTTCTGTTTCATAGGCTCCTGACTTGTTATTGCATCTGAACCAGCAATTGTGGTTTAAAAATACTAGTTAGCTAAAACATATCATTAAAACAAAACAGGGTTTATATGGATAAATGTTTTTCTGCTTTGATTCTAGTTTCTAGGAATGCAGAGTCTGGTCTCACCTGTGATTTTTAGGTCTCAGAGAACTCTTGTTTATAGCAGGAGTGAGAACTGTGTAACTTATGGATGGCATGTGGTTTCTGAAGGTCTTCTGTGCAGCCTCTTAGACTTTCTGGACCTTCCTTATCTTATAAGAAATTGGGAGGGGCTTGTTATTCCATACTAAGCCTTCCTAGCCTGCTAACCAGGGATCATTAATGCTAAGCCTTCTATTGCCACCGCTGCTATTGAAAAGATGGCATAAATATGCTAAGACTTGTATACCACTAGTGTGCTTGTGGGATCTAGACTTATATAAAAACACTTATTGTTAAACTCCAAAAGTAAGAGTGAGTGTGTGTGTGTGTGTGTGTGTGTATATGTGTATGTATGTACGTGTGTATATGTATATGTATATATATACACACATACCAAAAGCACACTAGTGGTATGCAAGTCTTAGCATATTTATGCCATCTTTTCAATAGCAATATATCTATCTATCTATCTATCTATCTATCTATCTATCTATCTATCTATCTATATAAAATCTGTCCTTAAATCAAGGCTACACGGTTTTTCCACATTATAGTATTAGGCCCAGATGTAGGAAGACTTGAGTAACAGTAAAATTTTACAAAAGTCTACTCAGTATTCATTGCAGTTTACTCCCAGGTAGATGGATTTAGGATTATAATCTTGACTTCTGTGTTTACAGTAATAGTTTTCAGAAATTTTAATCAATTCTCAGTAAATTTACATTATTGCAATAGTGTTTGAATTGATCAGAGTGTGAATTTATTGACATTGCAAAATTAAATACTTCTCTCATACAGGCCATTTTGCAACCAGTATTGGCAGCAGAAGACTTCAGATTGTTTAAAGAGATGATGGTCCAGAAAAACATTGAAATGCAGTTGCAAGCCATTAGAATAATACAAGAAAGAAATGGTAAGAAATGGTTAATGAAAAGTTTTCATCTCACCATCAAATTTGCTATGAAGAGGCCTTGTTTCAGGTTTTTATGGGACATGGAACTTGATGAAGGGTGAGCAAAAATGTGAGACAAGTGAAAAAGAGTTCCATTAAAGAAGCAAAATACACATGACCATGAAGACAGAAAAAATAAAAAATGAAAAAAAGATAAAGAGGAGTCAAGAAGGCAGCATAACACCAGAAGAGGAAGATATACACAAAGGTTCTGTCCATTAACTGTTCCATGAAGAGTCTAAAATTATCTCTTTCTGGGTGGCTTTTTCTCTTTTTCTTGTAGCTGCTGGTCTTCAAATGGCTAGCCTGAAGGGAGAAAGAGGCTGAAATATACTCTGCTGCTTTCAAGTTTGTTTGATCTTTGCTGTTGAGCAGAATGGCATTGAATGAGTTGACTAATAATTACTGTGCACGCTCCATTTCACTGAAGAGGCTGGCCTAATAGTCATTTGGAAAAGAACAAGAGGGATGGAGTTGAAAAGGGGATGAACTACGCATTTTATAAGCTTTGAATGGAACAGTACATGTTCATTTGAAAAAAAAACTTTCTGTGTGATCTCTCTCTCTCTCTCTTTTTTTTTTTTGAAGCTGATGATAAAAACTATCTGTCATGGTTTTGAGTTTCCAAGCTCTCTATTTCTGCATCCATGTTCCAGGGTTTCTGGTAAGAGTAGCCCTCTGTTTTTCAGAAGGTTAGAGATGGACCATGGCAATCATGTGAAATGAGTTACTTTCAAAAGCTGTCCTCTGGATTTTCTGCACAAATGTTCCACGTTGAATTTAAAAAATTATTTCAGACAGAGAAGAGTTCAGGCTTCCTCTGTAAAAGACTATCTCTCATCCTATTCCATCCTAATCTGTTATCTTTTTTTTTCTTGCACAGGTGTTCTACCTGACTGTTTGACTGATGGGTCTGATGCATACACTGAAATTGAAGAAGAAGAAATGAAAATACTAAGGGAGGTTCTTAGGTAAAATAAGGTTTCTGTTTCTGTTTGGATTTGACCACAAATGTCTCACAAAAAGACATAATGCATGATGGCAAGGATCTGGGATGCTTGGTTACTAACAGTTACTCAGTATGCCTACTGACTGTCCTGTGCCATAAAATGATGTTGCAGGCAATTAACCACCCAGTTGGTCTTGAGTGGAACTGGAGAAAAATTGTGGGCATGTCATTTTCCAGATGCAGCAGTGCTCTTTTCCAGTGATTGGAAAGGGGCTTTCTTTTCCTGCATTAAAGTATAAACATAATGTTCCTCATTATGTTCACCTTTTTTCGTTAGGCTTTGCAGTCAAGGATATGTTGCTACACATTTAGAGGCAAGAAGTTGCAGGTGTTTGTCTTTTAAGTGTTTATTTTGAAGCCATAGTTTGATTGTTCAGGTGTAAGACTTCAGTGTGTAAATGTCTGTTGATAACCCAGACCAGGTTATCCTTGAATCCTTGGAAGATTATAAACAGAAGGCTGCTCTTCCACCCTGTTTTCCCCTGAGCAACTTCTATATTATGTCAGAAACTTTCCAAATGGTGCAAGGTGTGATTGGGATTCCAGAAAATTAGACAGAGGTACCTTCCTCCCAGCCCCCTGGTGCCACAGCCTACCCCATTCAGAAGGGCTCCTTAACTCCAGGAAAACCTTTTTGGAGGTGACTTGAGAGGTTGTCAGAAGATGGTTGAGACGAGACTTCATTTGCTGCTGACTCCTTACACTGCCTTTTTTTTTTTTTTGGATCCAGTGTAAAATGCTTCTTTCCCTATATAATCTTAAATCTGTGAATGAGAGATAAAGGCAGAGAAATTGCAGATTAAGGTCAGATTTGGTTCTAAGTGTTGCTTTTACTTGGCTGAATTTGTGTTTAGTCTTGAATCTTGTCCAGATGATTAAGGATTTCTTCAGCCACAAAATGCTCCATAATTTCTGTGTAGTGTGTTTCTTATTTGACTAAACTTTTTCGTTGAGTTGGTGTATTGAAAAAATTGAGGAGAACATTCTGTTTGTAATTTTGGCTGCTTGACAGATTTAACCATGTATAGATTGCACCTCTGTGTGCACTTATTTGAGTCAATTTCATTGAGATAAAGAGACTTTACTTTTGAGTAAGATTGCATGGGTTTGGGCTTGAAACCTTTATTTTCTGTTCTTACCCATCTTAGATAGGGTGCCATCACCATGTGTAGAATAGAGGAAGAGCCACTGTTGGAGAAAATTTCTCCATCAACAGTTTTTTTTCTGGAAACGAACATATTATAGCCCTGCCTCCACATTACTCTTCAAATACATTTTTATAAGATCTTTTGCTCCTCTCCCCTTTGATTTTTGTTCCTGACTATAATGCATATTAGGTATATTTGGCAATATTACATTCTTTTGCCATTTAAGTGTGAGTGTGATTACATATGGATTTGTTTGTGCTTGCTGTAAACTGTTTTTGGTTTACAAGTATAGGTTTTGATAGTATGCAGTAACTGCATTTGCTCATATTCCTTCCTCATTTCCCTTCCCCCTCTCTCTAACTTTTGTTGATTTCCACTCTTGTGTATTTTACATTGTACTTTCCTGGGAGGCAAGGAGTTTGTTTTTCTCATTAAGCACTATGAATCTCCTTAGACACTAACAGGGCTGTATAAAGAAAAACATTTTAAATATTCTAATAAGCAGATGATTGGTTTTTAGCTTTGTAATACATAGCTTTGCAGCCAGAACAGAATGGGAACTGTAACTTCTCTAACATTTTGTAGCTCTGATTCTATCCCTTGCAGTAATTGAGAAGTCCATACTTACTTGTCCTCCTGACTCTTCCTTTGTAAGAGAAGTTCTGGATCTGCACAAATGCACTTGTAAATTCTGAAATAGAGCAGCTGGTACATGTGTGTCATAGGTATAACATGGATGTTATGTGATGGTGGAATAGTTCACTTCTGGTATCAGTGCTGCTCACACTTCAAGTGGAGCTGCCCAGCTTCTTCAACAGGAATTTGGCAGCTTGACAAATAAGAAAATAATCAATATTCTGTTGAACATTAAAGTTGATACTTGATACTTTGTGGCCTTTTTATGAGATCATGAAGGGAATTTACAGTAGGAAGGTCCCTATGGAGTATGACTGGGAAACTGGGATCAGTTAACTCTGAATTATTTTTGCTTAGCAAGTAGCTAAAAACAATGATTTACTGAATGTTCCTGTTTTTCAGGAAGTCTAAGGAAGAATATGATCTAGAGCAAGAAAGGAAAAGAACTAAAGAGGTATGTTAAGGTTCAGTTGAAATCGTCTGGTACCACCATTGTGTTTTTAAATAGGTCTGTTACTTCTGTTTCAAACACAACTGCTTTTCAGCAGGCCTTACTATATTAATAAAATAACCAGCCCTTTCTTGTCTGAAATACCATTTATTTGGCATTCTGAATTTGCTTTTTTTCTTTGGCTTGTACATTTTTGTGCAGTTAAGTTATAATCAAATGAACGTGAGCAGTTACCATGTTACTTAGTGGACAGTGGAGGAAGCTGACAGATGGTGATGTTAGGAATATAGTCCCAATAGAAACTTCTATAAAATGGGAAACTTTAATGGGAGCTATGTGGCGTTTAATTGAGGAGAAGGTAGCTGAGCCAGTACTCTGCTGTGCGGTACCAACAATGCAAAGGATCAGGCACCAGATTTCTTAAACAAGCCCTAAGTGGTCATCTCATCTGCTGGCACTAGTGGCCGTGATAGTGGGGACTTGAGGAGGAAAAGACCCTGCCTTGGGGTGGGCAACAAATGGCATACATACCACATGCAGCACAGCCCTGTAAAGGCCAATGTGAAACAAAAATATTTGCTTTATTTTATTTATATCTCAGCTTTTCCCACACTATGGGACTAAAAGTGGATTCCATAAGTACTGGTTGAGGCCGCTCCATATATCACTTAGCATTGTATGCCATGAGACCAGCTTTACTAGAAAGCTCGTATAGAATATATGGTGTTCTTCATGGTATCTGGAGTGGAGTTTTATTTGAACATTTATATTAGGCATGGGAAATTTCTATTCCTGCTAATGTTTTCTATTTCAGCTCCTATAATCTCTTACAATAGTGGATAGGGCTGATGAGAGTTGTATTGTAGAACATCTGAATGCCAAAGTATTTTTTACCTTGTGGATTATTTGGAAAGGCTCCCAGAGTTAATAGAACAAGACAGTTCTTGTCATCAGTTTTATAATCTGAAAAGACACAATGCTGAAGGAAAAATAGATGGGGTGGGAGCAGGGAATTACTATTTTGCAGTTCTTGCAATAATCAGCTTGAAAAATGTGGCTGTTCATAGTTCAGGAAGAGACCAGGGCAAGTCCCCAAGAAGTAGCCTACTGTGCTGATGTGTCTTGTAGTGGCAGTTGTTGCTCTTACAAGCTCGGGCCTCACTGGTAACTGTCCACTTCTTGTCCCTTATGCTGTTGCACATAAAGCTCAAGAAACCCAGATGATACCACCCTCACAGCATCCCCTGTTTCTCTTTGTTATGAAGGAGTTGGTTTTGATGGCTTTCTGAGGGAGGATTAGCTCAGCTTAGTTGGTAAAAACTAATAACCTCTGTTTAGTAGATATCACGCTATGTTGTCTAATCTAGTAAATTTGTGAGAACATAATTACATTCAGTGAACATCATTTGTTAAAATATTTTAGTATTTTCTTGACTGGAAATAATTTGGTACATCTGTTGTCTTAAACATCTAGTCGCATGATAAACTGAGATCATCTGATGGTGCACACAAATCTTCAGGACATCTGAGCGAAAGTGCAGGACCTAAAGCAGCTGCTGACCCCACTACAAAACTGTCATCAGGTATGATTATTTGCAAATATCTAGCATACACAAATTAAAAACATACCACATATTTGTTCTTATTTATGCTGAGACAGAAGGATTTGGATGCTTCAGCTGAACTGATGCTCCACATTGTGTTTTATATCCTTGAAAAAATGAAAATGGAAGCTCTTTGGACATTTGCTATAGTAAATGATCAGATCACAATCAAACGCAAAGTCCGCGTGCCTGTTCATTCCTGGAAAATTTTAAGTGAGTATGATCTGCTGCTCTTGGCTATGTAGTTTTGAATGCACCAGATGCAAAAGACTGATTATCAGGATGTATAAAAGAAAGTTTTATTCCTCACCTTGGAACTAAACTCTTTATTTTCTGCATCCTGACACTCAGTCTCTCTTTCAGTTCCTTCTGTTTCAGTAGTTTTGAATATGTCAGAAAGGAGAGGAGGGAGTGTGGGGAAATAGCAGCTATGCTTGCTATGGAGGCAAAGTATCTTAATTCACATTTTAAAAACCAGCTTTTCTCAAAGGGAAGACTATTTGACAAGAGAATTGGATTTCTTCTTTAGATCCACAGAAGTTTCTATTTTGCATAAGCTTTTCAAAGAGAGAAGCATATGAAAGACTACTAAGCATATCACAAACTAAATCAGGTTAGGTATTCTATTAGAGGTGGTAGCTCAGATTAATAGAGGTCTGAAAAATAGGTGCAAGATGGAAGGTTGTATCAGAAATGTAGGAAGCTGTCTTATCCTGAAGCATATCACTGGAGCATCTAGCCTTGTGTTATCAGATTATCAAATCTGACAAGCACAGCTCTCCAGAATTTCAGGCAGGATTCTTTCCTTGTCCTACCTGGATATCCCAGGTATTCCCTGGCAGTCTTTCATCCAAGTACTAACAGTGCCTGGCACGGCTTAGCTCTCAGAGCCAGATGAGATTGGGTGTGTTCAGAATGGTATTTATTTTGTTAAATAGGCAAGGAACTGCCGGATGGAAAAATCACGCCAGAATCTTACAATTCTACTAGTTAATTTCTTACAAACCTAAATTTGTTGCAGGTTTGTAGCTGATTTTTTTCCCCCTAGTATAAAATTGTAATTCCAGATGCTTACGCCTAAAAAAGAGCTGGCCTTTGGTTTTGGATCTGGAAGTACTGGATTTGTGTCCACCTTTGGCACAAGCTTATTTTGCAGCCTTGAGCAGGTCACTATTTCTTACTCTTAGATTTACAGCTGTAAAATGTAGGAAAAAGTAGTAAATTTTGTTTATATATCTTTTCTTCTACCAGAAGCGCTTTTAAAATGTATTTGGTAAAGCTTCAGGAATACTTGATTGTTAATTAAAACTTAATTAATTAATTTAAAGCATAAAGATTCTGTATCTTTGATCTGCACTCTTCTAATGAACAAATGATATATTAGTTTCTTTCCATGTAACTTTAGGTTCAGAATCAAAACAAAAAGAATCATCTGCCCAGGAACTGTCCACCAAAACAAAGGAAGATAGTGGCAAGAAAACAGTTGGGAATGGTTCAGAATATATAGCAAAGCAGGCAGGGGTTGAAGGACGTGTAAGTTGAATTCTCACCATTTAAAAGATACCTGAACTAAGATCACCTTGAGCTAATAAATACTTTTGTTTCGCCTTTCAGTATTTTGTCATAGTTTGTGTATTGTTTGGTTCACTGAAATTCTTTCCCTACATTATCAGCTGGCCTAGCTGTGGTGGTGTAGTGGATAAAAATTGAAAATAAGAGACAGCCCTTTTCTTCTGGCTTACAAATAAATAAGATACAAGGGAAGGAGAGAGCAGGGAATCACTTAAATGCCAGAATAGAAAAAGTAATTTTTTCTTATATGTGCTGATGCAGCAGTTCTTTACCTGTGGTGTATGGACCCCCAGGGATTCGTGATGTCCTCACAAGGATCTGCAAAGGCCTGAAAAAATGTTATGATCTTTTACAGTTAAAATAGAAAGAAAGAACTAGGGAAAGAATGAAAGAAGGGAAGGAAGAAAGATGGACAAGACAGATGGACAAATTGGTATGGAATCATTCCTGTAAAAAGTTACAGTAGGAGTGTGTGCATTTACTTATTTCTCCCTTCCCTCCAAACCTGAAGACCCTTTGTGAGCAACTTGAAATAAATATTTGATGCACTTTAGGGTTTTAAATCTTGAGTTAAGTCTTGGTGGTCCGCAGCAACAAAAGATATCTAAAGCGGGTCCATGGTAAAGAAAAGATTAAGAACTAAAGATTCAGTGAAATGCCAGGAGGAAGTGGGTTCCAGTGACAGAGAGCAGAAAGGAGTGTGGGGAAGATGGAGAATGGATGATTTATTTATGGAGGACAAGGATACCAGAGGAGTTAACAGCAACATAATAAATTTCATTTATGTGCGGTCTTTCTCCTGGAGTGCGACCCAAGGTGGTTCACAAAAGAGTTAGTTAAAACCTGACAATACAATTTTAAAAATAATTAAAACCATCACATTTAAAACAATATAAAACTAATTAAGAAGCATACAAACATTAAAAAAGCATGTACCCCACTAAGAAGCCTTCCTGTTAGCAGTTATGCATTAAAAATCTGCTTAAAGAAAATGGTCTTTGCCTGCTGGTGAAGGGAAAGCAGGGAGCAGGCCAACCTAGCTTCCCATGGAAGGGAGTTCCAGAGGGTGGGACTGAGAATGCTCTTTCCCATGTCTTCATCAAACAAGCCTGTGATGATGAGACTGAGAGAAAACCTTCCCCTGTAGAGCTTACGATTCTGGCAAGTTCATATAGGGAGATAAAGTCTTTCATATATTCTGGACCTAAGCTGTATAGGGCTTTATAGGTCACGGCCAATATACAATCGGAATCAGAATCATAGAGTTGGAAGAGACCACAGGGGCCATCCAGTCCAACTCCCTGCTATGCAGGAACACACATTAAAGCACTCTCAACAGATGGCCGTCAAGCCTCTGTTTAAAAACCTCCAAAGAAGGAGACTCCACCACACTCCGAGGCAGCATATTCCAGTGCCTCGGAGCACTTTGAATTGTACCCAGAAGTGAATGAAGAGACCATGAAGAGAGTGAAAGAATGGCAGAGATGTCAATAAGAGAATGAAGATGGATGAAAGTCAGTAGAAGATGAAAAGCAAAAGGGGATAAGTACAAAAACAAGGAAGAAAGAATAACATGGTCAGAAGGGGATGGATCTGAGAGAAAAGGTGGAAAGACCCAGAAAACAGAGTTGCAGTTTTTACTGTAAGACATGAGAGAGAAGCTGCTTCAAGGAAGAGAGACAAGTGTCCATTTTCTAGATACTTACAAGGTAAAACAGATAAGATTTAGAAATGGAATGATGAGAATGGGAGGAGAAAAGATGGGAGCAAAGGTAAAACTGATTACAAGCTTGAGGAATGGAATAAAAAATAGAATTGTGGGGAGAATTCACTTCTGAAGAAGCAGTGAGATCAGGGAAAGAACAGTAGAATTGGAAGTCTTCAGCCCAACTAGTACTAGCCACAAAGCTTTAAAAAAAAGAGGCCATATAAAGACAGTTAAAATTGGGCAGAACCTTGAGGCAAACAGACAGAAAAGAGGAAGCAGAGGAAGCATTAACAAATGTAGAATTGCTGTTGGACTGGAACAACAGTCCAATTGCTGTTGGACTTGGGCACCAGGAAGTATAGAAAGCTCATGTCTGACAAAATATTTTGAGGGGTTGCTGGCTCCATAGTGCCTGTGTTCTGCAAATGCTGGATCTCCTTCCTCCATACGTGGGGTTTTAAGACTGAGGGACAGGAAAAATCTGTGCTTTAAGTCATACCCCTGGATTCTGGAAAAGCTGTTGTACCCCAGCCACTGAATTTCTGGATACTCTGCTTGCATATAAAGAAGTCACTCTGAAAACTACTATCACAGACTTCATTCTCTGAATTAAATCTTTGCTACATAGAACATCATAGATAATTGTTGGACTTGGACCATGGGTGATGGTGTAAGCTCATATTGTGTCTGATGTGGCAATGGAGGACAGAGTTTGAGGGGAAACTCAGAACAGCTGCCAGCAGTTTGGATTTGGGCAGAATGGTTGCCAGGAATTAGCTAGAGAGGGAAATGCACCCTGTGTATGGCTTTTCATGTTATTCAGAAGCAAACAAAACAAAAATACAACAATAATAGCCTTTTGCAACCACGTTCCCCCCCCTTCTCTCTCTCTCTCTCTCTTTTCCTTCTTTTTTTGGTGGGGAGTGGAATGGCCATTTCTGGGACTTGCTCCCATCTCCTGCCTGCTCCCTCCCAGACCTCATTCAAAGAATATTCTTCCTGCTCCACTGCATATTCTTCCTGCGCCACATCCAATGGCATTGCAGGCTACATCCAGCTGCTCTAATAGTCAAGCTTAGGGGCCATCAGGTTTGTACTACTGGGAAATCTTTCCCAACCAAACTGATTACTGCCATACCTGATTGTGCCGAGACTTTTAGAGAAATAATTGGCATTAATTCCAGTTCTGGAGCTGCCATGTTATTAAACACAATAATCAAAAGTGGCTTCTGCACTTTGATTTGGTCTGAAAAATAATAGCCACGGGTCCTCAGACAAGCTTATGTGCCAATAGGTGGACATTGATTTCTTTTTCAGATCTTGAGGAATTCAGTAGGCTTTGAAGTATACTGTAGCCATAGTTTAGGGAAGGATGAAGAAAGAGCTGTAGGATTGCTTTTCATGAAATGAGACAAGGGGGAAAATATTACTATTATACAAAAAAAAAGGTCGATAGAACTAGAAAATCACAAGGAAAGAGTGGTCTGAAAAACAAAGAGAGCCTCTGGTGGGAAAGCAGTAAGGAAAAAGAAGTGGAGGAGGAGATAGTGATCCCTCTTAGTATAAAAAAGCTGGTGTAGCTCATGTGCACTGGGACTTTAATCTCTGCCTTGCTGACTCTTTGCCCCAGATAAGAATCTGATTTGAGCAGTCATGCCTTTCTACATTTCCTGGCGACTTTACAAATGGTCCTGGCTAAACCTAAGTGCTCCTTTTGTATATTGTCTCAAGTTGTGCATCAGGGATGGGAATTGTGAGGCTCTTCAGATGATGAATGGCAACTCCCAGCATTTTTCTCCATTGGCTGCCTGAAGGGCTACGCAGTTTCCACTCCGGTTGTATATGTTGACTCATGGGATGTGGCAGTATGTTTGAGAAAAGGCAGTCCAAAACTTTTGGATTAGCGTATGTATGTTTATGAGAGCCAGCATGGTGTAGTGGTTTGAGCATTGTACTGTAATGCTGGAGACCAGGGTTCAGTTCCCTGCTCAGCCATGGAAACCCAGTAAGTGACCTTGGGACATCACACGCTCTCAGCTCCCCAAAAACCCATGATTGCCTTAGCGTTGCCATAATCAGAAATGACTTGAAGACCACCAAAAGAATATTAGTAGTAGTAGTATTGATAGTAAATACTGTACTTGAAAATTACACAGGAAGTTCTTGATGCTACGTACAGATACTGTGAGAGAGAAGGCAGTCAATTCCTGCATGCTTACAATGGAGGAAAAAGGAATATGAATGCAAGAGGAAACCCAATAATGGATGGAGCAGCTGAAGGGAGGAGGTTCATTTGCTTTGTCATGAAGCTTTTCCTAGGAAGCAGAGTATACTTCCCAATTGCTTGATCTCTTGACTGGAAATAGAGGAAGTTTCTTCACATTTGTAGTCCTCAGCCTTGTCCTTTTTGGATTACATTCCACAACTTGGTGGGTTTAGAAGAAAACAAAATATCGTGTAGAACACTTTATATTTTTTTTTTTATTTTAGATACACATTAAGTATGTCCACCTAAGATGTCTGGGGAGGCACCAATTTTCTGTGTTGCACCTTCAGGATTCTTTTTTCCTGTTGTACGCAAAAATATAAAAGTGCAAATGTTGCCACTTTGATCAAATAGTTAACTCTTGTTGGAGAATCAGGATGAACTGTGGTACCTAGTTGACTTATAAGTAGATAACTTGTCCAACGTGTAATGAGTGACTGTATTACAAAATGAACGACCTCTCTGGTTCTCAGTGAATCTCATCTGGATTGCCTACATTCACCTTTCTCCCTGTAGCTTGCCTATCCGCTCCAAGCCGCTTACCCTTTCCACTTGTAGGAGAGTGAGGAAAGGTGCTGCTGAAGGCCTCTCTTCCTTTTCCCAGTACCACAGCAAAAACACATTTATCACAGACTAGTGGATGTGGGGAGAAGCTGTCTAAACACTACTTATAGCCAGTATGTTTTTAGAAATTGTATTGTTGTACTACTTCTTTTCCACATTGCCCTTTTGCTCTTGGCCCTATTTAAGTTTATCAGTTCAGATCACAGTTTTTGGAAGAATGTTGCGTGTTTCCATTCCTGAGTGCCTATGAATTGATTTAAAAAGCACATCACAATCTCTGTAGTAAAACAAACTTTTAAATTTTACTAGAAATTATCAGAACTTGGAGCACAGGAGCTCAGAGAGCGTGAAGATTACCTAAAGCAGAAACGGGATGCCCTGATGGCTTTGAAGAAGGGGTCAAAAAATAATACACCACCACCGAGTGCAGAACGGAAAGAAGAACAGTTACCTGCTAAAGAGGTGAAAGAAGATGTGGCTGGAGTTATTTTTATGAGGATGGTTTTGTTCAGATAAGTCTGCTTGGGAAGAGCATGAGACCCATTGTGGGCCTCCATATGTGCACTCCCAATTAGATAACTTGAATAATGCTTTTTAGTGTCAGTGCATGGAAAGGGTGATGAGGGGGACTCAGTGGAGAACATTTGATAGGTATTCAAAACTTCTAATCAAGGATAAGTTTCCCACCTAGCTAAGAATACGCATCCAGGCTTAGATGATTCCTAGCTGATAACTTGGAACTAAAGAGCAGAGAAAACAAGAATGATAAATAGAATGTTGCATCTCCTGTGATTAGTACTCTTTCTACAGAGGATGGAAACTTGTGTGAACTACAAACAGGACATAGGCAAATGAGAGAGAGAGGGAGATGATTTCTTTTGTGGGAGATGACCTGTTTTCAGTTTGAGGGCATAAAGTGTCATTGAAAGGACAGTGGGAACTTTATGTTTACTCATTCCTCCTTACTCATGCAAGGAATGTAGCTCTTAAAAGACAGAAGAATAGTAGATGAAATACTTATCACTAGTGGGCAGAGCTCAGTCCATACTTAGAGGGTTGCCTTTTGTTCTGCTCTGATCTGTGAAGAAGTGTGAGCTCTTTCTTATGTGCTGGTTAGTTCCTTTTGTACAGTGAATGAAAAGTATCCTAACCAGGTTGGATGGATGTCTCTTGCCATATGTATGGCTGCTGTATAGAATAGGTAGATATAGTGAGGGTTTTGCAGAAGAGTGCTCAGAATAATGTTAACTGATTTAGCATGCTTGGTTTAAATGTTATGTTCAAACAAATTCAAAGCTTCATGTGAAAATTATTTTGTTGGAATATTTTTAATAATACAAAGTGAAAAGTATTTCCATTTAACAAAATTAACTGCACCTGAGTGAAAACTGTTCTTTCAGGATACATAGCTAAAGACAGCTGTACTTGATATATCATATCAGGGGTGACCAAATGTGGCAGCCATGGGTTGTTTTTGTGGCCCTCAAAAGGTGATTTAGAAAAAAAACACAGATGCATTAAGTATAATGACTTCCAATGTCTCTTTGAGAAGACAGGACAAGGAGCGGTTGCAATTATGGGACTTTATATTGCATTCAAACTATAGTTGTCTCCTAACATGACGACATACTGGGTGGTCAGGTGAAGAATACATGAAGTTTGGACCATCTTCCCATTGTTCAAAATCTAGGTGCCTTAGCTGGTCTCCTCTGACACTATGAACTCCCCCTAGCCAAAAATACAGTTAATGATAGCTTAAAATGAATGATCCTTAAAGAGAAGAGCTTCCTCAAAACAGGCCTCTAGACTGCTGTAGATTCTCAACCCCCAGCCTAGTAGGCTTGAATAACTCAGAGCTGGAGCTGGAATGTTCAGTGAGGGGGTCTCCAAGGTAGATAACTCCAAGCCCATCCTTATGGTGGCAGAATGTGAGACGACACTGAATTACAATAACTTCGTGATAAAGTAGAGATAGGCAACTGCTACTGCTGAGGGGCTACACTTGGCTCCAGAGTTCACTCCTCTAATTATTTTTAACTCTTCTTATACTTCATAGGAGGTGCAGGGATAATTTCACCACGTCCCTCTCCCCGTACCCTATAGAGAGCATTTATACCAGCTTTTCCTCCTCAGATTGAGTGGCTATTGCATGACACGGTTATCTCAAACTGTCTTGGTGGGCCTGTAGGTGGCCTACAAGCCATAATGTCCTTATCCCGATGGCAAAAATTACCTGAGTTGCTAGAATACTGAAATGAAACCTGGTTTACAAGTTAGAAATTATCCTGGAAGTCACCTAGTGCTATGGAATTGCCTTACCTGGTTAAAAAAAATCACTTTGTTAGATTTTACAGCTACTGGGATATGAATAAAGAGAGGTCAAAAGGAGAGAGACTGCAGGTTAACATGTGGTTCTTTCTATTAACTAAGTAAGGGTCAATTTTTGTTTTTTTTGTAAATCATCTTCTGCAGTCCTATGTTTTGTTGAAAAGTTTGATTAAACTCAATGGAACTTATGTCTAAATAGCCTGTATCTAAGTAACCATAGATACTGTAGCTTAATATTTTAATTTTATTTATTTTTAGGGAATGACAGAAGAAGAAGAACAAAGGTTGTTAAAGAAGAGAATCCTTGCAGCAAAACTAAAAGAAGAAGTTATTAATAAGCGATAGTTTAGTGAAAAGTGTTTCTAAGAAGAATTGGCGATACAAATTATATTTAGTGTATCTTTAACCATGAACTGAATTGCTCACAAGCAATTCTACATATTTACTTGATTTTATATGTTACAGACATGTTAATTTTGTTTCTTTTTTAAGAAATAGAGTGAAAAGTAATTTAATTTTGGAATGATTTTCTTAGGTAGGATAGTTCCATTACCAAAAACTTTAGTTTCTTATCATTTTCAGTATGTATTGATGGATGATAATACTGTGGTACTTTTGTTTGTTATAATATGGATTTTTGAATACTTATGTCAGAAATATTATCTTTATTTACAGCTTGGCATTAAAATTGTTACACTTTTAAAATTAAGCATGTGCAGCTAGTACGAAACCTATCATCTGTAAAGCCAATTCACACAATAGCCAAACAGTGAGCAGAGCTCACAGTCACACACCCCTCCAGCATGGAGCTGCAAACGGCCCTGTTTTTCCACAGCATTTCTCACTATCCATGCAGTGGGGGAAAGTGCATGGTATCCTTGCACATTACAAGATGTAAGCAGGAATACTGTAAATTATCTTTTTTGTGATCTGACTCTCACACATTGCTGTTACGTGCCTGTCTCTCTAACTCACACACACAGCCTTTGCGTGCCTGCTGAGTAAGTGTTGGAAACTTCTAGAGCTGAAAAAATCTGCTGCCTGCTTGTTGCATCCTCTACTATGCATATCTCTGGCGATTCCCACTAAAAGACCCTGTTCCCTTTTCAAAGCTTTTCTCTAGATCTTTAGTCTCAGTGTTACTTCTTTGTTTCATGTTTCCTTCTTAGTCTTGAAAAAGCCCCTTTCTCTCCGTCTTCTCTCCCCCTTCTAATTCTGTCTGTTGGTGTGAAGGGGCCTAGCCCCCCACCAAACAAGACTTTTACATCGAAGAAAAATCCTTGCTTCAAACAGTTGCTCTCATTGCCTGCTTTGTCTTAGGGAGACCCATATTGGAACAGGGCAGCTTAACAGGGCTTAAAAGCTTTTGCACTCGAGGATTCCCCAGGACATTGGCTCTTTGCTATGTTGCAATCCTTGACCTCAGGCAGAAATCCCTTAATTGACTCCTTAACTTCAGGAAGGAACTGCCTAATTGACTCTGACGGTGGCTCTCACTTGCTCCAGCTTGGTAATTGATGCCACAGCTGTCTCAGTACCAACTCACCCAACAGAGTTGTCAGGCTTTGATGTGCCTCAAGCGGTACTTGGGTCCCCTCTACCCACCTGCTTGATATCAACATCATCAGCTTGATGCTATTGCTTGGAAATTCTACACCTCAGCTGCACTGGCCTTTCACGTGGCTATCAGGCTTACCACAGGTGCTCTATGGGAAATTAGCCTCCATGCTAGACAAGCTCAAAGATCTCATTCGCAAAGCCACTTTGATAGGTCATGCGCCCATTGCATCACTGGACAACAAATCACATTGGCCAGATGTGTGGCAGACTGTGAGGTGAAGACCCAGCCCAAGATCAGAGACATGCAATTAGTTGAGCTTGGGCTCTTGAATACCAGCATCCACAGTGAGTGTTGAAATTGGGCCTTGTGCAATGGTGGGGGGATTTCTTCCTGCAGGGTCTAAGTGAGATGCATCATTCTGATGTATCCCGTACAAGGACGAGTGTTGAATTCTATGCTGCTTGCCTCAGTTTTTACCACAGAAGATCTCCATTCTCAGATATGACTCTAGCTGCCTCACTTTTCACAGAGACAAGGTAGGCCTGCGCCATGGACAATCCACTGTCTTTTCCGTATTCTTCCCTAATCCTATGTGTGACAGGGAAATATGCCTACAGTTCCTTGACATCAGAGGGGCCATGGTGCTTTTCACTGACAGGACAAAAACCTTTCAGAAAACCTCCAGGTTGTAGATCTGCTACAAGGGCGCTAGGAAAGACAGTCTAAAAGTCTAAAAGTTGATTTCTACAATAATTTGTCTTGCCTAAGACTTTTCCCACAAGCCATAGCAGTGTCAATGGCTTTCCTCCAATAAGTTTTGCTCTATGAAGTATACAGTATGGCCACCTGGTCAGCACCATTGATGGTCGTCCATCCTACCACTGCCACAAGCTCCAGGCATGCGGTGTTGTGCACTTGCACCATGCACTCAGCTACTCTGAACTAACACCTTCCTATCTCCTACCAGTGAGTTTTGCTTTGTATTCTACTCGGGTTGCGTTACCAATAAACATGGTTCTTTGGACTCACTCAACCCTCCACAAGGTGCCATTTCTTCATTCTGATTTCATACTGTGCTATGTTGGACCTGGGTCTTGGGCTATGCACAGTAGGGAGTGGGTGAGGCTAAACCAGAGCTGATTTTTTTTCAGTTCTATAAAGTTCCAACAGTTGTACAGGTGCAGAAACCATGTCTGTGAGTTCAGATGATCAGCTGAAGAATCAGTTACAGACAAGCAACTTGTTCTTGTACTACAGAGGTAATGTTTAAGTTTCCCTGTGTCTGTTATACCAAGAAATGATATCTGTATTTCACTCACAATTCAGAATAGTCCAGTCTTCATCACTGCTTTGGAGATAACATGACTACCTCCAGATCTTCAATACAGTGAAAACACAGGCTAGCCACATTTCATGTAACTTTTTATTAAAATAGTATTTAACTGAGACATGTTGGCAGATGCAATCTTTCTCTTAAAAAAAAAAATCAGTTGAAAGGGCCCCAGGCATTTTAAATGTGGGCTGTCCTGTGGCAAAAAAATTCCAGCTTACGAACTGGAAAGAAGTTGGGAAACGGGCAACAAATGCACCTGAGGCAGACGGTGAAACTCGAAGGGAGGAGGCTAAGTGCATCTTCCACAGCTTTTCAATCATTCCAGTATTGACTGGTGTGTCATCTTTTGTTTACATTAAACCATAAAAACCACTTTTTTTTCTTTTTTTGCTTTCTTGAATGAGTCTGCACGTGTCTTAATATTCCTAACAGCTTTTGAAAAGGATGGAAGATGAGCCTCAATTGTGCTTTGGGTCTTTTTCAGTGACTGAGCTTAAGAAAGGGCAGGTGAATACCTTTCTGAAGGGAAATAGGACACATACACTTTTCTTGGGGAAATGATGCAGTTTTAAGGGAAAACTTTACCTCTGCAAGGTGTGGGGAAAAGACTTGCTAAAGCATATACAGATGGTAAATGTAAGATGGTACATACATAGTAACTACATAGTAACTCCACTGAACTGGCCAAACTGCTTCCCCACATTTTTCTACAAAGAAGACACTCTCAGCTGAAGTGAAAAGGAAGCCCCATTCTTGGTTGCCTGGAGCCCCCAAAGGGCAGAGATACGTTCCTCAGGCCGCATTAACTGCAAGTCATCACAGCATACTGAATCAAATCCAGGATTCCTTTGCTTTTTCTCTGCCAGATTTGATTCAGTGGCATATAATGATTAAATTGTACAAGTAACTATCTCCTTTAAAATCCTCTAAAATGGCCACATTTCATAATCTGAATTAACTTACCATTTACAACAAACCAAACAAAACCAGTAATTATGGAATTACAGGGTCACATTTTAATTCCTGAATTTTACAGGTTCATTAATATTACCACATGTATACAAATGGTGTAAAACAAGTACAGTGGTTTTTCTTCTCAATACAAAATAAACTTCTGTTTCATGGAAAAACTATACTTCATATCTACACAGACAGCCCATCTTTTGCAAACAATAGCTAAAATTAAAATTAACTACAAAATCTCCAAAACAGGGAAATTGTCAGCACTGTTCCAGGAGAAATGGACCCATAACACATTGCAAGAGTGATCTATAATGATGGATTGCTGCTGGTTTCATAGTTCAAATCACTCTTAACACAATTTGTAGTTTGGGGAATTTCTTTATTCTGCATGATCTCAGATCATATATGGCCAAACTAACAGTAAAATATTTACAGTTCACTTGCTCTGAAAAATAAAAAGGTCTTAAAATGGTTGCCTCCATCAATTCACCTAAGTGTATCTTTTGAAATTTGCTTAAATACATGGAATGTGTTAAGAAGCAACCTTTGTACTAAACCCTTTAGGTTCAAGGTGCTGCATGCTGACTAAGTAACTAGTCAAAAACTACTACAATCCCAAATCAGTAGGGTTCAAAACCTTCTGGCAGCATTTCCAAACACTGTCTCTGTTACTCTTGCAAATGTTAAATGCAGATGGCTCAAGGAAAACATTTCCTGAAACTAGCAAGGAGTAACTCCATTCAACTTGGCTTCTAGAAAAAATTATTAGTAGTTGCACCTCATATGCCATTTCAAGTACTAGGGTTTATTGATGGTTTCTTTAAAAAAAATCTGAGAGCAAATGTTCCTTGGTATTGGTTTTCCTGGATAGCGTCTGCTCATCTTCCATTCTGAACCCAGCTTTCTTCCTTCCAAAATACAGAGTTGGGGGAAAAATTAATTTACCACTCAACATGCACTACGTAGCAGGGTGCTACCCTCTAGAATTTGTCTGACTGTGCAAATTAGTGGTCCCCAAGGCCTGAATTAATTTTTTATGTAAAGAAAATGAATCACTGAAAAGAGGTGATTGCTTAAAACTCCCCCCCACAATGGACAGCACCATTACAAAGTTAGGTTATTAGGTTTGCAACTGAAGCCTTACAATTTTCTTATAGCTTGAATACAAACTGGGCAAACCCTGCAGTTATCAAAAAGTTACTTATCCCATCCCCATCCCTTCACAGAACCAGAGATGATCCTTTCATTGGCAAGCTGTCATCGAAGTGCCGATGACTAACCCACCATTTCAGTTGAGTTCAGTTCAGCCTGAATAGCAGACTCGTTGACTAGAAAGGGATTAGATTCTTTGAAAGCCTGATGTTCTCATAACTAAACCCTTCTAGTCGAGTTTCTTTTGCTACTCCTTGTATTCTCATGTATTTTCCAGGGAGAAAGCTTTCTGAGTCAGACTATTTAGTTCAGTCACAGCATTTAAGCACCCTCAGTTACAGTTTGTTGCAGTATTTTAAGAGCCAAGGCGAGGTCTTTTTCTTGGGGATGTTTCCTCCTCTTCATCTTCTTCCTCATCATCTGGGTAATCCACAAGGCCAACTAAACTTCCCTGTTAAATGTAAAGGAAAAATCTACATTTGAAAAGAATTCTCAGGAAAAACGAATTGTTGTGACCTGTCACCCTTGTGATCAGAACATGAAAGAAAAAACCAGTATCTGATCACCTTACAGGGCTTGGTGTAGCTTTGCTTCAGAAGGAAAGGGGACAGAGACTGTACTTTTACAAGTGACCTAGGCAACTATCAATAAATGATGCACGAATTGTCCCAACAGACTTTACTAATGTTTCTGTATGGCTACTGGCAACTACTTGAGGCTGGTGTCCCTCACATCAGACCCATACAGACCTCCCATGAACCACCACCACCCCAGGTTGCAGTGGAAGGGGAGCCATTTCAAATCCAGAGTTGAGAGAGGAAATGGAAGGGAAAAGAAAAAAGAAAAAAAAAAGAATAGAGATCCCAAAGAGGAAATAGAACACTGCTATTCTGTACCTCTCTTAACTTATGGACTTTTCCAGAAAGAGGTTGGCAGCTAAGCACTACAGGAGGCAACCAAGAATTAAATGGCTCTGTTAAAAAGACAGCTAGGAAATGGCAGGCTGGGGTGGGAGGAGGAGAGGGGCATGCGTCAGAAAAGTACAGTGACTCAACTGGAGGGAGGGAAAGAGTGGAATGTCCACTTTCTCTGTAGTATCTCTGTCTCTTTGCATCTGGGTTTGCTTGATTTTTTTTCTGCCCTCTGAGTCTATGCATGTATGTGTTCCTCTCCATCACCACCAAAAGAACAAACCATGGTTCTGTTTATTTCATCATCTATCTGCTTCCGGGCAGATACGTAGGTTTCTGTCCAGACTCTCTGAACCTCTCCATGAATGCTCCCCACTTTGTGTGTGACACAACAGCCCATTCTGTGAATGGGCAGGTTCTCCATGGCAGCCATTTTGTGGCTGTGTCCACAGCATTCTCTTAAAATGTGCCTCAGGTCCAAAGAGATTTAATGCACATGCAGGCTTTCACAATAAAAGGCATCCACGGTAAGCGTGATTCGCAATTCAGTGACAGACGATTAGACATGATTTGCTCCACATGCAAGCATTGAGAAAGCCCTGAAAGAAGAATGTTACATTCCCATTTTATGGGGTGTGTTACCACAAGGTGTTATGATGGCAGCTTACTTCGTTTTAGAAGGGGATTATACAAATTAGAGAACAAAGCTATCAAAGGCTATTAAGTGATATCACTACATTGACAAAAGAGGCTGCAGACAAAGAACAGGGAAAGACAGCGGCCTACATGCCGTGCTTGCCAGCTTCTTAGAGCCATCTGGTTGGCCACTACGATACAAGCATATAGCCAAGCCATATGCTTGGCTATATGGACCTTTGGTTATGATCCAGCAGGGATGCTCTATGTATTTTAGGAGAGCCATCTTGCACATACAGACATACATTACTGCAAGCAGGACTGTCCTGTATGTGGGATAAGGACAGGTTGCTTACCTGTAACCATAGCTGTTCAAATGGTTATTTGTGAACTCTGCAAATGTGGCTACTGCACCTGTAAACTGCATCATTCAGAACCTTCTAGAGTTGTTATGTAAACATTTTGGCGGTAGTCCCTCTTCCCGTGGTCAGCCTAACAGCCACTCAAATCCTGAGTTCCTTGAATGCCCACGCAGCACCCAAGGAGCTAAGGAGAGAGCATGACGCACAGAAAGGAGGAACAGTGGGTGTTGCATGAGTTCAGATGACCACTCAAAGAACTACGGTTACAGGTAAGCAGTCCATTGTCCTTCTTCATGGTCTCTGCGACCCACACAAACGGAAGACTAGCAAGCTGCTCACCACAGGAGGTGGAAGTGTCATCCAACACACGAAAACAGCACTGCTCTGCCAAACACAGTATCAGCCCTAGACCTGTTGTCCAACCTATAATGAGTAATAATGGTCAGGAGCTGAGACAAGGTAGCTGACCCGCAAATCTCCTCCAGAGACATGATTTTCAGGAGGGCTGATGAAGCAGCCACAGCCCTGGTAAAATGGCTATGCACATGAACAGGAGTATCTTTCTTTGTCAGTTTGTAGGCTAGATGGATGGTCAAAGAGACACAAATAGAGGTGTTGAGATGACACAGGTAGATCCTTCTTGTTTGAGAAAGAACACACAGAGGGCCCCTGGGACTGACAAAAGCCAACAGTCTTGTGGATGAAAAAGGCAAAAGTTTGCCTAACATCGAGACAGTGCAAAGCACGGTCCAAGTCAATTGTATGGTTCTGCATGAATGCAGGTACCACAATGTCTTATTTCTAATGAAAGGACACTATTACTTTCAGAAGAAAAGAAAAGTCCAGTCTAAGGACCACTTTCTCCTTGCGGAACTTCAGGTATGGAAAGTCCACATGCAGAGTGCACAGTTTTCCTGTTTGCCTGACAGTCTATTGCCACCAAGAAGGCTATCTTCCAGATAAGCAGATTAATGTCACACTGTCTTGGCTCAAATGGTTTCTTCGAAAGCTGAGAAAATACCAGCTCCAGGCTCCACTGAGGTGCAGATCCCCCAGTACTGGTGGATGAAAATTCTTGTAGCCCTTCAAAAACCACTTAACCAATGGGTTCTGCAAGCAGGAAGGCCTACTGATGATTTGAGGAATGGCAGAAATTGTTGCCAGGTAACATCTGATGGAGGGGGGAGAGAGGGGGAGGGGAAGAGAGGGAGAGGGAGAGAGAGAGAGAGAGAAAGAGCGAGCGAGAGAGAGAGAGAGAGAGAGAGCGAGCGCACTCTGTCAGACAGCAACAGGAGGAATTCCAGCACATATGATGGACTTATGCTTGAATCAGAAAGATCCCTCTAAGCGACAAAAAAGGACAAGACTTTTGGTTCATTTATACATGTAGGACCACTGGGTTGCAGGTCTAAGTGCAGCTGCAATGATTTGCTGAACTGGAGCCAAAAGAGAGTCTGAAGAAACACCCCACAAGCCTTCGGTCTGAGACTAGCCAAGTCTAGATGTTTCACTTGCCTGTCGTGCAACATCAAGGAGAGCTGTCCTCTCCAGCAGCCTGATGTAGGAGTCCTGAGTGAGGTGGAGCAGAGGGACAAACCAAGGCTGTCTGGGCCATCATGGAATGCTCAGGATGCGCTTTGCTTCAGCTCTCTGAATTTTGGCAGTTATCCTGTTGACATGAGGAAATGGTGGAAAAGTGTACACGATGGGGCCTTCTCAATGAAACAGGAAGGCATTGTTGAGAAAACCCTTCCCCGGATGTGCCCTGGAGCAGTAGGTCTAGGACTGTCTGTTCTGTGCAGAGGCCAAGAGAACCACTTCCTGAGTGCCCCACTTCCTGAAGCTGGTATAGAGTATGTCCAGACGAAGTCTCGATTTGTGGCAAGAAGGTTGGAGTTCTGATGAAAGCATCGACTAGGACATTCTGCTCTCCTGGTAAATGGATCATGGAGATGCCTCTGTAATGCACAAGTCCTAGAAACAGAGCATGTGATGAAGCAAGGTGGTCAATCTTGTTCCTCCCTTGTTTGTTCATGTAGTACACCACTGTGTTGTTGTTGGAGACTACTTGAATAACCTTGCCATGCAGAAGAACCTTGAAAGCCTGGAAGGCTTTCTCCATAACAAACATCTTGAGGGCATTGATGAGATCGCTCTCTTTCTCTGTCCAGCAACTCTTGATCAAGAATCCTTCCACATGAGGCCACCATTCTAGGGATTGATGGATGGCCCTTAGTATGGTGAGAAGCATCTGGGGAGAAAAAGTGGCATAACCAGGCCTTCAGAGGATGCATCCAAAGCTTCATGTTTGATGTTACTGATACTGTGGAGGCCAAGAACCTGAGCAGCACTTGAATGTCCTTGGAGCTTACCCTGTAAGTGTGCTGGCACAGCAGAACAGCTTCTGTCAGGTTCTTGTGTCTCTCATCTGGCAGGCAGGCAACTGAGACACAGGAGTTAAGAATGGCTCTGATGAACCTGACAGTCTGAGATGACTGCGGATGAGACTTCTTGTAATTCATTATCAGCCCCAATTTGCTGAGGAGGCAAAGTGTCATACTGATGTTAGCGAGAAGGCAGGTTTTGGAATGGGCAACAGGGAGCCATCCATTCATATGAGGAAATACAATACCACCTTGTGGCCTGAACTGTGCAGTCACCATTGCCACGCACTTCGTGAAAAGAACAGGTTGCTTACTTGTAACTGTGGTTCTTTGAGTGGTCATCTGTGCCCTCATACATTAGGTGCTTTTGCGCCTGTGCGGTAGCATTCGGAAGATTCTAGAGCTCAGTAGCTTGGCGGGAACCCCTCCCCCATGCTGGTGCTGCGCATGCTTAGCCCGCCGAGCAACGGTCACTCCTCAGTTCTTGGTCCGCCGAGTAGAATGGGACCTGAAAAAGAGGGGACGGTTGAGCGAGCATGTATGAGGGCACAGATGACCACTCGAAGGACCACAGTTACAGGTAAGCAACCTGTTCTTCTTCTTCGTGGTCTCTGTGCCTCATACATTAGGAGACTGTGTAGCTTACCAGTAGGATGGTGGGTCAGGTCCTACAGAACAGAAGCCAGCACAGCACATCTGAACCGAGCATCTTGACGGGACCGGCAGTCCAGCCTGTAGTGGCACACAAAGACCGATGGCTGGGACCAGGTCGCCACACGGCAGAGTTCCTGCAGGTCGACTCCTCGCAGGAGGGCTGCAGATGTTGCCACGGCTCTAGTAGAATGAGCCCGAAGAAAGTCTGGTGGAGGCCTCTTGGCAAGCTCATACGCCAGCTGGATAGTCTGGGCCACCCACTTGGAGAAGTGTTGGGTGGACACTTTGTGGCCTCTTCGACGTCTGCCATAGCACACAAAAAGGTGCGGGGTCTGTCTATAAGAGGCAGTCCTGTCTTTATAAAACGTCAAGGCCCGACATACATCCAAGGAGTGAAGGGACCGCTCCAAAGGTGTAGTCGGGTCCGGGTAGAAGGTGGGCAGGATGATGTCCTGGCTCAGGTGGAAGTTGGATACCGCCTTCAGCAGGAAAGAGATGTCAGGCCGAAGGACCACCTTGTCTCTGTGAAAGACGAGGTATGGCTTGTCAGATCGTAGGGCTGTCAGCTCTCCTGCCCGCCTGGCAGAGGTGACAGCCACCAAGAAAGCAGTTTTCATGGCGAGTAGCCTGTCATCTGCAGTCGCCACTGGTTTAAAGGGCGGCCTTGTCAGTTGAGACAGCACCAGTGATAACGACCACGGCGGTAGTGGCGGCGATACTGGTGGGTAGAGGTGCTGCGGGCCCTTGAGAAACTGCTTCACGGTACTGTGACGGAAGAGAGTCGCTGATGGGGATCGTAGAGGTTGGTATGCCACAATAGCGGTGAGGTACACCTTCAGTGATGGGAAGGTCAAGCCCTGCTGTCGAAGGTGTAGGAGAAAATGGAGCACGGTAGGCAGGTTGACAGGCGATACCGGCTCCCGTCATTCTTCGGCAAAGGCAACGAAATGCTGCCATTTGTAATGGTAGTTGCGGCGTGTCGATTCCTTCCTGGCCGTGGTCAGGACGTTGCCAATGATGGGGTCGTCTATGGCGATATCCTCCAGGCATGAAGGGCCAAGAGCAGCAGGTCCGGGTGTAGCACGAGACAGTTGGAGTGGGATAGGAGATCTGGTGCCATCAGGAACTGGAGGATCCGTCCCTGGGCAGCCTCGAACAGGGGCCCGAACCAGTGCTGCCTCAGCCAGTACGGTGCCAAAAGGACGACGTCTGCTCGGTCTGCAAGGATCTTGGATATCACCCGGCCCAGGAGGGGGAACAGAGGAAATGCATAGAGGAATCTCTCATTCCACCGAAACTGGAAGGTGTCGCCGATGGAGTGGCAATCGTGGCCGGCCCTCGAGCAGTACCGACAACACTTCGTGTTCTCGGTGGTGGCGAAGAGGTCGACTGTCAGCTCGCCCCATCGATCCTGCACCATCTGGAAGGCCTCACTGGAGAGGGACCACTCATGATGGGATGAGGTAGCCCTGCTGAGGGCATCCGCTGTGGTGTTCTCCTGCGCAGCCAGGTGAACCGCCACTGGGTGGATCCGGAGCAATATGCACCAGTCCCAGAGGTTGAGGGTGATGTTGAGAAGGGCGGTCGAGTGAGTCCCTCCTTGCCTGTTGACGTAGCAGACTGCCGTGGTGTTGTCGGTGAGGATTTACACCGTGCGGCCTGCGACGAGGTGACAAAACACCCACAGAGCTTTGGAGATGGCAAGTAGCTCGAGAGAGTTGATATGAAGGGCAGTCTCGTGACTGATCCACTGGCCGCGGACTCTGAGCACAGTGTGCTCCCAAGCCAAAGAGTGAGGCATCCGTTGTCACCGTGACCTTGGGGTTCTGCTCCCGGAATGGCATGCCCAACAGGAGGTGGCTATAAGACTGCCACCACAGCAGGGATTGGCGCACCTGTCGAGGAAGTTGGTAGTGGCGTGACTGGTTGTCCCTGAGTGGGTCAAACACCTGGACAAACCAGTGCTGAAGCGGTTGTGCGCGAAGTGTGGAGAGATAGGTGATGGCCATCGTCGAAGCCATGTAGCCGAGGAGCTGTTGGATTCTCCTGGTTGTCACCATTGGAGCATGGAAGACAGAAGACGCTGCCCAACAAAACGTCCACACCCCGTCCAGCGGTAAGTATGCCCTCGCTGATACCGAGTCCAGGGTCGCCCCAATAAAGTCAAGAACCCTTGTGGGTTCAAGATGGGACTTCTTCGGATTGACCCGGAGTCCGAGCCGGGTGAGAAGAGACAGAGTCCGGTGTATGTCCTTGTAAAGTTCTCGTTGGCAGGACGCCACCAAGAGCCAATCGTCGAGGTAGGGGTAGATCAAGACGCCTTTCTTCTGCAGAAATGACACCACGGGGGCCATGCACTTGGTGAAGACCCATGGCGTGGTCGAGAGGCCGAGCGGCAGCACCCAGTACTGGTAGCAAGTGCCGTCGACCATGAACCACAGGTACCGTCTGTGCTGTGGGCAAATGGGGATGTGGAAGTAGGCGTCCCGAAGATTAATGGAGGCAAACCAGTCCCCTCGCCGAAGGAAAGGCAGGATCGAGGGTAGTGTGGCCATCTTGAACCTCTTGGGGCAGATGTCGGCGTTCACCCCTCGATGGTCTAGGACAGGTCGGATACCGTCTTCGGTACAGTGAAGTACCTCAAGAAGAAGCCAGTGGTCTTGACTGAGGACGGAAGTTCCTCGATCGCTCCCTTCTGTAGGAGGGACTGGATCTCTTTCAGTAATACTGAGCTGGCCAGGGTGGAGTAGTAGACACCTCGCGGCGGAATATCCTGGAACTCTATGGCGTAGCCCAGGTGGACGATGGTAAGTACTCAGGAGTCCGTAGTGATTTCCGCCACTCGGCAAGGTGTCTGGCCAAGCTCGGCTGATGTCAAAGGTTTGCTGGGAGGGTGAAGATTGGCGTCGGTGGGGACCTGTGGAACACATCAAAACCATGATTTCGTTCCAGACGAAGACTTCTTAGAAGAAGATGGGCATCTTTGAGGAGGTCTCCATGAGGTAGATGAGGTGGATGAACGGGACGCAGTCGATCGCGGTGACTGCGGTTGATATGTGGAGGAGGACCTTCACCACAATGGTCTAGAGCTGAAGCTGTGGCAGGACTGGGCCAGTAGATTGATGCCCATCTTCCTCGCAGTTAGACGGGCCTTAACAAGATGGTCCATGGCCTCATCCGTCGACGTATGGAAGAGTCCCTGGCCGTCGAACGGGAGGTCCTCAATCCTCCTGCGGCTGTCTTCCTGGACCCCTGACGAATGCAACCAGGCATGTCGTCGAAGGGCCACCGCAACTACCATCACCCTCGAGGTAGCCTCCACGGCGTGCCTCGAGGAGGTGATCTGCTGGTTGCCAGCCACAACGGTTTCACTGAAAAGCTGTGTGGTGGTAGCACGGGACTCTGACAAATCAGCAAGGAGTGGGGCGAGCCGGTCCAGGATGTTCCGATGGTATGCTGCGAGGCGAGCCATCGTGTTCAGGGTCCTGGCCACCAGGGAAGATGCCAAGTAAAAGCGCCTGCCGAAAGTATCGAGCTTCCGACCTTCACGGTCCGGCGGAGTCGTACATGCTCGGTTTCCACCCTTCGTCTGGGCCGACTCGGCCACAATGGAGTTCGCGGTCGGATGACTAAAGAGGAACTCCGCGTCCTCCCACTGTGTCTTGTATAGGTGTTCAAGCCTGTGAGGGATCGGTTGCGCTGAAGCCGGCATCACCCACGGTTGCTTCATGGCATCCAGCACCGTTGGCAGAAAAGGTAGAGGCGCAGTAGATGTGGGTGTGTCTCCAGGTATTGGGAGACAGGATCCTGCCCCGCTGGGGCCAGTTCCACAACCTTCAGGCTGAGGGCCGTGGCCATATGGAGGATTGCCGAGAACTGCCGCACGTCCTCCGGTGCTGACTCCGGTCCCAGTTCTCCGAATGCCAATGGAGGTGACTCGTGGGATGACGGAGCTGACTCCATGGAGTTGGGGTCCAACTCGTATGACTCCGAAGATGGAGTCGGAGATCTTTCCACTGTTCTCTCCTGAGATGGCTTGCGAGCAAGGAGAGCCAGGGTCACCGTCGGAGCAGCAGGCTGCGCCGGTACCGAAGTCGACGTCGTGGTCAGGATCGACGTGACCTGGAGGGGCACCACTGAGGGCGGTGGGCAGCCTGTGTTGTCGACGTCGCCAGTTGCGTCACTTGTGCCACGGTGGGTTGGGGCATAAGATGCGTCGCAGTTGACGTTGTTCTCGGGGGAGGCGACACTGCTCTGTAACGGAGTGAGGGCTCCCGAGACCTCCAATGACGCGGTGAGTTGGATTGGCAGCCTCTCGTATTGGGAGCGATGGGCTTCTCTGGAGGGCGAGTGAGACCGATGTCAAGGCGACCAGTACCGTGTGTTGGGATGGTACCAGTCCCTGTACGACGGGGAGTACGAGTAGTACAATCCTGGGGGCTCTCGCCAGAGGTGCTCCTGGCCGTACCTACCAAGGTAGGAGGCGGAGGTGTAGACGGAGTCCACAGATAGGGTCTCTCCAGGTGCATCTCCTGAGGTCGTGGGAATGGAGTCCTGGCTCTCTGGTCAGGAAAGCGGCACTCACTCCGTCTAGAGGCTGGCCTGTGGGTAGGCAAAGGCCGACGTCGGACCACAGCCTCCTCCCGGCGGTCGACCGATGGACGGTGATGCAGCGGAGTAACCGCAGCCATCAGCTCGGGCGGTTCCGAGGGCAAGACCTCCACGGTCCGCTCCTCGTTAGACACCTCAAGTACTTCCTGGACTTCCAGAAGCTCTTCTGGTTTCCCAGTGAGCTGGGTGGGAGGAGGTGTCGGGAGATGTGTCTCCTTCTGAGGGAAGTGTCTCTTTTCCTTCCTCCTCTTCTTCTTTTCCTTCTCCTTACCGGCCTCCTGGGTTGAAGGACACTTTTTCTGTGCCGGTGTTAGTGGCTTGGAGAAGGTCGAGGTCTGCGAGTTCGCATGGTACCGACGAGGTGGAAGGTACGGTAGCCGCTGCCGCTGAAGTGGTCGCTGGTCGGGCGGATTTTTCGGCCATGACACCGTGGGCTTCGGTCTGTTCTAGTGCACGCAAAGACTCCTCCCAACAACGAAACTTCAATCTCGCTGAGCAGTTGTGGAGGGTCTGGTGAGTGAACTGTTAACACACGGGGCAGGCCTGGACCTAATGGCCCTCACCCAAACAGAAGAGGCACTCACAATGTTTGTCCGAAAGTGCGACCTTCCTTCCACAGGAGACGCAGCTTTTGAACAAGGCCGACACAGAATGTGTCCAGCAAGTAAAGAAGAGAGGAAGAGCGGGGGTTCGATATCGAAAGAACCAGTCCGAGATCCAAAAATCGTATGTCAAGCCAAAAACCGGGTCGAAACTAGAAGCCCAAAACACCAAAGCCAAATCGCAATCCGAAACCGTACTCCAAAGTCTAAAAAACTGAGTCAAAAAGCCAAGAGTAAGCCAAGAAGCACAAGCTACCGAAAGAACCTTCTGTTCGCAATGGCGGACAAGAAAGAACTAAGGCATGACCATTGCTCGGCGAGCTGAGCATGCGCAGTACTGGCATGGGGGAGGGGTTCCCACCAAGCTACTGAGCTCTAGAATCTTCCGAATGCTACCGCACAGGCACGAAAGCTCTTAATGTACAAAGTCTGAAAGGAAGGACCAATGCAAAGGTTGGATCATGATATGCAAGTATGCATCCTTCATCACAAACCAGTCTCCTTTTTGCAACAGGGGCATGACAGTGCCAAGAGAGACCACGTGTAAGCATTTGGGCTGGACATAAAAGTTGACACCCCTTGGGTCTAGGATGGGATGAAGGCATCCATCTCTCTTCAAAACAGTGAAGGAACAGGACCTCCCAATAGGATGGAAGGAGGGTTCAATGGTGCCCTTGAAGTGAAAAGTGTTGATTTCCCTGAGAAGTGCTTTGCAGAGGGGAGCAATACAGGTTACTCCCACAGGTGGATAGTCCCAAAACTCTTTGGTCTAACCCTGCTGGACTATTTTCAGATGCCAGGTGCTGGATGTTACAGAGGCCCAGGCATGGTGGTAATCTTGTAGTCTGTTGCTGAAGGGAGGAGTGGTGGTAAGAAGAGAGCAGTCCTGGCCACCAGACTTTTTGCAGTATGCCTGCAATTAGTATTTGGCAGTTGTCAAATACTTCCATGATGAAGACAGCAGAAGTGTAGATGTTCTGGAGTGTCTGGATGTCAAAGCGCTGAATGAACACTTTGATGCTGAAGATTGCCTAGACCATCTGTAATGAGACCGGGACAACAAGTGGCCTTGAGGATGGAACCCAAACTTCTCTGCAGCTGTACACTGCTCCAACTTTTATCTGTCTCTTTGTTAAAGAGGCCACTCTCATCAACATTTGACCATAGCATGATAATCCAGACGACTAACCACGCATGCCTTTCAAGCGCGATTGCCTCACCAATGTTTTGCCACAGCAGTCAGCCATGTGCCCTGCAGTACTCAACTGTAGGGTAGCCAGACTGTGGGGTTCCATCTGCAATGCTCCTGCCAACCGCTTACCATCTTCAGATAACTTTGCCAAGAAAGGTGTCATTGTTTCTCACAGGCTCCGTTGATACATGGTCATACATAACTGGTAATTCTGTAGGAGACAGCAGCAGTGGAACAGAACTTCCTGGCTAGTATATCTAATTTCTTACTCTCCTTACTGGCAGGAGTGGTGAGTTTCTTTTGAGTGGATTTAGAGTGTGCCACTTCAACAATAATTTGGGGTGATGTAGCAGCCAATCCAAACCAGACTCCAGTACACAGTACAGACTGCCTACTTTCTTTGGCATTGGTTGGACGATGGAAGGTACAGTCCAAGATCTATGTGCTGCTTTCAGGAGGGATGGCACTAGTGGTACTGATGCAAGAGCTGGCATCTTTGTCTGGATTCAATAGTATATGGGACCCTCAGGCTCAGATTCTGGCTGCCTGGTGTCCAACTGTAGCATTCACACCACCCCTATCATCTGTTCTGTGAAAGTGTGGACATCATTACTAGCTGAAATCCAGATTGACAAGGAGTGCACTGGTGGCATATCCAAAGAGGTGGAAGAAGAATCTGACACAGAATCCTCCAACAATGAGGAATCCTGAATTAAATGCTTACTAGCACAGGGCGGAGAAGGAGAAACCCAAAGGAGTCTCAAAATTGAAGACTGAACCCCATCTGGAGGCTCTGGCACTGGAAGAAGTGTACGCAAACTGCCAGCTTCTGAGGGTTGAGATGAACCCAAAGGCTGAGCAGAAGGTTGAGCCTGAAGAGCAGCATGTGTGCAGGAAGACTCTGTATCCCATTTTTTCTTTCATAAATATTTTTATTAAAGATTTCAATTAAAAATAAAAAACCCCACCCCACTTCCAGGCTTGTTTCCAGTTGAATCTGCATGTATTCATTCCATTCATACATAATTAGTGTTTCTGCCAAAGAGATCATGGTCTGCTCAGTACCAAAAGTGATGGCCTTGATGCAGAATGAGATGGTCACAAAGCGACTGCTGATATCAACTACATCAGTGGTATGGTGGGGAAAATTGGTGGTGAGGTGGTTATATGGAACTATGCTGTTGCTATGTCAGTTCCTATTGGTTAGTAAAGTGGCCTAGAACCATGAGGGTTGTGTGAATCATAGTCATAATCTTCATAATGTTTCTAAGTAGGGGAGCAACTGTGCCAGTAATATGGAGAGTATCCATGGTGATGGTGGTACAGCCATAGCTCCCAGAATCTCATCTATCTCATCAATGCACATAGGGATGACAGGACTGTTGACATGGAAAACCAGAATAACAATTTCTGGATCTAGATTTGGACAAATTTGTCCTATGAACGATCTGGACAAATCTGTCCTCTGCAAACATGAAGAGAATGGGCAGTGGAAAAGAGGAGCTTCGTTTCCTGACAGAGCCAGTTGTGCAAGAGAATCAACCACTTGATCCTCGCGTGGCAACCCAGAGGATAGTTGCAGAGCGTCAGGAGGCAATTCAACTATCTCTGCCTCTGTGACCTGAACCACCTGAGGACTTGCATGTGCTTCTCAAACTGGAGAAAAGTGATGGGATTCTACCAATACTAGTACTGGTGTTTCCCTTTCTTTACCCCTGCTCTATACAAGGGGACTGAGCCACACACGGCGGAGGGGGAGATCCCAGGCCTTGAAACATCTTTCACCTTTTTCTCATGTCACCTCTTTTTAAAGTGATGTTTAGAAGAGGTCTCTACTTCAGTGGATTGTCCCAGTATCAACGGGACTCAAGATCAGGCCTCCAATTCAACTTCACAAATTGGTACCAATGATTCTTCAGCTCTAACTGCTGGATCAGAAGCAGGCTTCTTGGCCTTGCTTCTAGCCCTTAAGTCAGTGGTTCTCAACCTGTGGGTCCCCAGATGTTTTTCGACTTCAGCTCCCAGAAGCCCTGAACATTGACCATAGTGGCTGGGGCTTCTGGGAACTGAAGTCCACAAACATCTGGGGACCCACAGGTTGAGAACCACTGCCTTAAGTCTTATAAAGACCTTTTACCAGCAAGATGGAGCGAGGAACCAGAGGTAATTAGTACAGTTTGGTTTGTGGAACCAAACTACATCCTGAATCAGAGGGCATATCTGCAGTCATCAAGATTTGCTCATACAAGAATGCCCTAAGTTTAGATGAATGGCTTTTATACACTTCAGGGGTCACTGCTTTACAATGAGTACTCAACCTAACATTGTGGTCTTCTTCCAGGTGCACTAAACCACCTATACCAGTGATCTTTAGCCCCACAGGAAGTATATTTCTTGAACAAACCAGAAGGCATTGTAACCATGGAGGGAGCCATTATAGAAAATCAGAAAGCCAGAAATGTAGTTGAAAAACAATCCAAGTCAAACGTAAACAAAGTCAAACAGTCAAAGCCAAATCAAGATCCAAAAGAGAGGAAGCCAAAATGTGGTCTGATAGTGAGAATCCAGGAACAAGTAGTAAGAAGCAATACCGTTCACCAACAGTGCCTTCAATGCTGCTGCTACAGAAGACAGGGTCTGAGCAGGAACCGGACTGGTTACATGGACCACGGAGGAGGAACTACTGCCAAAATGCTTTCAATAACAGTTCTAGAGGGTTCCATATGATGCACTGCGCAGGCACAATAAACCTCATTTGTGTAAGCCCAGGGACCACGAAGAAAAAGCAACATTTACATCAACCATCAGCAACTGTTACTCAAGATTAATAAAAATGTGCCTCAGATTCAGGATAATTTAACAAGAGCTGAACACAAGGGTTTCAGCCAGGCACAAGTCCAATGGTTGCACAGCTGCCCAGTGGCACGTGGAAATAACAGCATCAGACACGGCTCTCAGTGTTCAAGATGACCAAACTAACAAAAGCAGCCATTTCACAGATACAGCATCAAGATTTTTTGTTCTATGCACCTCTAACAAGACCTTCTTTCATGTGACGCTGCCAATGTAGACCTAGGGTCTGTTTCGTTCCTTAAATGTTTTACCCGGTCTGGTTTTACCAGACATTCCAAGAGACTAACAACCACCTCATACAAACAACTCATGAACCCTTAAATCACACTACCAAGTTTTTTTAAAAAAAAGCTCACCTTAATCAAAAAAGTGTTTTGTTTGCTATATTTATACAATTCTTGCAAGTTTCTGAGAACTGCAAGTTGGAGAATGATGCCAAATGGTAACAGATTACCACAGAGAAAGGCCCCACTATGCCTCTCCATTAGCATCACGTTACAAACTGAGTAAGGGTGTGTTTTGGATTGATGGAGACTCAGAATGTCCTTTCCCAACATAACACTGGTTTTAAACTGCATATCTACCGTGCATCACTTTGCCTTCATAAACATCTCACCTTCGTGGCTGTGACTGCTGCAGTTAAATTGGCATTCTTAGATGAAGAACCATTTGAACTTGCTGGCGATGTCTGAGCTGCTACAGATTTACTGTTTGTACTATTTGCTCCATTCGTTGCACTGGCAGAATGGGAAAAAGTGAATTTGAAGCCACCTGCTGAAGTCCTTTTGGGAAGATTCTCTTTATCTTCACTCTCTTTTGCTAATGAGGGAAACAGAAGGGTTTTGAAATTTAGCAAAGAAGATGAAATAAATGAGTTATAAAAGCCAAGATGCAACATATGAAATGGACCTGTTTTCTTACACTTCAGCTAAGGTGAAGCAGTGGTTAGCGTTGTGATTCAGTTTCTTCTAGCATTATTGTCACAGCAAGTTCCAGAAAGCATATTATACCAAACATAAGGAAACCAGGCCTTCTCAATGGGCATTCCCTCTCTACCAACAGCACCCCTAGGGTTAAGTGCACTAGTATAGTATCCATGCAGATCCATTATTCATGTCAGTGTTCAAATGATCACTGTGACGCCAAGATTGTCTAGATCAGGGCTTTTCAGGCTATCTGATAAGGAGACAGGCAATTATTTTTTCCCCATTGTGCCAGGGTCTGGCAACATACTGGTGCCCACTGACTACAACTGCTTCTTTCCTGGCAACTCACCAGGGACTGGCAGCCAGAGGTTTGGGGACCAGCACGAGTCCAGGAATTACCACTTCAAGTTGCATTGGCCTACACGACTACCACAGTTTGCACATACTAGAAGGCCTGAAAGACAGTCAGAGCCATCACGCAAGTCAGGCTATCTAATTTTGCTCAATTTAATCCCACCCTTTTCTGATTTCTTGTGGAGTGGGTATTGTGAGGAGAGAGAAAGAGAAACAACTTGAGAAAGGAGACAGGAACACCAGTACTTACAATGAACTTTCAGTAAATGTCAGAGGAACCAACCATACCCCAAACAAACCCTCTTCCATGAACCATACTTCTCTCCTCTTTAAGTAGGCTGTAATCTTAAAATTTTTTTAAAAATAGTTTTGCTTGCCTATAGTAAGACCTTCCCAAACTCTGAACCATGGACAAGTTTACAGAGGGAGACATGAACAACACAGAAAGAATAGAAAAGATAAAAAGAAGATGAAATTCTTCAGATGTGTTATAGACCATTGGTACAGGAGTGTCTTGAGTGTAAACCAATAAAAAGAGCTTTAAGTGGAACCAGAAACTTCAGAACACTAACAAATGTAGGGCCTTAATACTTCTGTACACTAGCCAGAAGAAATTTTAACAATAAGTACCAATATTTCTCTCTGCTGGGCTGGGAAGCATACAGGTTGGGATACCAAAAGGAGCAGCAGATAATGAGAAGCAAAAGTATTAAAAAAGCCTTGTCACATGATATCTCACCTTTTGAGCAATGAGGAATTAAAAGCCCAGCCTGGATATTTCCCCCCAAAATTGGTGACAGAGGCCAATGAAGAGAACTGAAAGAACCTACTCTGCCTCAATACTGGGAATTCCCTCGCACTGAGATGTGATTTTCAGTTTGGTTCAAACTGCCTGCAATGTTTTCTGCTTTTTTCTTTTCAGCTATGCCTGCTGTAAACTTTCCCAATTCCTGGAACGGTCAGTTATTCTTCAGATTCTGCGATTATGGTGATTGTGCAAAATCTCATTACATTCTGCAGAAATGGGGAAATACCTTTTTTTGTTTCCATGAATTTCTCATAACTCTCTGGAAAATCATCCTCTGCCTTGGATTTCTCTCCAGGGGGTACGATGGCTTCACCCTCCTCTTCCTCATCTTCATTGAACCACATTTCCTCATCGTCCTCCAGGGTTCTGGCATCTCTGCGAAACCTGTTGCTACGCAGTATAGATGGGACACTGTAAAATACACCAAAAGTTTCAAAATTTGAAACAGTGGTAGTGACAGAAGATATCAAAGCCAGATCATGTTTTGTTAATACAGTACCAATAGAGCAAGAAGCAATCCTGACAGTATTTATTCACTGATGACACTTGTATTTTGGTCTTCCTCCACAGATCTTTCAGCCACACATGGGACAGAGCCTTTTGTCAATGAATCAACTGCAGGCATACTACACTGAAGTGACTCTGGGCATTCTGCTGTGTCAAAGTGATCCTCGTCTGCTATCTTTTCCATTATACCATGCTGTCTCATCTACTCTTGTGCGCCATGACTTAAACCCCAATATGAGAATTCACTGGAGAGAGAACATGGGTTTCTTCTTTACCTTTGAAATATTCAATGATTTATATGACCTCTTCTCCAGGATGCCCGACAAAGTAACAGAACAAAGATGTGTTTGTCCAACTAGTACCAAAAGCATCTTTCCTGTGGTTGTAGCACAAATCTAGTTTCCTTATCTTTTGTTTTCAACACACGCAAGAACAAAAGTTTCAAGATAAAGAAAGTCTGACCAATTATATGCTGGACAGAGAAATGAATTAAACAGAGAAATGCTTGAGCTAATTAAGGGGAAAAAATAACTTTTGCTAAGTACCAAGAATTTTCTGCAAGAAAAAAAGTGAAAGTCACAGTATTACCAACAGAACAAGCAAGACAGTAATACAACAGGAAGCCCACAATAAAGCTCATTCAATGATTCTTGCTGATTTATATTTAGTCTCAAGAGGTGTATACCTGTTCAGTTTCTGGCTTTGTCTGTCTTTCTCCTGCTCGTATTTTGTCTTCAATCCTTTGAACGTCTGAACATATTCAATGGATTCAAGTGCTTTATAAAAGTTTTCAACTATATGTGCAGTAAGTGACTTGATATCTTCCTGCATCAATGGGAAAAAAAAATTAAAGTTACTCAGCAGCAGCAGATTGAAAACATTAACAGCAGGCTCTCACTGGATAACTTTTCCATTATAGCAAAATGACTGAGAAAACGATTTAAGCCTGAAACTTAAATGAGCAAGGAACCTGTCTATTTAGAAACAGCGCCCTGAGGCAACAAGTGCTGTCTGCATGCACAAAAAATTTCAAGGGATGGAAGAATGTACACACACACACACACACGGACAAACTTATGTGTTTCTGAAAGAACAGGTCACTCAGACACAGAGAAATCTTAAGAAGTCTGAAAAAGTTCACATCAAAGGAGCACAACCTGCAGCCAGTGGGTGCTCCCTAGATACCCCACAAAACTAGTGGGACCCCACCTACTTTCTTCATAGCCCAGTCAATCAAGAAATATGCAGAAAATAACACTGTTCCTCAGCTTCTGAGATCAGTACTTTCTGCTGAAAAGAGAGTGAGTGAATGTCTGTGTTGAGGCCATCCTACAGCTTCACAGCCAATATGAGAGGCAGCTATTTGCTTGTTCACCTGTAGCATAGATGAACCCTTCTGAAGTTAAAGAGGTGGCTGTTGTTGTTCTTATGTGCTTCAAGACAACTCTGACTTATGGCAACTTTATCAAGAGGATTCCCCCCGCCAAATTTATTCAAGAGAGACTTGCCACTGGCTTCCTCTTAGGCGGAGAGAGTGTGACTTGCCCAAGGCCATCCAGTGGGTTTTTATTGCTGAGGAAGGATTTAATTTCTGGTTTTAGTACAACGCTCACACCACTATACCATGTTGGCTCAATGTGAATAAACAGGAACCTCACCTTTTCCCAAGATTTTTTTCCTCTCTCATCTCACAACAACCTTTGATAGACAACAACCTTTGATAGATCACTTAAGAAAGCAAACTTATGAAAGCAAAAATGGGTAGCAACCTCATGTTGCCGCTGATCCTGTGAAAAGTCACATCACCCAGTGACTCCAAGTCAGTTCCCCATCTAGTAGGGAAAAAGAGGAAGGATCTGAACTCAATGGGACAGTACCACATTTGCATACAGAAAAATCCAGGACCAAGCCCCTGGCACTTCCAGAGAAAACCCCCACCTGTAACTGTGGAATTATGCCTTCATCCTGTGTTAACAATTCCTGTGTAAGATGATATAACAGGCTTGACTCAGTACAAAACAGATTTCAATGTTTCTATATAAAGGTTATGGCTAATTCTCAGTATAAGTAGTGCTTGCAAAGTTCCTCAGGGTTGAAACGTTATAGACATTATGTGTCACTGGAATATCCCTCCTGAGGTGAATAAAAAATGTTCTTTTATGATTTTCTACAAGAGCCACCTTGGTGCAGTGGTTTGAGTGTTGAACTACAACTCTGGAGACCAGGATTTGATTTCTTGCTTGCCCATGGAAATCTATGGGGTGAATTTGGGCACGTAACACATTTTCAGCCCCTGAAAACCCCGGGACAGAGTCGCCATAAGAACAGGTTGCTTACCTGTAACTGTGGTTCTTCGAGTGGTCATCTGTGCCCTCACACACTAGGAGCTTTCGCGCATGTGTGGTACCATTCGGAAAATTGGCAGGAACCCCTCCCCCATGCCCCTACTGAGCATGCTCAGCCCGCCGAGCAACGGTGTCCCTTCAGTTCTAAAGTCTGCCGATAAGGGATCTGAGAAAGAGGGGATGGCTGGGCGGGTGTGTGTGAGGGCACAGATGACCACTCGAAGAACCACAGTTACAGGTAAGCAACCTGTTCTTCTTCTTTTTCGTGGTCTCTATGCCTCATACATTAGGAGATTTTGTAGCTTACCAGAAGGGCGGTGGGTCAGGTCCTAGAGTACGGAGGCCAACACCGCTTGTCCAAACCGGGCATCTCTCTGGGACCGGCAGTCCAGTCAGTAGTGGCACACGAAGGTCGATGGTCTGGACCAGGTCGCCACTCGACAAGTTCTTGCAGGTCCACACCTCGCAGGAGGGTTGCTGAGGATGCCACAGCTCTGGTGGAGTGAGGCCGAAGCAGGGCAGGTGGAGGCTGCTTGGCCATCTCGTATGCCAGTAGAATTGTCTGGGCCACCCACTTAGAGAATCTCTGGGTGGACACCTTGTGGCCTCTGCGACGCTGACCATAGCAGACAAACAGGTGTGGAGTCTGTCTGAAGGTTGCAGTCCTTTGAGCGTAAAAGGTCATGGCCCAACGGACGTCCAAAGAGTGTAGGGACCGCTCCAGAGACATCGTCGGATTCGGGTGAAAAGTAGGTAAAATGATGTCCTGGTTAAGGTGGAAGTGTGACACCACCTTTGGCAGGAAAGAAATGTCCGGGCGAAGGACTACCTTGTCCCGATGGAACACCAGGAAAGGCTCATCGGCTCGCAGCGCTGTCAGCTCGCTAGCCCGTCTGGCAGAGGTGACAGCTACCAGGAAGGCCGTCTTCATGGTCAGGAGTCTGTCATTCGCAGTGGCCATGGGCTCGAAGGGTGGTCGCGTGAGCTGGGAAAGGACCAGGGACAGTGACCAGGGCAGCAACGGCGGTGATACCGGTGGGTATAGATGTTGTAGGCCTTTCATGAATTGCTTCATGGTGGCATCCCGGAAGAGAGCTGCCGATGGAGAGCCTCAAGGTTGGTAAGCCACGATAGCGGAAAGGTAGACCTTCAAAGAAAGAAATGCGAGTCCCTGCTGTCGAAGATGGAGCAGGAAGCGGAGCATGGTACCGAGACCGACAGGCGATACCAGCTCACCTCGCGCCTCAGCAAAGGCTACAAACCGCCACCACTTGTATCCATAGTTGCGGCCGGTTGATTCCTTCCTGGCCGCGGTCAAGACATCCTGGATGGCCGGGTCATCCAGGGTGTTATCCTCCAGGCGTGGAGTGCCAGGAGCGGCAGGTCGGGATGGAGAACGTGACCGCCGGAGTGAGACAACAGATCGGGCACTGTCGGTAGCCTGAGAAGTCGACCCCGAGAGGCTTCAAATAGGGGGCCAAACCAGTGTTGCCTCGGCCAGTATGGGGCTACGAGGACGACGTCGGCTCGGTCCGCCAAGATCTTGGCGACCACTTGGCCCAGGAGAGGAAACGGTGGGAAGGCGTAGAGGAACCCCTCGGTCCACTAGAATTGAAAGGCTTCGCCAAGAGAGCCTGGTCCCCTGCTCTCGAGCAGTACCGATGACACTTCATGTTCAATGCGGTGGTGAAGAGGTTGATCATGGGTTCACCCCAGCACTCCTGTATCCTCCGGAACGCCTCGTCTAAGAGGGACCACTCGTGGTGGGAGGAGGTTTCCCTGCTGAGGGCATCCACTGTGGTGTTCTCCTGGCCAGCCAGGTGGACGGCAATAGGGTGGACCCGAAGTGACACGCATCATTCCCAGAGTTAAGGGCAATGGTGAGAAGCGTGGTGGAGTGGGTCCCTCCCTGTCTGTTGACATAACAGACGGCCATCGTGTTGTCCATCAGAATGAGGACTGTCTGTCCAGAGACTACGTGCGAAATGCCCTCAGAGCTTTCCAGATGGTGAGTAGCTCGAGGGCATTGATGTGTAGCTCGGTCTCTTCGCCAGTCCAGCGTCCCCAAACTTGAGGTCGTCGCAGTGCTCTCCCCACCTGAAGAGGGAGGCATCCGTCGTGACTGTGAGTCGGGGAGTTGGTTGTCGGACGGCATCCCCGACAGAAGGTGACGGTAGGAGAGCCACCATAGTAGGGAGTGGCGTACCTGTGGCGGTAGTCGAAGTTGCAGCCCCTGGTCGTCTCGGAGTGGGTTGAAGACTCTGACGAACCAGTGTCGAAGCAGGCACAGTCGAAGTCGTGAGAGGTAAGTGATGGCCGTGGTGGAAGCCATGTACCCAAGGAACTGCTGAATCCTCCTCGCCGATGTCGTCGGGGCATCGAAGATGGCAGACGTGGCCCGGTGGAGGGTACGAGCTCGTTCCAGGGGCAGGTAAGCCTTTGCAGAGACCGAGTCCAGGGTCACTCCGATAAAGTCGAGCACTCTCACCAGCTCGAAGTGGGACTTCTTCGGGTTGACCCGGAGACCCAAATGGGGCAGGAGGGACAAAGTCCTGTGAATGTCCATGTATAGTTTGCAGGACGCAACCAACAGTCAATCGTCGAGGTAAGGGAAAACGGATACGCCCTTCGTCCGCAGGTGGGATACCACTGGGGCCAAGCACTTCGTGAAGACCCTCGGTGTGGTGGACAGGTCGAACGTTAGCACCCTATATTGATAGCAGATGCCGTCGATCGCGAAGCGAAGGTATATCCTGTGCTGCGGACGGATGGAGATGTGAAAGTAGGCATCCCGCAGGTCGATGGATGCGAACCAGTCCCCATGACGAAGGAAAGGAAGGGTCTTCAACAGCGTGACCATCTTGAACCTTTTGGGGCGGATGTTCACCTCTCTGAGGTCCAGAATGGGTCGCAAGGTCCCGTCCGACTTCGGTATGGTGAAGTACTGGGAGAAGAAGCCGGTCGTAGTGGCTGAGGGCGGGACCTCCTCAATCGCTCCCTTCTGCAGGAGGGACTGGATCTCTTCCAGCAGCGCCGGGCTGGCCGGGGTGGAAAGAAAACGCCTCGTGGTGGAATACTTGAGAACTCGATGGTGTAACCAAGACAGACGATGGTTAGAACCCAAGAGTCCGTGGTGACTGAGCGCCATTTGGCGAGGTGTTTGGCCAGGCTGGGACGATCTTTGAGGGCTGCTGGCAGATGGAAGGTTGGCTGTGGAGTTGTCCTGCGCGACGCATCAAAAGCGGGACTTGGTCCTGGAGGACGACTTCTTAGAAGAGGTCTGGTGGCTTCGAGGTCGTTGTGAGGGAGACGTAGTCAAAGTCCGCGATGGTGCCGACCGAGGCGAGCACAGCTGGAAGCTCAATGACGAGGACCTGCGCCAAGCAGGTCGAGAGCCAAAGCCACGGCGGGGCTGTTGAGGCTGACGGATCCCCATCTTCTTGGCCGTTAGCCGAGCCCTGACGATGTGGTCCATGGCCTCACCAGTCGTCGCATTGAAGAGTCCCTTGCCATCAAAGAGGAGGTCCTCAATCTGTTTCCGGATGTCTTCTTGAAGACCCGACGCGAGACTATGGAGCCCACCATGACACGGGTGGTGACCTCGACAAGAGTGCCAGGAGGAGAGGATTTGCTGGTTGGCGCGTGCCACCACCTCGGTGTAAAACTGGTTAGCACTCGCCTGGTTCTCCTCTGGGATGGTGGACAAGAGAGGATGGAACTTGTCCAGCAGGCTCCGGAGGTAGGCCGCCAGGCAGGCTTGGGTATCAGACACCCTAGCTATAAGGGAGGAGGCTGAGTAGACTCCTCCCAAAGGTGTCAAGCCAGCGTCCTCCTCTGTTGGGCGGAGTTGTATGTGCCCTGGTGCCTCCCTTGGTCTGGGCAGACTCAACGACCACCGAGTTCGGCAGAGGGTGGTTAAACAAGAACTCGGCGTCCTCTTCTGGGTTCGATATAGGTGTTCGAGCCTGTGCGGTATCAGCTGGGCAGAAGCCGGCTGGGCCCATGGATGTTTCAGGGCCTCCATCAGGGCGGGCAGGAACGGAAGTGGAGCCGTCGAAGGTGGACGGGTGTCCACGTAGTGGAAAACCAGGTCCTGCACCGCCAGGGCCGGTTCCGCCACCTTCAGACCCAGAGCCACTGACATTCGAAGGAGGATGGCCGAGAACTGCTTGACGTCCTCTGGAGCCGACTCTGGTGCTGGATCCCTGAAGGCCAAAGGCAGGGATTCATGCGACTCCAGCGTCAACTCCTTGGACTCTGAGTCAGACTCACAATCCTGGGAGGATGCCATGGAAGATCCACCCGGTGACCTGTCCGGTGATCTCTCAACCGACTCGTGGTGGGACGGTACCGAAAGGGTGACCGTCAGGGCGACAGTGGTGGTATGCCTGGCTGGCGGAGGCATCATGTCGGTCGTCCGAGGTCGGGCAGCCCTCGTCGGAGGAATGACCGCAGGCACTGGGTGTTGGATCGCCTGGGTGACCGTGGCAATGGCGGTCGTGGTCTGTGCCGGAACAAACTCCCAAGTCAGGCGGGACACTGTAGAGATGACCTGTGGAGGCAGAGAGACCACCCGGTACTGAGGCGTGCGCTCACAGGATCGACGATGGAGCAGCGATCTTTGCGGGGAGTGCGAGGGTGAGCGCTCACGCCGTGAGCGGTAGGCTCCACACGATGGCGAGCAGGAGCGACAATACGGAGACAACTGCCGCACTTTGGGATGACATTGATCCCTGTAGGAAGGCGAGTATGACCAGTATGAGGCTGGGTACTTCCTCCAGGTCTGCTCCTGCCCGTACGTCATGGCATGAGAGGTGGAGTAATAGGGTGAGCCTCGGGGGGGTACAGACCACTCCAGGTAGGCCTCCCGGTGTCGTGGGGAAGGCTGTCTGACTGTCCGTTCCGGTATCAGAGAGGCGCTTTTACCCTTGGAACCTCAGTTGTGACGCAAAGCCGGGGGAGCTACCGGAACAGCCTCCGGGCGGGCCGTCGTTTGTGGGCATCCAGGCAGAGGTACCGCTGCTCTTAGAACAGGCGGGTCAAGATGTGCTGCTGAGCCAGCGGTCTCTTCTGTATCAGAAACCTCCAGGATCTCCTGGGGTTCTGATTCCTCCTCGGGGTCTTCCTGGAGTTGAGTTGGAGGAGGGGTAGGAGGAGCAGGTCTAGCTGGAGAGCCATGCTTCTCCTTCCTCTTCCTCTTCTTCTCCTTTTCTTGAGATGGCTCTGAGGGGGCAGGCCATTTGCGCTGAGCCGCAGTCAGCATCTTCGATGGTTTAGCACCCTGCAAGCCTGCAGGGGCCTCCCTCGAAGATGAAGCTGAGGAGATCTTAGGGATCCTCGGCAGGGCTGATGTCGGAGCCCAGTGTGACGGTACCGAGCCTGGTACCGTTGACGTGGTCGGGTCGGCAGCCGCCGATTCTGACGGGAGAGTGGTCACAGGTCGGCATGAGGTGGGTTTAGACATCCTCGAGGAGGACGGGGTCGACTCCTGTGCTGACAGAGATTGCTCCCAGCAGTGGGACTTGAGGCGGGCTAGGTGGTTCCTCAAGGTCTGCGCGGTGAACTCTCTGCAGATTGGGCAGGCCTTGGTGTTGTGGGCCTCGCCCAAACACAGGAGACACTGACTATGCCCGTCGGACAGCGCGACCTTACGACCACACTTCTCACAAGGCTTGAAAAGAGCCGACATAGAAATCAGAAGCCAGGAAGAGAAGAAGCGAAGCGACGGGTTGAAGACACGAAGACGAAGATGAGGAGGGGGGGTGGCAAGTCGTGGATTAGGGGTCCCAGAGAACGGGAACAAATCACCAAATCATCAAAACCAGTCCGCAAAGCCAAAGACAAAATCCAAATACCGATCCGAATTTGAAAAAACCAGAAAGACTTGCAAATGAACGCCAAAGGCAGCAGCTAAGCTCAGAACCCACATACGCAACGGCAGACAAGAAAGAACTGAAGGGAGACCATTGCTTGGTGGGCTGAGCATGCTCAGTAGGGGCATGGGGAGGGGTTCCCGCCAAGCTACTAAGCTCTAGAATTTTCTGAACGGTACCGCGCATGCACGAAAGCGCCTAGTATGTGAGGCACAGAGACCACGAAGAAGTTGGAAATGACTTGAAAGCACACAATGACAACGATGTTTTCCTGTAACACTGACACCTCCTTCTTTTCTGGATGATTTAGAGAGAATGAATCAAAGAGATTTGTAAGACAAGACAGATATAAAATAAGAGTGGTATTTAAATACAAATAAGTAATACTGACTGGCTGCAACACAGATTTGGGGAATCAATGCTAATGATTCAATTTAAAAGTATCTGAAACAAACAAGCAGATTCAACTGGAAAATAAGCCTGAAGTGGGGAGAGGGAATTCTTTTTTATTTTTAATTAAAATCTTTCATAATTTTTTTTAAAAAGTATCTGAAATCAAAAACAATTTTGATTTATCAACCCTACTGCCACTAAGCTTTCTTTTCCAGTTTTGCACTGTTCATTAAAAGGACTGAAAGAAAAGAGATGGGGTACATGGTAAAACTTATCAATATGAAAGAAAAAATATTTGTAGTGAGTTTAAAAAAAAAGAACCCAGAGGACCTCTAGGTTGAATTTATTAATATATTTTGAGAAGTTATCTTGAAATCACTAAATGGAATTTGCTCTATAAAATCAGTTCACCTCTGCTTGCACCAAACAAGGGAAACTGAAAAATGTTTTGTTAACTGAATCAGCAAAAATCCTCATGGAGAGATTAGCCACAACATGAAAGGGTTGGGGCAGCGTTCTATTTACTGAGATTAACCTAACAGTCTCAGTAACTTGGCTCTGATGATGTGAATCTCAAAGCAGCCACCCTGTTCGGCTGTCATGGACAGTCTTTTGGTAGCTGATAGCAATACTGCTACAATTAAAACTGCTATGAGCAATAGAACACCTTTGGGGAAAATGCCTACAATTAACACAGGCAATTTTGAGTCTCATTTGGAAAAAAGCAGGATATAAATCAAATTTTTTTTGAGACTGCCCCATACCGTTTCACAGTAGGAAACAGTGGGGAGAGGGTGTGAGACAATTTTTCCTACTGGTTGCAACTTTTGGACATGTTGAAGGTTTTTTGGATTCCTCCCAGCTTTGGAGGTATTTTATGCAGAAGGGGTGACTTAGTTTTTTCAGGTGTTTCTTCACTCCCAGATGGAGAATTGTGGGCAATACGCCATTCATAGGTCACACTTTCCCAGCCCCTGCCTCATACCCTGGTTCTTATTCTTAACAGCTCAGTCAGTCATGCCGCAAAACATCCTTACATACAAGGCCTGCCATTTAAATGGTACAAGACTGAGTGAGTCTCTGGTTCAGATTCTCTCAAACTCCATTCTTTTTCAACTCCCCTTTTATTAGAAAGCACAGTATTTGTATGGTGTTACAATAACCCTTGAAGGACCTCCTCCACATCTCACTGTCTTCTGAGATCAGCCAGATAGGGAACAGTGAGTATAGTCCTTGAGCTGTGGAATGCTCTGTTCCCAGAAGTCATCTGGCACCAGATTTGAAGTATATCTAGCACCTCGGATACACTGACACTATACAATTACAGTGCTATTATTCCACTTCAACTGTCATGGTTCCATCCTATGGAATCTTGGGGTTTGTAGTTTGATGAGGCACAATAGCTCTCTAGTTGAGAATTCATATGCCTCTCTCTAAACTGTAAACCCCAAGATTCTGAAAACAGAACCATGGTAGCTAAAGTGTAATAACGATGTCATAATTCTGCAGCGTGAGGGGGCCCTGGTGTCTTTGCAATATGCTTAGGATTTCAGGGCAGTTTTTATCAAATGGTTTTATAGATATAACTGATTATACTACCAATCTGCTTAATAGTTCTTGTTGATTAATGTACTGCTCTTTCCATCTTCTATTCATTTGAGCTTTGTGAACTGAAGGAAAGTACTCCAGGTTCACCTGGAATCAGGATCATGAGCAACCCATCAGAGTGTGCTGTGAACAGACAGTAGGTACAAATGAACACAATATTCATTTCTTGGAGAATGTGCAAGGAAGATGGGAAATGTTTAAGACTCAGAGACTCTTGCAGTGTGCTCAAGGTGTGTTGGCTTGTGGAAAGACTCCTGCTATTAGTGTGTCATCTTTATTTTCTATTTTGCTTCTTATACATCTGGCACATCCATGCATTTATTATTAAAATGTGAAATGCAAATACTCCTAAAACAGCTCTTTCAACAAGGTGAAACTTAATGCCACCATTGCAAAACTTACCACTCTAATGAATTCAAAAAGTTCAATCACCGCCGAATTCAGGAGATTGTACCTGGTTCCATTATCCAAAAGAGCATTTATTACTGGCTCAAATAGGTTTCCTTTGGTGATGTAACGGTTATAAAACTCATCCTTCAGGCCAATTATCCTCCTCATGAAACGAAGAGCACCTTTAATGTTAAGAAACATTTCAAGAATCTCTCTTGTTTGATACTGAAAAACTCATATTTAGTAATCCCTCCCAATTATTTACATTTGACTATTTGCATAACCTGAAAGAAAGGATCCAGTTTCATGCACAGCAGCAAAAAAGGTTACATGAAGGTATGTTAACCAAAAGCCAACCAATATGATCACCACACTGACCAAACATTTAATTCTAACAGAATTGGGATGGAGCCTCCAGCCAGGGGAAAGCAAAGTATTTTGCCTTTTCCAATTAGAATACTGCTTTATTCTCCCTACCAGAAGCTAACTATATTGTCAGAATAACCTCTGCTCCTGTGTCTGTAACACTGCTACATCCTGGACAGCTCTGACTGAGCCAGAGCCGAAAGAAGCATTTTAAAGTTTTCTTTTTAGCTCCCCCTCTCTTTTAGTTCTTCTATCTCTGCATGCCTTCACAGCAGCCAATTCCTGTGACTCCACCTCAGGAAAAGTTCTACTCTGGTTCCTATCGCTCTCCTTGTAGCCAGTTCCCACTGCAGCTAAGTATGATTGGAATTGGTCCCGTTGTTGCTCTCAAAATGGTATTGGAATAGGAAGTTTTCACAGAATAGCAAAATGGTTGACACGTTTTGATAAGACAACCTTCCTTAGGGCCACAACAATGTAGCTTTCATGGTAAGGCAACAGGGTGTCACATTGCCTTGACTGAAAAATTGCAATCTTGTGCCCCTGTAGAAGATTGCTGCTGAAATGTGTTGGGCATTTTACTATTTAAAATGTAACTTTCCAGTCTCATTTTGAGTTTTTGCCTTTTTAAGCTATTTGAAGCCAAGTATCCCTACTTCCTCTTCTCTCACCCTGTTTTCTCACCCATTCCTTGAAATCAGAGTTCTTGTTTTTTAAGTGGAATAAACAACAAACAGGACTTGCCTTCAAGTCCCATTTGTGAAAGAGAGCTGTGCTGCAAAAGAGGTGGAGCTGGCAACCTGGAATGAGGTTTACTTCAAGGAAGGAAAGTAATCTGCAACATCTTTTATGTCTGATGTTGAAAAATGGCCTTTTGTTGGATGTGCTAAAGCACAAGTTAGAGCCTGTGTCTCAGTGAACACAAAAAATGAAGAGTCTGCTTATGGCCAGAATTACATTGTTATCTCTGTGTTGTCTAATTGATGCTGGAGAAGTCTGCAAACCAAAACTAATTGTTTTCAGATGGAAGGAATTTACATCCTCTGATTAGTTAGGAAACGTTTCTGGAGTGGGGTACTGTTTCATTTCTAGAGAGACACATTCCTAGTATAAGCTTGTGGAGAAACAATGCCATTCTCTAATTCTCTGTGGGGAGGGAGCAACCTCCATTTGTTCATTGGACAGGAAAATATGCTCAGAGAGACAAGTATATGTCCACCCACTGGTAAAAACAACTGCTGGCTGCCAAACCCAGTGGCCTTAACCAGTTTGCAGCCTTTGTGAAGAAGCACCAAGTACAACTTTTGGACAATACCTGTGTCTGTCTGCCTTGAGACTAAAACTACCTAGTGGTTGAAGAAAGCACGGCAGGCCGTGTCAAATAAAACAAGTGCTAGCCATTTTATTGAGTCGAGATGCAAGCTGAATTAAGAACTCAGCACTTCTCTCAGACAATATTTTGCAAAAAGAATTCTGGTTCAAGAAGCTAGACTTTAAAATAAAAAAGATGCATACATTGTCAGGAAACACAAAATATTTTGTTCCGAGACTTTCCAGAGTTTCCAAAAACTACAACATATAAAAAATCCCAAGTACATCCTTCTTCCTCTTGTTTTGTTTCAGGATGGCTCCAACAAGCTACAAAAAGCCAACTGAATGTTTCTTCGGTACTTGTGACATGCTACTTACAAAGTGCCAAAAAGGTGTGTTTTGAATTCATCAAGACCAAAACTCTTCTCAGCAAGTCCTTGTTCATAATATAGTTCTTGATATGGTATGTGTGGTGTTCCACACAAAAAGTGAGCAGCTCCAAAATTAAGGCAAGCAGCTGTGCTGTTTGGTAGTTGTCTGCAATAAATAAATAAATAAAAACAAATAACCTTAGGTATAAAGAACCCAGTAGAACGCTCTGCAAACACCCATGACTAAGACAGAAATATCAGCCTAAGAGCCAGATTACTCCCAAATCTAACATGCTGACAAGAAAGCTGGAACCCTCAAGTGAAACTTTTCTGCAGGGTTTCCAAACCATGAACTGAAAAGCCAGGTGTTTTAATTGAAATTTGTATTTAAAAAAATTTGTATACATCTTCTCAATATAAAGTTGATTGCTAACATAATTTAAAACCTAATTAAAATGACCACAAACTTCGCAATAATACAGGAGCCATACATTTCCCCTTAAATGCAAAGGGAGTGTTTTTGAACGTTCTCCAAAACCTGCTGGCCCCCAATTGCTTGTGTCACATCAAATTAAATCTGAAAAAGTCTGGGAAATGCCTGCACATGCTGGCCTTTCCTGCAAGCTGGCTAATTCTGCACTGCCATTTATGCACTGAATTTTATTTATTTAAATTTTTCTTTAGTGCTTTTTAGTCCACTAGGGCTCCTGAAGCAGATGAAAAAACATAAAACAGAAAAAAAATTATCTGAAAACAGGCAACAACTTCAATTTTTGTTAAATGGTGACAATTAAAACAATTAGAAAAGCCATCCCTGGTTTTAAGGCCAAAGGCCATATGAAACCGTACAATTCTAGCTGCCCACCAGTCTGGTATCTTTCTGAAGAGAGTTCCTCTTCAGGGAAGTTCATATGGGATGACACGGCCTGTCCCTATAACATATGGTGCCTAGTATGTCAAAACTAAGATTTTGGATTGACCTCAGAGGCAAACTGGAAACTGATGCAACTGGTATAAGACGTGGTTTCTAAAGTGCACACTTGAAAATACTCTGGTCACTGCATTTTGCACTGTAGTTTCTGAGCATTTTCCAAGGCCAGTTCCACACAGAGTATATTGCAATAATCTAATCAGGAGGTAATTAAGGTATGAAAAGTATGAACCACTGCAACCAGACCTACCCTCCCTAAAAAGGGATGCAGATCATTCAGCAACTGAAACTGGGCAAAGGCATTCCTAGCCAAACCAACCAGAAGATATTCTAGGAGCAAAGCTGGGTTCAAGTGCACCTACCACTGGTGGTAACTGGTAGGGAGTGTGCAATATCATCCAGAAAAGGGTACAATCCCAATTCTGAAGAAGTTCACATACTCTGATCCCTCAGACCAAGGAGGAATAGGAACAAGCCATGCATGATCTTGCTCTGGAGGAATTACTCATACCATTGTTTGTCATGTTTAGACCTCACAACTTTAGACCTCACAAATTACCTCACAAGCCAGGTAATCCTCTATTTGTACAGGTACACAGAGAAGAGTAACCCTCATTAGCTGAAACATATCCTAGCTTGGAAAATCAGTGAATGTGACATCTGAACCCAACCTTTCTGCTGTGAACTCAGAACTTTCCCTTCTTTGTGGGGGGAGGAGGGATTAAGTTGTTCCTCAAATGCTTCAACATGTGGCAAACACAAGTTGTTTAGAAGACTGCTGTAGAAAAAAAATTGCCAAGGAAAAACCAACCCTTGCAACTTTACCACATGGAAGAAGCATCACAGAAACAGACCAGGCAACAGGAGTTAAATTTACTTAGTAGCTATACATGAAACTAGTTCAATCTGGAATTATTCTGCTCTGCTGACCACTTTGGATTGGTTATGATGTCCCATTTTGTGGTGCCCTGCCCAAAACACTGCTGCCCTGCAACATAAGGGCTTAGCATGTGGCACCACTGGGTGCAGGAACCGTCCTGTGTATGCTGTGAATTCCTAGGGGCTCTTTAATCCTGCCTCTTTCTTTTTAAGAAACTGGCAAATTAGGACTGGTTATCTTACCAGCTCTTCATGTTAACTTGCCACCAGGAAAGAACAGGATTCTGCTTTAGTTGCTGTAATTTCTTTCTCCCTTACTAGAGTAGCACCGTTCCTTTAATCCCGCTACGGCACCCTGGCTCCCTCCCTTCCACTTACTCAACCCTGCTGTCCCATTAAAACCACCATCTTAGTGGATTAAGGGCAAAGTTTCTCAACGGTTATTCAAAAAGGATTGATGATCTGTGGTAGCATGTTCCTATAAAAGTAAAACTGAAGAAAAAATACTCTGCTGAGGCAGAAATTATAAAAATAGAATGTAATCTTTACTAAAATAACAAACAGGGAAAAAGATATTAGGTGTTACAAGTATGTTCAAACCAAATGACACTTCTCTAAAGGTGTCTAACTAGTTTCTTCCAATTACCACAGCATTCAAGAACAGAGCTTTCACACACACACACAGACCTTTGGCTCCCCTTAGCGCAAAGGTGCGATTCCCCAATTCAGGATCCCACTTCTGACCCACTCAGAAGTGGTCTGGTCTCTTCTTTCCCTCTTACTAGGCCACTGTTAAGACACCTTTCTTACTCAGACAACCCCCGCTTGGTTAACTGAAGGCTCCTACTTAAAGTTCTCTTTAAGAATGTCACTGAAGGAAGCTAGAATCCACTCTGCCCCGTTTATATCCCTTCTGCTGTCTCACCCACAGCCACTCTCTCTGACTACTGGGCTGGGTTTTGCTCAGATAGAGCCACTCTGGTTCTATGGCCATCTATCACTAGGGCTTTCGTGCCAGCCACACCCCCAGGTACATACTACAGTTTTCACTCATGCAGCTTGGAGGAGCTTTAAAGAATGAGGCCTTATGTCCTTCACAAGTTTAAACTGGTTTAAGTGTTACTGCTTGTCTTACACGACTCCAGCAAATTGTACTTATAAGGGAGAATATCTGAGGATGTTTAACACAAATTCTGAATACCTTACCAAGCCACAACTCCTGTCTTTTCCCCAGGAAACACATGACAATTAAAGCTGTATGGAGGAAATATAATTTTGGTAGTGTAAGTACACTAATGTAACAAGTGAGGAGCCTCTTGGCTCAAAGAATGAAAAGTATAGCACTGAGTGTGTTTCCAGGTGTGTTTTCTTTTTAAAGCAAATTTTGATTGGAATCCATTTGGGACATCATGCAAACATAACTCTTGTATACTTTTCAAGCTTAGATAATGAAGTTTCCAGCATCCCCTTATGCTACTGGTTCTCATTCAATGGCAGTGTACAGCTTCACTTCCCCTAACAAGCAGAATAGCCATTCTTAAATCACTGCCAGAAGGTTGTCCACTATTGCCCTCTGTTTCCCAAAGAGTCTTCTCCAAATTTCATCTTGTATAAAAGCTAGCCTACCACTACTACACACCGTTTCAGATAGTGGCCCTTAAGATATTTAAGCTGCTCTGCTTATTGGACAGGACAAGCTGAAATTGCAAATAGGACTTTTTTAGTAAAGCCTGTTTCTATCCCTCTGCTACATTTCAATTTAGCCACCCCATCCCACCCCAGCTGCAAGTTACACACAGAAAAACACAACATACCTGGGCAAATGGTATTACTCTTGTTGCTTCCAACAACAGCATCTTATAAAAAGTGAAAAGATTTAACACCATTAAGTTGCTTGGTAAGTTACTGTGGCATACATAAAATGTTTCCGGTCAAGAGGTACACATTCTAGCCCATCCACCAGTTTGGGACACACAGTATGAGATGCCCACCCACTTTTGTCTCTAACTCCATTCTTCACAGCCCTGCATAAAACAGCATAGGGACAACCACTAAAAGTGGGTGTCAAACACATGTAGATATGCAAGTTGGCCCCATGGTAATAGACAGATATGCAAAATATTAAAATACAGAAGTTTCCTTCTCTTTTGTTCTAACTACAAAAACTTTCAATTTCAGGGAATACTGAAATTACATTTAATCCTCATCAACATGAATGAAAAGTCCTCCATATTTATGGAATGACTGCAGGGGTACTTTACAACTCTGCCAAGAATTCTAATGTACTTCAAGGAATAAAAATGCCCCATATCAGAGGAGTGTTTGAGGGTGCAGAATGAAGTGTACTGCACAACAATGAAATGCTCAGAGCCAGAAAACATTCATTCTTATGAAGCAAAAGATCTGCTTGCTTTTCTGCAAAAAATGTAATCTGCATAACCAATGTCAATATCCTAAAATACTATCATTGTTACTTCCAAATAAAAATCTTATTGCAACCCTTATTTCAACAGACATAAATCCTCAAATAGCTAAACTTATTTATCTGCAAGATGACTTAGTGTTTCACAATAGCATGAGACAGAGTTCTACTCCAACAACAAAATAGTCTTTGCTAAGGGAAATGAAGGCTCATTCTTTCTGGCCACTAGACATAGAGAACATGTCACCTGCATGCTGAAGTTGTCCTTGCAATCAGTGTACTAACTGATTGATTTTTAAAAATCCACTGCTCTGTCGGGAAGTATTAGGTAGCCTTATTCTTTGAAATCACACAAATCTCCATTACGACTTTAGTTAGCAGATCTTCTACCAGCTCTACAACATTTTATCCAGTAAGCAAATATGTTTTAGGTTTTTTTTCTCCAGTGCAATCAAGCTGGGTTTTCTGTGACATATTAGGCTGCCTGTCCAGGTGAACGCCTCCCCTCAAAGTATATATCAGTGCTGCAGCACCATCACAATTTTATGACATGCTTCATACATCATTTACATGGGATATGCTGCCAAAATGTCCATCTACTGCTGGCCTCAATCAGATATTCATCAGTTTTTAGATTAGTCCCTGATATGCACCATGCTCAATAAGCATAGTCTACATGACCTGAAAGACAGCCAATGTAACAATGAATTGACCCACTGCTCTTGCTTCTGTTGTTGAATTTTAAGTACCTTGTGAACTTACACAGTTTCTTCAGGCTCATCGCCAATGTTCTGAAGTGGCATTGTCCTGAAACTAAATGGCACGATTTCTCCAAGGCTTCATATTCTCCATGATATACTCCTTCCAGGATGTCTACCCTGAGCTCAGTGACCTCAAAGGTCATCCACACTTTGATTTTGGTAAGGTTCTTCTAATTCCATGCCCTGAATACATGACACACCTCTCTGCTTGTTTCACAGATTATGTGGCAAAGAATGTTCTCTGTGAGGATATGTTAAATGGTTTCTAACACTGTTCTTGGCTCCCAAATGATGTCTTTAAATCTCTGCCCATCCTAAAGTGAACCGACAATGGATGTCTGCACAAGGTCCTTCCATTACTGCCTCTCCTAACATTATTATTTACATTATTACTTACATATGGTCCTTCCTGGCCAGGACAAACTGAGCATGCATTTGCTGCCCTCCTACCTTTGACCAGGAGAAGTTAGTTCTCATCCAAACAGTCTCACTAGATTCTCTGCATCATGTTTCAACTATACATTAGCAAGGTACTTTTTTTGCCCTAATAAATGCAGGACCCCAAAGGCAAAAACAGATGTTTTGGGACAATTTTTGTCCCAGCTTTCTTTGTCCATAACAAAAAGCCTGTGAACAGTAAGTCTTTGAAACTTCGGGACATCATTTAAAACTCCTGACATGTGCTATAAAATGCCTAATTCAAGCCAGATTCAAACCATTGTTTCAGATCGTACTTTGTTCTGAAACACGGAAACTGGCTAAATAAAAAATGGAAGCTTCTCTTCCTCTTGGACTTGAAAGGTAGAGAAAGGAAAAGTACACAGACAGTCTTGCAAGACATACTCTTAAGGAAGTCCCTTTGCTTTCTCTAATGTTTGTAAAACAGCTCAAAAAGTAGGTACTATTTCAAAAACATTGTAACAGTGTTAAAAAATGAGTGCCACAATCTGGAGGTTTCAGTTTATAGACAGTACTGTATTCTACTGAGACAGACCACTACAGTGTTACTTTTGACTCTATAATTACTACAATTTCTGAGTCAGTTTCAGATACAAAGTGTGCGTAATGAAAGAATTGAAAATTCAGGGATAAAAGGACCTGCTTTCAGAAGTGAAGTTTTCAGAGAGCACAGGCATTTGGCAGTGGGCAGAAAAGGAGAACCTGTGAAATCTGTAATTCCTCAACAGTATTTTATCTGCATTCAGATGAAATTCTGAACCACAGTATATTATATGTGAACAATCGGAAACACACTTGCTCCTGTGAAAGCAATAGAAAATTAAGCTTTTGCTTTCACTTTAAATTGGCCACTGTTATTTCTGTATCTTGAAGTCAGAACTGCAGTTAAGTATTAACCATGGTTTAGGGCAGGGGTGGAGATATTGCTGACATAAATCAAGGTTTATATAAACTCTTCATTTATAGAAAAAAGGAAGGCCTGCAAGCCAAAATTTGCTATCAATTTGTTTCCTCAAACCAGGCACAGCCAACAGTGGTGGCATTCCAGATATATTTGGCTTACAAGTCCCATCAGCCAGTAGTGAGGGACTGTGTGATGCAGTTTGAAAACATCTGAAGGGCCAAAGTTGTGTAACTTGCACTAAGCTACCGTGAACACTAACCATGGTTTGTTCGGATCTGGAAGTAATGAGTAATTGAAACTAGTTGAAAACCAGAGAGAAAGCTGCAATTTCTGCCTTTTGGCTATACTAGAAAAATACAAGAGAAGTACAAAAACCCTGAAGGTTAAGCTCCTATTGCTAAGCACAGTGATAACACAGATTCGTGACCAAAACCATAATCATCCATGAATATACTATATATGAGAGAATATAAACCCAGAGCATGGAAACATGCATTGTCGTGGTACAAATCAAATCTATTTCCAAAACACAATAAATGACAGCCCTCTTTCAGACTTCAACAAGCATTGTCATACATCCTCATCACAAAATGTAAGATAGTGGAGAGTGCAAGGCAGAAAACCTAATCTAGCACCCATTCTTACCTTTGTCACTTTTGTCCTCTGATGTATTGGCCAGGAGAGGAGCGGTGAGGACATGCATACAATGGTTGTAGAAAAAATTGAGAAATTCACTTTTCTCAGTTTTCTGAAAAACATAATATTAAGTATATTAGGCAAATATTGAAAAAGCTCATGAAGTCATGCAGCACATAAGTGAAACACACATAATGCTAAAAACAGTGCCTGCAAAACATATACCCAGAATTGCTGAAACTTTATATAAAATCTGGGCACCGTTGTGGCAATGAGAAATCCAGTCTTATCAATAGCAGTAACTCAGATACGGAATTCCATCTCTTTTTCTGCTTTCAAGGCATTTGCAGGCACCAACAAACATGGCTTTTTTTTTTTAAGTCATCAGGCGTTTGATGGTTTTACTATTTTGTAGCATAATGATTTAATTAAATGGCTTTTGAGGATATGGCTGCTGCTAAATTGAAATACATCTTTTGTCTTTTGCTCAAAATTCTTTATTTGCGGCTTTGAAACATGACTTGAGAAATGTAAATGTAATGAAAGGCAATTTTTTTTAACCTAAATGCAGATAAAATACACAAGTGTCTCTCCACAATCAGAATGGACATCGCTGGCAATATATTCCCTATTTTCACTACATGACCCAAAGCCTGCTGCAGAGAATTGGGAGATCTTCAGAAATCTGGACAGGCATATGGCAGGAAAGGGGAAATCCCACTATGCAAGAGGATGGGGCAATACTGGATTTGTCATATCTATGCATGCATCATTGACAATGCTGACCCAGCTGTTAGTAAATTTCGTATACATGGTTTTATTTATATTTTCCCAAACCCAGGCCAAGGGAAGGTGCAACATTATCTTTGTTTTGTGCCTCAGCAACCTTCTGATGCACACTGAAAAATAGCAACTTGCCTGGCTTGTGAACGTCTCACCTTGAAGTGAGAAAATTAACTTGGGCTTTTAAAAATTAAATCCTGAAATCTTTCCTCTGTTCACTGGAATGTAGTACATTACATTTTTACAACACAGTCTCAGGTTCCCACCTACCATGAAACACCTTATTTACTGCCAGTGGTGTCATACATGCCCCCCACCCTTCCATATATGGGGTATTACACGATGCCTTTCAATGTCCTCTGCAGCAGTCACCAGAGCAGAAGATGGGTGACATCCATGCTCCCACCTGCCCAGCAAACACATTCATCAAGCATCTACAACTTTTCTACTGGAAGGTAGTGTTTGCACTCAATGAGAAATGGGGTCTAATGACCGAAACTTCATGCACATACATGCAAGACTAAACAAAATACACTGTCAACTTGCTGAGGGAGCCAAGCTTAAGAAGTGATGCTACCATTCTAACCTAAAATATGAGGGATGGATATGTACTTGTAAAGAAACAAACATGCTTCAAAGTGTATTTGCCAGAAATACAATATCATCATGCATTTTATGAACAGTACGGAGGGTATAAAAATGTGCCAAAAGAAAAGCAGAACATGTTCAACGTGATTCTTAGACAGTAAAATTTCTTTACCCCTTTCCATTTTCTTACATTAGCTGTGGCCAGCATGTTCTCAGGATCGATTAGAGTACGCAAGAGCCCCATTAACTGAACAGCACCCCCAAGCTCAGGGTCCGTGTCACAGATCATTTGCTCAATTACTACATTTATGAGGAGAATATCCTGTAACAAACCAAAACAAGTTATAACTTTTGCTTTCAGAAATGCAACAAAAGAAGATCATACTGCCCACTCTCACTCCTAGCTAATTCTGCACCCAAGAGACAAATTCTGGCAAGCTTATGAGTAAGAAAAGGGGAGCAACAGCTCTGGATTCCCAGTTCTCACACACCTTTCAGGATTTTTATGAAGTTTAACTGACTATACTCAATTTTACTATGTCTAAGGCTACTTTTAGAGCTATTATCAAAGCTTGTGATTCTGCACAAAGAACATCCTTATATTCCAAAGGCTTACAATTACAAATCAAAACAATGCAAATCACAGTAACCTTTACCTCTTAAAGCTGTTAAATATATCTGTTACTCCATTATTATGTCCGCTCATGCACAGAAAGCTCCTTCAGAAATTTATGCCGGACAATCAGCCTTATTCAAGCACTTTCAACCTCAACTACTTAGTAGGCTGGGCCATAGTAAACCACAATTTAGTGCTATACGGATGACATGAAGCCAAGGGTTAGGCTCACATGCTCCCTCTCTCTTTTGTGGCTGGAATAATGGCTCCGGCTCAGTTTAAGTTCCATTTTTAAAGGATACTTTCTTACTGTTATATCTGGCCCAGACAACCTGGTTAGTTTAACAAGTCAGCTTTGAAATCGGTGGTTTGAAACTCATTTGTTTAACAGCTGACCAGAGTTTTACACAAGGATCCCTGATTCGAAGGGAAAAGAAGGAAGTGCTCAGCACTTTGCTCAGACATGTTAAGGCTTACTGATATACAGCACTGCTCCATGGTCTAGTATTTCTTCTGAATGAGTCATGTTTAATAGGAAACTGTACGTTTTAATTTCTCTAAATTACTTTTCTCCTATTGGCAAGAATCAAGTATGCAAAACTTTGGAAAAATGAACAAGCCCCTAAAGTAGAGCAATGGCTTCACAATCTTTTGGAAATGAAAATGACACAAGGCTAAAGTGCTTGACAAATGACAAAGTTAACAATGAATGGGGACCCCTGGGATACTTTTCTTCATAAACAACTAGAATAAGACTAGTTGAAATAGAAAGTTTCTTTAAGCAAAATTTTGATGAGAAAAACCAGATTAAAATAAGACACAGGGGTAACACATCACATCTCAAAGAATGTAGAAAACAGAAAATAGTATATATGGTAATAAGAGTTTTTGTAAAATAAATGTCAGGAACAGACAATTAGATAAAATTTTGAAGTACGCTAGGAAGTAAAAACATAAAATGTACTGTATCCAGAGGGGCAGTGGAGGAAGTATATCAGAAGAAACCTGTAATTGTCCACCCACAGTTATAATACTGTTGTCTTTTAATTTGTGTATTTTATGTTTGATTTATATACATTTAGAAATATAAATAAATTTCTCCTATCTAACCAATTGCAATTACTGTTATTGTAAAAAATGAGAAATCTTCACACATTTGTTTTGGCTTGATAAAATAAAGGACCTGTTTATAGAAATAGCTATTATTTTTATATATGAAACCATACCACAGAAACCTGTTTCATATTTCTTACATCATCACTCTGCTGGGCTTCTTGCATTACAAATTCCCGGACCATGGATGGACTGAACTCTACCAGATAAGAAAATATATCGGTAGCAGCAGATCTGACTTGCAAATCATCCATACCCTGAAATAAAAATCAACCCAGATTAATAAAAATGAAATATTTCAGGTCCAGTAACATCCAAATATAATAAACTGATTTTTTTAAATTTAAAACAAGTAAAAAGCCACATTCCACATTTAGTTTGAGCCTAGTGCTATTTTGTGAAGCTTTTACCCATGATCTGGACTTCCCCCTCAAAATCTTTCTTGATTAAAACAAAAACAAAAACAAGGCATCCGATTTTGTTAGCTTTAAGTTCAAATTGCGAAGCCACATACAAAGTCTGTGCATATTAATGAAAGCAGTGTTAAAGATTAGAACAGAAAATAGAAAAGCAAAAAATTATTCATTCTTCTATGAAACAGATTTTAAGAATAATACTAAGAATTCCCCTCCTAGTTTTATACACATAATTTGTTACAATTCAGTTCTGAGATTACAGAATATATTCCAGAACCCAGTTGTAAATTTAAATGATCCTTGAATATTCATATAGCTATGTACTGTAACTTCAAGTGCTCTACAAGCATCAAGGAGTGGTGACTGTCTCAGAAATCTAAAAAATGTCTGAATTCCTAAAACAGTTGAAAGTATTAAAATGAACGATTGATGCTTAGAATTCAACTTACCATCACTATTTCAAGAGCAGGAAGAATTCCTAACTTTGCTAAAGTTTTGAAAAAAGTGTCTCTATTTTGAGGTTGCAATGTCTGAGAAAATGCACAGAACTCCTTGAAAAAGTTAACCTGCAAGTGACAAAAGAAATATTAACAGACTAAGTACCATCACACTACTAATAGTTTAATGTAAATGCAGAATGATGAAATTCTACTAAAAAGAAAATGCCTTATTTTCAATAAAATAGACTATAAAAGCAGAAAATTAATATAACAGCCCTTCTCTTTTACCTCCCTCTTGTTTAAAACATCTCTGAATATCCCTACAACAAAATGGCATCAAGAGCTATTGAATACATACATCCTATACAATGAAGAACAGCTGTCTTTTTAATGTCACAATATTCTATGACATATGACAATGACAACCTGTTCTGACTTTTTGAAATATACAGTCTCAGCATATTAAATCTATAGAGAGTTGCCTATGTATGTAGTAAAAATAAAGTCAGGATACTTAACTTTTTTTAAAAAGAGCAAGCAAGCAAAAGTATCTAAACATGACACTGTAGTGAAGCCCACAGGCAAGAAAACAAAGATGCAAAAACATCTAAGTGGCAGTTATTACCTTGCTTGCTGCATTGATTAGTGCCTGGATTTTGCCTGTTATTTGGCTTCCAAGATTAAAGTTGGCAAATAGGCTGTAGGATAAGAAGGTTCTCTATCACAACTTTCAGAGTTGATTAGGTTCCTGTTTTTGAAACTACATCCTCATATGTCCATACACTGGCCGCAAAAAATTGGACACATAAATATAATAATAAAACATAAAACAAAAACTGAAGAGCTGGAACACTATGTTACCAGTATCTACCAGATTTCATGATTCAGACATTCACACAGGGAGTGATCACTATGGCCTTTCCATATGGTTGCTGTTCTCATTTGCCTTTAAGCTGTTTTTGACTTATGCTGACCTTAAGGTAAACCAATCATAGGGTTTTTCTTGGCAAGATTTGTTAAGTGGGGCTTTGCCTTTGCCTTCCCCTTAGGATGAAAGCATATGACTTGCCCAACGTCACCCAGCGTGCACGACAGGAAATATGGATCTGCCACTGAGTATACCACTGATTGGGCGCTGCAGCCATACCTGGTTCTCTGATGAACATACATGTGTTTCCATACACTTCTGGCCAACTCATTAGCATTTCACTGTGCCTTAAAAAAATCTTAAAAGTACCCATGAATAACTTAGAATAAAAAAAAACATATGTTTCTTTTGATTTATTATGCTCTCTTGCTATTCAATAAATTGTATCATCTAAAATACACACAGATACACAACTATTTAATTAAACTGGATAAATTGCTTAACAGCCCTCGGTGAAATTGCCATGCTAGCAAAAATCTTTAGAACTGAACTGTGAGGGGGTGGGATGGGGAATGCACTTAGGGCTGAAGAACAACTGCTCTCCCAAGTTAAAATCACACATGCAGCACTTACCAGTTCACGCCTTTTGTCATCATCAGTAGCTTCATCAGTTAGTTGTGCAAAAACTTCAGACAAAAACTTTTCATCTTCCTATAAAACACAAAAATTGTATATTATGACATAATTATGACTATTATTTTCATAGTTATAATTATGACCATTATTTTCATAGTTATGGTATAAAGTCAGGCATTGTACTACTGTAATGGATTCATTTTATATAACACCATCTATGCTCTTGCATGCTATCAGACAAATGCCATGGATCTACTCATTTCTCTTTTTAAAAGCATTTTTCCATTGTGGGTAAAAAAAATCATATACTGAATACTTCTTTTAGTCAAAACAACTGAATTATACCAACTGATACAGAACCTTGCCACATGATTCTAACTGTGTAATGACTAAATGCCCATATAGGTCTTTTTTTCCTCTCTCAACACTGTTTAAACAAACAAGGAATATCAACTCAACTGTAACAGTTTTCATCACCATCACCACAATGTTATGTTGCAATAACTAAAGAACAGAGCAAAACCAGCTCCTACTTTTGTTTCCTTGTGCATCTGTTTTCTCCTCCATATAGATTCTTAAAAAGAAAGGGATCCCTCTTCTCATTCGGGTATCCAGTTCTCACTTACTATGGGTGCTTTTAGGAAACACAGAACAAGCTGTGGAACAAAGAGGCCCAATCCAATGCCAACAACAAAGTGATCTGAATATAGTGATCTGTACACTGCAAGCTTGGGTCAGATTTACATAATATTATGTTAAGGTATCTTAAAATGAAAGCATTTTAAAGTACAAAAAAGTGCCCCAGAGATTCTAGGGCAATGTGGGCACAGAGCAGTAAAGCTTTGGACAATTCAGTAAATATGAACATACTTATATTTGCCTGAATGTATGCCTCAAGCTGCAATCTGGAAAAAAAATTCCTTATTTGCTGTTCCTCCTCTGATTTAAAGAAGTTTAGATGTCATTTGACGGTTTTAAATTTCACTCTGTTTGGAAATCTCCAGTCAAGTGACCAAAATATTCTGTCATCTTTGAACGCAACAGAACATCAATCCAATATTTTGTTCAATTAAGAAATTTAGATAGGAGTTAAGTATTTCCTAAAAATTACATCTGACAGGCAGATTCAATAGCTACATGGCTTAAGTGGCATTATTTTTCAATTGACTTATTTGATCTCTAAAGTGTAGATCACAGTAAGTCATATGATATCAAGCCTCTCCATAGTTCATTACCATTAAATGCACATTTGTTAAGAGCCTGCCTATGAAAAGTCTATACAAAGGATTACACGAACTTGAAGAAGGAAGAAGACACATCTTGGGATAGACAAAACCTTCCCAGAATAAATGAAACACAGAATTTTAAACACTGCTAGAAATAACTAGGGATGTAATTCAAGTGGATGTACCTTTGCTAAGCCAGAACACAAATAAAACTCATTTCAGAACTGGAGATGAAGAACATGCAAAGGAGTCTCTGAGCCACTTGCTACTTCCCAACATCCTAGTACTCAAATGTCCCACAATCCCTTTATGTTTGCCCCTTCGCTAGAGCTTGATGCTATTTTTAATGTCTGTCCAACTCTTAGAAATGTATCATTATGCAAAATTGATATGATGTACACAGTCAAGACACAGAAGCTGGTGAGCTGCTTTCCTGCGTTAATGATGGTGTCACAAACTGTCATGTTCATGACACATCTCTACATCAAATCACTGTCTAGCTTGGAGATTCCAGATGGCAGCCATATGGCATAAACATTGCACGTTGTGGCTCCCCCACATTTTTTAGAGCAACACTATACTTAAGCTGATATTTTCAATGAAATCATGTTCAAGTACACGCTGTTCTCTGCGTATCTTCTTGCCCTCACAGTTAAAATTATAATCTGACACTGGTATGTGTGTAAAGCAACTGAAATGTGTCACGGTTTTACGCTTGTTTATAATATAATACAGACAAGACAATCTATCATTTTCATAATTCCTGCATCTTATTAACTGCCATCAAAAGCTACTTCAGTTTTAGGCAATTGTTACACAACCCATCTGAATATAAAACTGTATCAGGCTTATCACCAAACCCTCAAATGTATCTTAAGTTCAGTGCTTAAAAATCATAGAATTGTACAGATGGAAAGAACCTTGAGTGCCATTTAGTCCAACTCCCTGTAAATGTAAGAATCACTGCTTTTTACTACACAGTGGCTTTAAAAATAAGGGGAAGGGGGAGGGCAAAAAATCTACTTAAAAGTTCAGAGCCTTCTCAGTGGCTGCTTCCAGGCTGTGGCATTCTCCTCTGGGAAATTTGGTTGACCTTATCTTTGCTCTCTTTCCATTGCTAGGAAAAGACATCTACTTAGAAAGGCATTTGGTTCTTAACTCGTGTGAGAAAAGGGTCTTTTAATGAGATATAGTGTGCTTTTGTCTTTTTTTTGCATTAAGTTTTACATATGCTTTAACCTGTTTTAATGTTGTGTTTTTAACAGAATTATTTAACTGTTTTAAAATTTTTGTATAAGATTTTAGCTGTGCTTTGTTTCAATGTGCTGTTAGCTGCCTTGGGTCTCATGTGTTCGGAGAAAGGCAGGTTCCAAATTAAATAAACAAACAATGCCTAAAGTAAAGAAGAGGGCATTAAAGAGAGACATTTTTATAGATATTGGGGGGGGGATTTGTTGATTATGTGTTAATAAAGGGGAAAGGAAGAAAACCTAATGAACAAACATTACAATTTTGGAAGGGGAATGGAGCTTCTCGAAGGGAATGGAAGTGGTTATATCTCTAATGGTCCCGGTGGTGAGGAACACTCATGATTTAATTGTAGAATAGACTAAGTTCAAGAATATATGGTATATAGCGGTTTGTTAGTTTATGTATATTATGTATTTGGTATTGTGTTATTGTTTTGTAGTGTCATGTATTGTTTTGTTATGTTAATAAAATTATTTTTAAAAATAAAAAATAAACAATGCCTGCCCCAGCTCCTTTCTTCAGATTTTCAAAGTTCAAAGTTCCACAATCCAAGGTTATGAAGTACTGAGTAACATAACTTGCTACACTGTAGGAAAGCAAAGAAGGTAGGTTTGCCAAAATGATTAGAAAGAATGTAGACCTTTATTGCTAAAATAAGCTTCATTGGACAAGAAACTTTTCACTGCCAATAATGAAACTACATTGATCAGTTTCAAATGCTGACTAGCATTTCCTTCTAAGCTATAACAATGTTTCTTTTAGAAGTTTTGATACAAATCTTGACATAAAAACACCAACAGTGGTTAATTATTATCACAGAACTGAGTACAGTAAGCGAAATATATCCTTGCAAAAGGAACCCAGGATGGCTCTAGATCAGTGGTTCTCAACCTGTGGGTCCCCAGATGTTTGTGAACTTCAGCTCCCAGAAGCCCTGAGCATTGACCATAGTGGCTGGGGCTTCTGGGAGCTGAAGTCCACGAACATCTGGGGACCCACAGGTTGAGAACCACTGCTCTAGATCATCACTCAGGCTTGCTGTGCACTTCTCTTTTTTCTTGGATATGTAAAAGCAGAAAAGCTGTGGAAATTTTTGAAGATAACCTCCAAAAGAAGAAAGCTGGTAGGTCACGTAAATTGTGCATAGTCAGGACAGCTTCTCAACTAGCACTCCACCATGGCAGAAAGCTAAAAAGAGCTTCAAGGCCAGTTTACAGTGTGTCAGGGGCACTAGGAGGACTATTCCACAAGAAAGCTAAAAATAATCCCATGGGTGTGTACAAAGCCTTGGCTTCCATTCTGAAATAGCTCTTTGGACTTCAGCCACCAACCAAAAGAAATAAAAAGAAGATCCTATTCATGCCTCCTACCTGCTCCTGCTCGCAGTGCTGTCCATCAGAGGAGAGATTTGCCCAACATTTATCATCATACATAATGTTTCACTGAGGGCCACTCAGGCAGCAAGAACCTGCCCCCCCCGCCATATACCAATTTCAGGTTTCCACAGCAGCAGCAACAAGGACCAAAATAAAGAAGGAAACTGTTTCCAAAACACAGTTGTTGGCAAGTATCAAAAATATCTCCTCCCTGTGTTATGCTCTTGGAAAACGGGGAAGGGAGGCTAGCAAGAGAGATAGAGGTGGTCAGGGAAGAAGAGGCATTTGTATTATTTGGTATACAGTGGGTATTAGATGCTTATCTCACTAAGCTCCAAAGAAAATGTGTTACAGTGTGTTTAAAATTAAGCTCTGCACATGAAAAGTACTAAAGAATCATTTAAAACTTCAGCAAAACGGTCTACACTTCCAACTGAACTGTAACTGAATTCAAGATTACATTTAACCTCCACCATTAAAAAGCCAGCTCCTCTGCAGTGCTTCCAGAAAACATTGACAAGGACAAAGGAAGAATATACCTATTGTCTATTATCTTCCTTCCTTCACCTCCAGAGTGGACAGCAACTACCTCAGCAATCACAATACAAGGTAAAGACTGAGTTAACTTTTGTCTAGTCAGGGACCTGGTACACATCAAGTTCAGCTATACACAAGCAGTTGTATATGGAAGTGGAAATTCGATATAACTATCTTAGGCCAAGATAACCCTCCCAGACGAATTCCTCTAGACGACATATTACAGATACTGTGGCAGCAAATAAAACACTGCCACAACACAGTCTTTTAAAAATTACATCACAATACAGCTTCCTTCATTACTAATAAAATGCTCCAGAATCTTCCAAAAGCTTGTAAATTACTCTGTGCTTCACTGAGGGGCAAGTTATCATTACAGTGACAAGGTTTATGATGGGAGGGGGGGCTCTTAAGGTGCTTGAAAATATGCCACCTTTATCATGCTCTTACTGCCTAACTCTTAAATTTGCAAACCAAGAACAAGCAAGAAAATGGGGACATATGTCTCGAAAGTGTTAGCATTACCCTAACTAATGGTGCTCTCTTCATTTTCGGGGTACCAAAAGTAAGTTTAGAACTCCTTAATAATAATAGTAATTTCAACATCTGCATTGCCTCAAATGAGAGCTGGCACGGTGTAGTGGGTTGAGTGCTGGACTGTGACTCCAGAGACCAGGGTTCAAATCCCTGCTCAGCCACTGAAACCCACTGCGTGACTCTGGACAAGTCACACCCTTTCAGCCTCAGAAGAAGGTGAAGTAAAACCGCCCCTGAACAAATCTTGTCAAGAAAACCCCTTGATAGGTTTGCCTTAGGGTTGACATGAGTTGGAAACAACCTGACATCACACAGCAACAATAGCTCCAAATAGGACATTTGTTAAGACATGGCATCCTTGTAAGTTAGTACACAAGGAGATCTCTTCTCCACAAGTTGCACAGTCGCCTTTTTGAAATAAAATTATGCCAGTCACTAACTACCAGGAGAGAGGATTTTTATACTCAGGGAGAATACCACATATCAGTAGTACAGCATATTCTTTGCACACAGAAAATTGCTTGAAGTTCCTAGCATTTCCAAATAAACTGAACAATGCAGCAGGTAGCACAAAGATCTTCCACCTGAATCCTTGGAAAAACTCATCAGTCAGATTAGACAATAATGGGATACACTCACTATTTACCTGACTTTGTACCAAGCACCTTCTTGTGCTCCTTACAGTCATCCCTCTGGCTTTACCACTGTTCAGCATCTCACTTTCATTCAGTATCCAAATTTGTAATATTCTCCCATGATTGACAAGGTTATGTCCAAAAGATGTTACATTTGTTTCCTTTTTATTATTTAAAAGTATTTTTAGTTAGATTTTGTAGATACAAGAGGTATTAAATGTTGAATTTGCCAACAGAAACAGCTATGTACTTGCTGTTTTTGATTTAGCTTCAGAACTGTGTAGTTGTAGAGAATTTCTAAATTACAGAGCTGCTTCTTCATACAGCAGGTATAAAATGTTACAATTCATGTATTATTGACAGCTGAAAGCTGATAAGATCCTTATTTATATAATCTTTTGTTTTTAACAGACAAAAACACAACACAACTCCCTAAAGCAAGCATAGCTATTAACTGTAAGCCATGAAAAACACTGCTGCCAAAAGCTACCCACCTTTCACATCACAGAGAATATATTAGATGTAACATTTCTGGCTTAAGACTAACCGACTACGCTTATGAAAAACCTGGGGAATATACCAGTCATACTGTATAACAAAGAATAAAACTAACCCATGTTGCTGGGGGAGGGAGAAGCAAGAGAAAATACTAGAACCTACTACACAAAATATAAAACACAACAACCAGTACTGAATTAAAGGTATACTACTGTTAATACCATAATCATGCTTCAAGTTTTCAAAAATGGAATGCCTTCAGATTTCTACATTCACTTACCTGCAGCATACTGACAATCTCAACTTTGTTAAAGAAAATGAAAGAAGTAAGTGTAGAAAGAAAATTCTCTTCAAAAACAGATGGTGTCGGCAAGATGATGTCCTGAATGTATTGTACCCTGTAAGTCTGATGAATCTTTTGCCTAAGTTCAGAGTCTGTTATGGGTATGACCTCTTTAAATTTTGCTGTTTTGGTCAAGAATTCCCGGTGCCTTTTTGGCTGAGCTAATGCAGGGTCATACTCAAGGCATCCCACAACATCCATAATGCATTCATCTGAAAACATCACCTCAAAAAGAGTTGCTTTGTTGAGGAACAAAATCCCTCGAATAATTTCATACAAATGATGCAAGCCTTCAGTATTTTCTAGATTTTCACAAAGCTGGAAAAGTTGTAATAATTTTTTAATGTAGCCTTCATTTTCCAAAGCCAAGGCTAACTTTTCTCTACGGATGGGTGATGAGAGAACTGAGGTAACTAGGTCTGCAATTTCTTCAAGTTTGTTGAGCTCACAAGTAGGGAGATCAATCAAATGACTTGTTTCAGGCATTTCCTCAAAGCGTTCTTCTTCGGATTCATCAATGAGGTCCTGTGTTACTTCCACTGAAGGGTCTTTACCTTGCACCTAAAAACAGAAACATGAACACTTTCTGACTCATTCTGAAACACACTGGGGTCTGTGGGTGGCAAAGAAGATAAAGAAATGACAAAAGCAATCATTTGATTGCGATATATATAAATTGTATAACACTGATAGGCTTCCAGCATACCATAAACGAATCATAAATGAAATGGTACTGATGAGCTATACCAAATGCAGATTCTGCTTTCATGACTAATGACACTAATGAAGTAGGCAGGGGAATTTTCCTGAAGCTCGTCAGAGTTGTGCAACTGAGATTCTAAACACAACTTGCTTTCAAAGGGTTAGTAGTATTAATACTTCGACCAGTTGCTGTCATGCAGCACAGCACATACTGGTTGCAATTCCAGATGCAGCAGTATGCTACTATGAGGCAAAGCAATCTACATAGTTGATTTAAAGTGGAGTCCTAGGAATTAGACGAAATTGAGGAATGCTTAACACATGCCCAGTATTTTACAGTATTTAACTGTAAAAATGTAAATCATTCATATAACATATTTTGAAGAAAGCCTGAATAGATTCTGGTGCTATGGGGTACCCACTTGGTTCCAAATACACATCTGCTGCAGATAAAGTGGCACTGAGAGTCAGCATGATGTAGCATTTTGAGCACTGAAAAATATTTATCTCTTAAAAAAAAATCTTGCATTTTCTACGAGCAAGAGTGGTGTAGTGGTTTGAGTGTTGGACGATGACACTGGAAGCTAGGGTTCAAATCTCTGCTTAGTCATAGAAATCCACTGGGTGACTTTGGGTATGGCACACTCTCTCAGCCTCAGAGGAAGGAAACAGCAACACCCCCCAAAGAAAACCCTGTGACAAGTTTGCCTTAGAGTCGCCATAAGACAGAAACAATCTGAAGATACACAACAACCAAGTAGCACTAAAACATTGTTTTAAAAAGAAAGACTGAAGAACCACTAGCATCAACTGAACAAGGAGCTGCAACTACTCTGAAAATCTTTGTCCTCATACTTTAAAATTCTACTACTGCATTATATGTGTGCACATGCAACCAACTGAGCTTGTAATATGTATTTTCATAAGTCGCATTTTATACAGTCTCAGGCAAACTAAAATATGGTTAAGAAAATCTTAGCCTTACCTGGCAAATCTTTTCCCAGATCTCATCACAGCCAGCTTTTTCTTGAAAACTCAGGGCTAAATCATAGTTCTCTGCTTCTGACCAAACAATCAAAGTATCCTATTTAAAAATGAAAGATCATACTTATTGATTCCAGTATGCAAGTACTGTGGCGATCATAACTAGATTTATATGGCCAACAAAAGCAACTTCTCACATCTTAGTACAGATTGACTAAAGAAACTAATCTTTCAGGTGAACTGATCTCCTGATGTTTTTTCTTTGATGAACACCCTTCCAGCTTTTTAATAAGCATTAACTATTTTACTATACCATGAGAGGACATTAAACGGATAGCAATGCATGTATATAGCTACAGACATCTATCTTGAGAGTACATTTTATACAGTGGAAATAGGAAAAGATAAATATTTCCCACCACTTTTAAACTCCATTTTATAGGATAATTATTGTTGTCATATGTAACTTCAGAGTTACTTTTTTTGTGACGTTATAAGTATAATAACAATTAGAGTCACTGTGCTGTGTATTTTATTCAGTATTAATATCAATTAGAGTCACTGTGCTGTGCATTTTATTCAGGACATACAATTTTTCCAGTGTAAACTGCCAACAACACACTTCCAACACAGCTGAACATTGAGCGCAGACAGTTCTCTTACATTTCCAAAAATACAGCACAGTGACTCTAAATGATATTAATACTTATAACGTCACAAAAAAAGTAACTCTGAAGTTACATATGACAACAATAATTATCCTATAAAATGGAGTTTAAAAGTGGTGGGAAATATTTATCTTTTCCTATTTCCACTGTTAAACAAAAGTGAAATGAAGATTATCATTAAATAACCGTAACAATATGAGCCATGTACAGCATACCAACTAGTACTGAGAACAAGGAGTATATAGTTGGCCCTCCACATTTGTGGGTCTGACTTTCACAAATTTACGGTAATTATTTGTGAGTTTCTCCAGTCCCTGTCCCCTGACATCAGGCACTTCTTTTCTGGAAGAACTTTCTCTCTTAGTGGCTCAAATCAGGCCATGTAGCCCTTTAAAAACCCACCTCTAATCCTCCTCTTCCTCCACCAACCGCTGCCTAGCCAGCTAAGTATGGATTTCAACCTGATTTCTCAACACCACAAACCCTCTCCCAATGCCCCACACATACACCCAAGGAAGATGGGCAAGAGAGAGAAAGTATAGGGCCACTGTGCCCATCCACTCACCCCCTTTCCTCTCCTTTCCCTGACCTTGTTTGGACCCTGGGTGCCTGCTCTCTGCTTCAGTCCCATTCCCACAGAGACACACACGCCATTTTGATAATTGTGATTTTTCCACTTTTCCAGAGGTCCTGCACCCATAACCCTAGCAAATATGCAGGGCTTACTGTATTTTGAATGAATTAATAAAAAGTATTGTATTAGAAAGGTCAACCTGCAGAAAAGCAAACACCCTTGTATGTAGTTGAATAGACTATTCTTTTCCTCAGAGTCTCTTAAAACAAAAGCAACAAAAATCAAACAAAACAAATATGACACCATTTAGATAAAAATGATGTAACTAATTATTTCCCACAACTTTTAATTTCAGTTAATGTCTGAATTACCAGCCACATCCCATGCTTAGGTTTATGATATGATATATTCAAAAATACTGTGAAAATCATCAAATATTCCCAAGATGCTTCTTTTGGTTACTGCTTTTTCTCTAACAATGCCCCTTCTGTTTAAAAACATGAAGAGGCCATTAGGATACAGCACTAATACTATAACTGCATTATGTAAAGCAGACTCAGATCTGCTATTTCTAATGACAGAATTAGACACATTAAAAAGGGTTAGTAATTCTTTACTACAATAAAAATTAATCTGTAAGTTTATTACTCAGAGCTAACTACTCATATTCACTGTCAACACCAAAATTCCAATATACACCTAATGTTGAAAAAGATAATGGGTATAAGCAAACTGTGTATTTCTGAGTTAGCGTCCAGGTTTTGCTAAATCTATTTATAGAAAAGATTTACTTATTTCAGCCCTGATCCTCCATTTGTTCCATGCAAGACAGTTCCTTGTACCAGCAGAGTTCAAATGAAGTCAGTGGAATTCCCCAAAGGCACAGAAGCTAGCTTGCTTTCTATGGATCCAGCTATAAATTGGAACCTATGACCTGCAGTGTAACAGTTATGTTGTGTTCTATAAAATAAATTAATCCAGATTAATTGTAAAGCTGTAGCTAGCAGTTTCTTTCTGAACCTTCCACATTACATTTTCCAGCTCTTCACGTAAAACCTCTTTTAGTTTCTCAAGGGAAAGAAAGAGTACTTAAATTTATGCAAACACTTACACTAATCATTTTGAAACAAATACTTTTACCTAACTTCAATCGCTGATGAACTGATCCAATGGTGGTAACAATACCCTAGATGACAACTGGAACATTTACTGATCAAGTTAAATCATATTCTCAAAAATACTTATCACCATAAATATGTTTTACCTATGCCTTCATAGAGAGGTGTCAAAGTGAAAGGATAAATATCCCACTTAAAACAGCTACTATGGCTGAGTTCAGACTATTTTTGCTGGCTTCATAAATCACAATTAATGAAAATGAACATGAACATGGGTGCTAAGCATTCCTTCTTCCAGCTATCTCCATATGTGACAGCTTTGGAGCTTCATTCCTGGCTTTATTCAAGGAACTTCTGTTCAATCTTAGTTAATTAACTAGAATAAGAAGCCAGGATTGGACCACTGTGGATGAGCTGGGAAACAACATGTAAAATTATTCCATGAAGCCAAAGATCATGTTCACTAAAGATGCACAAGGAATTACACAAACTCAAAGGGAAAAGAAAATCTCCATGTCCCAACACTAACTTCCCACTTTGCCATGTGGGGAAAGGGGTATTTTGAGAAAACAAAACATTCTATCAGTCATCCAAAAAAACCCACAGAGATTGCTTAAAAAAATCTATAAATTAGCCCCCTCTTGACTCCTTCCTTTTTGTCCTAAGACAGTAAGAAAAGATTGCACTTACAGCCAAGCTAACAACATATTCCTAGTCTTGTTTTGCATCCACTGGTCATGTAAATGAAAGGAGTGAACTGAGGACTTCAATCTGCACAGCTGTTATGCAAAAATAATCTCAAGGCTCATTTTATGAGATATAAGAGCATCTTAACATCTTCTAAAATGCTCAGCTACTCACATAAAGGAAGCAAGCAAAAACGGGAACTACTGTAATGAAAAGGTGGCAACAAATAGAACGACGGCAGGCTTGCACAAGCTGGATGCAGTCCACCACCCACGTTTTACAGCCTGCTAGGTATTTGGCAGTCCTTAATTTTGCAATCCCAAAGAGCCAACAAAATCTCAGGTTTTATGAAGCACATGTGGGCTGGGGTGAACTGGTGAAGAGATGCATCCAGAATGGAAGGCTACAAGCAGGAGATGCCAGCATATATTGCACAACACACATGTTAAGCTACTAATCAAAAGAAAACATATAATGAACTGTTGAGTTGAACAGAATGGTAACGATATACCATTTCCTCGTTTTACTAAAGAACTTCTGATGCGGAGAAGAACGAGTACATATATACTACTCAAGCTAAGTTTTCTTAGTCTGGTAGTATGAAAAATTTACACATCACAGGCCAATTAACTCCTAATATGAGGGAACCAGAGCAGAAGTCAATTCTCCTATTGATCAAAAATATCACTGAGAATAAGAAAAAATGGCCTTTTCATATTTCTTGCCCACACTGAGCATATATATCCTGTCTTATATCGAAACCTACTCTGCTAATAAAAAGTTACAGTATAACGAATCCATACCCAACAAGTCTCAACTTGCCCGCAAATAAGATGAAGCCACTCAATTCATTTTGCTATTTTTTTTTAAACAGCAGGGGTTTTTGTACAACAGTAGCACAGTTAAACATATAGCAAAAAGAAAAACTAGCACATGCCTGCTGTTTCTGATATGCAGTGTTTGGATTTATCTTCGATTCCAACAAAAGCGAACCTGAAAAGACAACAAGAATTAATTAGAAATCTAACAAAATACAATCTTTCCAACTACTTTTATTAAACCTGAGAACATTCCAAATAATACCCATTCTAAAATACCACCCTCCATTGCTTCATATAAATAATGACAAAAGCAGCAGAGATTAAAACAGAATTTAAAAGTTCATGCTCTGTAAGATATACTTTTACATACCCATGAGTCTGATGTTTAGAAGACATCTAAAATGAAGCAAATTAGAGTGTTCCATGCAAGTTAAATTATCCATGCTATTACAGTCAGTTAGCTAATAAAACCTGATTGATTGAATTTACTCATGTCAGAGCTTTATGTTCTTATCTTCTTGTAGTAGCTAACATGCATTTATGTTGTAGCATATGCAGAACACTAAACTCTGTAACCCTAAAACTCTGTACTATGTGTGTGTCTAAGCAGGCATGTATCTTGGCAACCACTCTCAAATAATCTTTTCCAGCTCGCACAGGGTTTATTTAGTACATTAACACCTGTTCAGTAGTAATATCACCAATACATTTTCTTCTTCTAAAATGAACTTTCCTGACCCTTACAAGAAAAGTACCTGGGACAGGTAAGTGTCTAAAAGTGATATAAAAAAATGCTTTTTGAAGTGTCCATTCTATCAGAATTAAAAGATGAGGCATAAACTTAACTTTTCTTTCTTTTTACTACTAAAGGAATACAAATACTAAATGCCTAGGAACCATTTAAGGCAGAGTTTAGGTTATTTAGAACCCACAGTTCTTGAGTCACTTGCTCTGAAATAACTGCGGCAAGTCCAGAGTTAGAAGATGACTTACACCAAAGTCTAAGGATTTCCCTAGTATACAAAACTTCCTAAGCCAGTATTATGTTCCCAAAATGAGAGGCAGAATAGTAACTTGGTAGCCTGAAAGAGGGAAAGATGGACTTTTCATTGTAAATAACAGTCTTAAAGACTATTAAATGACAACAAATATGTTTGTATTTAAGGTAACACAAAATGCACTGGTTTTGCCCCATACATAAGAAAGATGTTTTCTGGATAACAACCATAAAATCTGGAGAAATAAAGTCCCTGAAAGATGTTACTAAATTGAAAGAAACATGATTCAAGTTTGTAATGCCTCTAAATGGATCCCCTCTTTGGGATGAACTTCAGAGCAATCTTTCAGGGATCAGTTTTCAAGAGAAATTCATGTTTGAACAAGATGAAACTGCACAGGTTAGCAATATTTGAAAAATAGCTTGTGAGAGAATTCAAGGACACAGCCATGTGAGTCTGGACCAGCATGCAAAGTGATCTTGTAGCACTTTTGAGACTATCTGAGAGAAACAGGTTGGTATCATAAGATTTTATAAAGTCTACTTCATCAGATGAAAAGGTGTACTTCTGAAGCATTATGTAGAAAGTAGTTACCGACCTGGTTATCTATGGTGAGTAAAAACCACCTGCAAGTGACTACATCTGAGCTTTTCAAAAGTCGGTGTTCTTCTGCCCAGCCCGTAACATTTGAACAACTGGGATAGCAGCAACTTTTTTCAGCTTTATGGGACAAATCACTCAAGACAATAGGTGGAGGGAAAGTGTGATGCGGGGCAACTTTGAGAGAGATGATCTGGGGGAATGGGGATAACCCATCACTGTTGAGATCACACCATCAGTACTTAGGTTTTTGAGACGGGGAGAAGCACCTGAACCTGTAGGCCTCGTGGGGTAGGAGCAAACGAAGGAAAAAAAGGAAGAAATACCGGCAACTTGGCCTTAGCATCTTCTTTGGGCTTAGGAGCAAAGAATGAGATGAATGGGAGGGAAAGAGGAGTTGAGACCCATCGTTTAGGATGTCTCCCTCTTTAGGAATCGAGGGGACTACGGGGCTGCGATCGTGACTGGGGAACCCACCGGCCTGAGGACTCCCCTCTTCCTCTCCTGACCGGTCTCTGTTGTTCCAGGCAGACCCGGCAGCTGCCACCCCCGCGCCCCGTTATTCCTTCCCCCTCCTCACCGTCCGACTCGGCCCGGACGAGCAGCGACATCCCCTTGAGCCGCTCCACATAGGTCGACGAAACGTGCCCGGTGCCCCTGTCGTCCCATTGCCGTTCTTCGTTGAGCGTGTAGACCTTCACCCGCCGTCGAGTGTCCGACATGGTGGAGCGGGGGGGGGGTGCCCGGCCCGGCCGGATTGGAAATAGGGGAGGGACACGGGAGGGAAGAGGGCGTCGCTCAGGAGGCCTTTAACCCGCCGCTTCTCATGGCGCCCGGGCCCGTCGCCGCCTCTCCGCCGCCTCAGCGGTACCCCGGCCACCGAACAGCATCAACTACTACCACCACTACCGCGGCGCAGCCGCCATCTTGTAATCCGACTCCTGTCCCGTCCCTGCCTTTCTCTTCCTCCCACAACCGGGGAGGGAGGGGGACGGAAGGCCTACACGGGCTCCACTAGCAGGGGCTACGGCGGCCGATAAGGGAAAAGAGGAGAAAACGCGCCCGTCAGCTCCGAAGTGGGGAGAGGAGGTTGCGCCTGCGTATTGCGCATACTCGTCACTTGTGGCGGGAACGTGGTAGTGCTGGGCAGTTGCTGCGTGGCGCGCACGCTGTGGAGTTTTGTTTTCGTTTTGGAGTGATAAGGAGTTCAGGAAAAAGCCTGTCCTTTTTGTATTTCGATAGAAAGGCTGCTGAAACCTGTATCAGTCCCTCTACATTTTTTAAAAAATCACGTTCTGTTTTTGTAATGAATTAAAATAACTACCTCTCGACGGCACACCGCCATTATACTTTCTAAATGTAAAGGTGGAAAACTTTTTCTGAGCTGAAGAAACCGCAGAGTTAAAGGGGGCGGACAATTTTCCCTCAATAGTGAGGGTAGGCGGATGAGGGGAGAAAAACACATGCACAGTCCATCCAAAGAGACACTTTTAACCACCTTGGATCCCATCCCGGGAAGAAAACGGGGGGGGGGTATAAATCCAATAAATTAAAAAAAAAATTTCATTTCCTGCTTCTAAGACAAAACGCAATACTAAATGGATTAGTTCTAGAATTGAATCTTTTGGTTAGAAGGCAATCAGACTTGATTCCTTTTTCATTTATTTATTGAGCTTCACAATTTACACTCGAGTTTTACCAAATCAGAGTTTTCAGATATCAGGTCATATTAAAGACTGTTAAATATATATTATTCAATGTTTTATGGAACCAAATGTCAAAACTCATCCACTTAATCATATACAGATAGTCTTGTGTTACCCTGTTCTCTGAGGGTCCCGGGAGGGACACCTAAATAACCAAACTATAAAACACAACCTTGGGGAAAATTAGCTGGAGCACTCACTTAAGCTAGCGAGAGGCAGGGTAACTCAGCAAGATCTTGCAACCCAGCGTCTACGGCGTCAGGTCAGTCAAGCAGCCAGACGGGTTTAAAGTAATAAAAATGATGCTTTATTGAATACAGACAAGCGTCAAAGACACCACAGCCACACAGATAACTAAGGAATCAGAAATTGAGTTGGAGAGAGAGGTTTTCAGAGGGAAATGGGTGATACGACACCTGTCTCGTAGTCCTGGACCTTTGGAGAGAAGCCAGGGATGCGGAGAAGAAGCTCAGCTCGATTAGCCGAGGGGAGCTCGCCAAATGAAACGGCAGCAAGACGGGATGGAACTCTGGAGCGGGTCGAGCGATCTGAGGATGGTCTCGGAATCGGGGGGTTTTATAGGGTGAATTGTGACTGCAGGCTGCGCCTTACTCGGGGAACACCAATGAGTTGTGGGTGCGAGACAGTGTCTTGGAAAGGTCACAACTTTGCATGATGGAATCAGAGCCGAATTGACAATAGCGTGGCCAGTATGCAAATGCGCAGCGCTTACCAGTGGACGGCACAACCTTTGTCCAGTAGCCTGCTCAGGGCAGGAAGCCTTTGTTAGTATCGCGCATATGTAATAAGATGTTTGCCGGAGAGGTCCCTGAAGCGATGAACCAGCTGTATCTGGCCTGCCCGGGTGGAGAATGGAATGTCCAGCAATTATTGGCCGTGTCTGTTTGCGTGCTTGTCCGGTGGCCTCGCAAACACGTGGAGCGGGTGGTGGAAGAAAGCCAAATGGTTTGATATCAAAATGATATCTAGGGGTGTCCCCAAGGAGGTCTAAACTGCAGTAACACTTGCCTCTGAGTTCTTGCCCACAAAGCTTATGCCAATGGATGTATTTAGTCCTTTTGAGGGTACCATAGATTTTTTGCTAAAATAAATTTCAGCCCAGAAAAAAAAAATTCTTTATACGTAGCAATGTGGCAAACATCTGGAGTGCCTCAGAATGCTATAATGTTAGAAAGAGTTGTTCTTTCACCTAAAGGTACCTCAAAACATGCATCATCTTCATAAGAAGACATGATTGTCCTTTTAAAATAATGAGCATCTGGCTATTTTCAATATCAAGCATACAGACATTAAAATTTCGTATGAGAGATACAACTTTATCAATACCTACTCTCCATGGGAAGATACTGGACACAAATGTCTACCTCGGGCTCTGATTTTTCCCTCTACACAGTTCTCTAAACAGTATCTAATGATGGCATTTGCTGTTTTAATTTCCCACAATGCCCCTAACATAGCATGACTCTGGGGCATTGTGGGAAATTAAAATCATGGTTCTCATCTACTCAGTACTACTCAGAAACACTGCTGCTGCTCGATGTAGTGGCCAAGCACAACTGCCAGAACTCAGTTAGGGGCCCAGGATTTCATCAAATCTGGAACGAGACCTCTACCAAATTACAAACTTCTTACAGCTGTACAGTATTCCAGTTTCAGCTACTGTATTCTGACATCCCCCTAAAGAAACCTGACAACTGTAGATAGATAATGTGCTTTTAATTCCGGTAGAGATATTGCAATACAGAACCCATTCTCAGATTAGTCTGGGGAGTCTTCAAGCAGTTGTTCGGTTGTAGAGATCACTATGGGCCTTTCACACAGACAATGGCTGAAATCTTGTTGGTTGGTCCCCACTACAGCAAGCCTATTGAATGGTGACTCAATACATAGGTAAATCCAATTGATTCAATGGCTTCACTCTAATAACAGGATTTAGGCTGATAGATAGATAGATAGATAGATAGATAGATAGATAGATAGATAGATAGATATTAAATTTCCTGCTCTGTATCATAGAATCTCAGGGAAGTATAAAAATCAGTTTGAACAGCTTAAAATCATTTAGACAGGAAGCAAACAGACTAAAAGCATATTCAATAATATACAAGTTAAAACACCCTCCAATGGGGCTATGTGCTTCTGTGAGGCAAGAGGCTGGTAGCAGTGCTGCTGGTAGGATTTCTCCTGTCAGACAGAGTTTTGTTGAGAAGCAGGACTAAATGTACCAAACAGCAACTGGGCAACAGCAGTAATGAGGGGTGACACTGGTGGTGGATCTCTCAGAGACAATGGCAGTGGCAGCATGATTAACAGTTGTTGCCACTGCGTAGAAGGCAGTACAATAAACCCCTTTTAAATGTCTTATACCATGAAAATCATATAACGAGACCATCAAATACAAAACAAGAGACAGTGCCAGAAGATGAAACTCCCAGGTTAGAAAGCACTCAATAAGCTACTGGGGTACAGCAGAAAACAGTTACAAGTAGCACTGTGGGTAATGACACATCTAGACTCAAGCTGAAAGGACATTCATCTATGGACATGCTCAGAGGTAAAAGTCCAAAGTTGCACAACACATGTTAGAGGAATATGGAATGTGAGAAACATAAATCAGGGGAAGCTAGGCATAGTAAAACAACAATTGGAACATATAAACACTGCAATACTTGGGATGAGTGAGCTAAAGTTGACAGGAATGGGACATTTCAAGTCAGATAATAACGCAATATTTTACTCAGGAAATGAAAATCTAAGGGGAAATGGGGTGGCATTAATAATAAGGAAAGATGTAGCAAAAGCAGTCAAAGGATACAATGCAAAGTCTGATTGAATCATATAAGACTTCAGGAAAAGCTCATCAATATAACCATAATCCAAGTTTATACTGCAGCTACAGAGGTAGAAGAAGAAGAAACTGAAGAATCCAGGCTGGAATCCGGGAGGAAATTGATCACACACTAAAATAGGACTTGTTAATCAGAGGTGATTGGAATGCAAAAGCAGGGAACAGAACTGAATCAAAGACTGTAGGAAAATTATGCCTAGGATCAAGAAATTAAGCAGGGAGGGCAACTGACTGAATTTTGAGTCCAACAGTTTGTTCATTGCAAACATATTCTTCAAGCACCCCAAGTGGTGATTATATACATGGACATCTCCTGTATTGATTTTAGTATAGAAAGCAAGCAGACTGCGTAACTGGAAACAAAAGATGGAGAAGTTCCATTCTTTCTGCAAAAACAAGACCAGGTACAGACCCATGAACTGCTAATAGTTAAATTAAAATTTTCAGCTTTAAAAATTAAAGCTGAAGAAGAACACTAAAACAACCTTTGTGCCAAAATACAACCTGAAGAACATCTCTGCAGAACTTAAAGGTAATGAAAAAAATAGATTTTAAGTCCAGTTGAACAGGAGCCAGTACTCTGGACTCAAGTCAGAGGCACTGTCAGAGAAGAATGCAAAAAGACACTATCTTCAGCCAAAAATAAAGAGAAGCCTCAATGGAAGACAGACAAAGCTCTTCACGCAGTTTGAAGACAAATAAGAAGCAAAAGTGACAGAAGCAGAGTCAGAACCCCAAATGCAGCTGTTTCAACGACTTGTGTGTAGGGACAAGGAGAACGACTCCAATAATCAATGTAGAGAAATAGAAGATGACAACAAAAAAGGAGGAACAAGACACTTCTACAAGATTTGCAAAATCAAAGGGAAACTTAAACCAAGAATGGCAATGCTCTACAACCAGCAGGGGAACACGTTATACAACCAAGCAGAAATAAAAAGATGATGGAAACACACATGAAGAACTACATAAAAGGGATGAAAGGATATGTAGGCTGAAATATGGTTGGCAGAAAAAATCCTAACCCAGACTTCAGAATCATCTGTTGTCCAGCAACATGAAGCAGTGAAAAAAACAGGCTCTTGGGAACATTTTATATATATAAAAAAAAGACAGCTGGACAGCAAGTCCCAAGTCCTACCTCCCACCCAAGATAGCAAAATTTTCATTCCCAGGACACAAAGTGATTAGACCCTTATGGAAGCAGAGCGCCATAATTATTGTTAAACAAGATGCCAAACTAATTCCATTCTAAACAGTCCAGAAATTAATTGTACTTCAGCATCTTTATTGGTCCTGAGGTTGCTTAGCACAAATTTCTAGAACAAAGAACTTATCCAGTGCATAGAACTATGACAGATAATGGCTAGGTATATTTATGTATTTAATTTATATCTTGCCTTTCTCCCAACATGGGATCCAAGGTAGCTTATGATGATTGAAACTAAGTGTAGTTAAAAACCTAATAAAAAGTTTAAAAACACTATTTAAAACAGTTTTAGAGAAGGCTAATAAACCAGTCAGTTTGGACTTCAAAGCATGCTGTTAACATATTAGCTTATCTAAATATGCAAATAAAGTGTGAGGCTACTCCTTAATGCTTCCAGGACAAACTGCAATAAAAAAGGGCTTTCACGTAATTTATGAGAGAAACACTCACATGATCAAGTTTACAACAGCTGAGAATATCTTTTGCATGGCTTTGCATACTGAACATTAATATACAACTGTGGCAATAATGGGCCCTTTCACATTACACAAATGTCACAGTCTATTTCCACTTTAACTGCCAGGGCAATATGCTATGGAATCCTGGGACTGGTAGCTTAGGGAGGGTTATTTCAAATTCTCAGCCGAGCTCTCTAGAACATCTCTACACTATAAACACAAGTGAATAAAACAAACAAACAAATAAAATCCCAGGATTCCATAGAATGCTGCCATGGTATTTAAAGTGGAATCATAGTGGTACAATTGTGTAGTGTTAAAGGGCTTCCAAAGGTCTGAACAGCTGGGGTTCTGCCCTGATGGTTCTGATTCCCTGCACTGGTACAGACAACAGTACTTTGCACACTTACACTTACCTGCACATTTACTTTGGAGTAAACTTCCCTAAATATAATGGAAAGGTTACTTGTTATTATCAATACATGTACATGTTCCTCTCAGCACTCACAATTGCAATGGTTACGAAAACAGTGGCAAAAAGCCACTACACCTAAAAAACTGGAGTGAGATACAAGAGAGAAGGTAATAAACTCTTACAATGCCTTATACATTAAAACCAAAGCCTTGAGTTACAGTAAAGAACTGTGCAGTCTTCCAGATTCAACGGTACCTCTTTAGGAGTCATAGCTATCTAAGACCACTTATGCACTACACTGTTATAGGGCTATTATTCCACTTTCAACATCCTGTGGAATTCTGGGGTGTGTAGTTTACTAAGGCCAAAGAGCTCTCTGGCTCTTTGCAGATGCAGCTCTCTAGCATGCATCTTTGTCTCAGGAATGCATATTAGGAAAAAGAAAAGGAAAGCAGCAGCAAGTGTAGATACAATATTTTAATCATTTAAAGTAGCAAAAATACATAGGCATAGTATCAAACATTCAAATATTCGTATTTACATTCTCGTAATTTTAAGCAGATCCCCTTCAGCCACAATCCAATATATGGACACCAATCCAATGGTTTTTAGGCTTGTGTTAAATTGTAGTCAAATTGTTGCATCTCCATGTATTTCTACATTATTACTTATTATGGTAGTCAAAGATCATCTAAGGAACGTGTAAGATCTCTCCACCTCCTGTCCTAAGAGATACTTTAAGAGCTGAAGCAGCACACAAACAGGTTCATAACCGAAAGTTGGAAATGCTTGTGTCTTGCACTGGATAAATCTTTTTTTTTTCACTTTTAAATGATCTTAGATTCTATGATGGTATGACAGTAAAGTTTATTTTAATCAAAACTGGGGAATGCTTTCTTATTTGCCTCTCCAGATTTCACAGTAATGAATACCTTAGCATTGTTCTTGATTCAACAGCAATTCTAAAGATGTGAGATTTTACCAAATAGATTCTATTATTTTTCTTAGCCATTTGCAATTTAGCCACTTAAGTTACTACTTCTGCTAAGAAGTGCAACTCTAAGTACACAACACTTCTAAGTGAGAATCACTTGAAAGATTAGCATTTTATGCAAACATAGCATGGAATTCCACATCCCCTGACTGTTTCCAGTTTACTTTTGATTTTACTATTGTTTTCATATTGTTCCTTATGTTTAAGTTTTATCCCAGCAAAGTCACTTGTGTTAATTTAAGGTACCTCCATACCTGTAAGGCTGAAGTGTGCTTTTAGTCATAGGAAAGAATATGCTGCCACTGTATTTTTTTCCTGCATGCATTTTCACAATTTCTATGTTGACAGCAATCCTTCTGAGCTTTCCAGAATTGCAGTAGTTCTATGGTTTGTTAGGTTGTTCTTTAATTTGCCCATTTCTTTTTAAAGTATAAGCTGTGCCTCCTTACTGTTTTTCTGGATAGGACAGAGAGTCTATATGCCTTTTTCTCCTTTACTACTCTTACCTCACTGGTCAATCTTACAATCTGTCTTTCAGGTAATACCCCAAGGATCCAATTCCTCAGGGATGCATTTCCTTGTACAGTGTTAACATACGAGATATAGTTCCCTTATACCAGAGATGACTTGGGAGAGGCAGCCTGGCATCCTCAACCATGTTGAATGTTCCAGTGTGCATGTGCTCAAAGGAAGTGTCCACCATACATTCCACATGATGGAGAGACAAAGGGTTAAATGCACTTGTTAGTCCCAACTAGAGCAGACCAACTGAATAAACGGAACAGAAAGACAACACTTCTGTAAGTTCTTTGATTCAATTCTACTGCTCATTCAGTAGGATCTACTCTAGTATGGAGTAACAATTGGATCTGAAATGCTGCACTGCATTCTATACATAGAACATGATCCTTCTGAAAAATGCCCTTTTTAGAAATGGCTTTATAATATCAGTGTAATGGTTTTAGGTGGCAGTTTCCGAGATAACCATGAGTCTACAGACTGCTCCAAATAAGTTGTGAAATATGTATTTCCTAAAACTTACTTCCATTGTACATTGCACAGTTCTTTCAACATTATAACTGTCAAATCCCACGCACCCCTGCGTTAATTTTAAACAGTAAATATGCAAATAAAATTCTATTGAAAGGACTTCAAACTACTGCTCACATACATTTTGGAAGACATTACCTGTTCTCTAGTTAATATGCCACACACCCAGTTGAGTTTTTTAAATATATATATATTTGCAAACCATGAACATGTGTGGGAGTGTATGTGTGTGTACATGTATCTTTAAGAACCTCTCAGTAACAGAGGTAAGGCATTAATTAGGCATTGATCTTTTCTACAGTGACTGGAGGTTAGCCATTCCATTTGTTTAGGAATCTCTGCGTCAGGTTTTACATGATTTATTAAGTTCTACTAAGGCAAAACTCCATGGGAGGAAAAACACAACTGAAAATAACCTGGCATCCAAATATATTTATACAAAATTTGAAACATGTCCATGTATACAATCTTGCATGGTAAGAACCTGCACGATAAAAATGTTTACATGGTTTTTGCAGTAACCACTCAAATTCCTTCAAAAGTCCACAGTTTTGATTAAATCCAATAGTATTCCTATGCTTTTGAAAGCTGCTATGATGAAGTAGCAGACTCTGAAACTGCACTTCCCATTACTATATTATTTTTGTCACTTAATGTTTTAACAACAGATGAAGCTGGAGACTGAAGTACTTTCCGTGAAAGCCTCATTCTGCCGTCAGTTGGATCACGTCCAAAATACTTCACCTGTTGGTAGGAAGAAGTGAGATTAATCTCAACCTGTAGTTAATTTAGTAAAGTTTCAAGGCAAGAGCACTTTTTAAGAACCCTGAATTTTAACAAAGTTAACGATCAAATTCAAAATAAAGGTTGTAGTGGGACATCTCAGGAACATTTCAAAGTCCCACTGATGCAGAATCCTTTCTGGAAAGGTGAGTCATACATATGTATGAGGATCTCCACTGACATACTGAGCAGTCACACAGAACACGGAAGTCCTTGTGACAGCAAGGTTTTGCAGACATTTTGTAGGGGGTGAGTAGCTTGTAAAACAGGTTTATCATCACAGTGAGAACATGTTCCAATGTGAAAGGTGGATAGATATGCTCATGGTTAACACAGAAAGAATTAGAAATGGAAAGAACACTATCCAAAGGCACGGAGTTCCATATAAAGCAGTGGTTCTCAACCTGTGAGTCCCCAGATGTTTGTGGACTTCCGCTCCCAGAAGCCCTGAGCATTGACCATAGTGGCTGGGGCTTCTGGGAGCTGAAGTCCACAAACATCTGGGGACCCACAGGTTGAGAACCACTGATATAAAGCTTGAACTGGTTTACTGCTATTTATCATCAGCAACGGCCCACTGCCCCTGCTCTTGGTAAGCATAAAAAAGTTGGCAAATAGAATGTCATCTTTTCCTCACTTGCACTGTGACATGGAGAAGAAAAACGGAATTCAGCCTACTGCTTGGAAGAAATGCCTACTTTTTCCTCATCTTTTCTAAACTATAATGCAAACAAGAAACCCAGAGAGAGGATCTGCCTCCTTTGTAGTGCTCCGTTTGCCAGAAAGTCAGGAAAATTTCTTACTGGCAACCCAGTGAGAGGTTCTATAGGCATCCAAATAGGCATTTATTATAATCATATACAATCCTACAGATGTTTCTTGAGAATAGGACATGAACCCCACATATCACAGTACTGATCCATCAAATATCCCCAGTGAAATAAATGCATGCATGCATGCATACATACATATTGTAGTTTCACGTATTATAGGGTTTGAAGCATTACCTGGATTTCTTGCCCAACTTCTAATCCCAGAGCACTAGGGTGCTTAATCTAAAATAAAATATTTACATTGTTACATTCAATTGTTTTTACAACTCAAGGATATTTTCAGAACAATTGAAAAACATATAGACACGTTTGCCGGAAAAACCCATTAGCATTAGTTCCAGGGTCTCATATTTTATTTCCAAATGTTCCATCTCTCATTGGCTTCATATTGGTACTGAATGGCAAAATTCATTAGGTGACCATTAATGACAAAACTCTCTCATATGAATTTATTAATACTAATTGGGGAAAAGAAGTCTTAAAAGATATCTGCTTATCAAGTAGATTATTTCCACCTAAACCCTCAGTTCTCATACGTTTCTCTAAAAGACAGGTTTTTAATCCACTGGTTCAAAATATACCTCCCTAGTGACAAATCTCTCATCTTACCAGGATGTAGAAACAGCATCAGCCACAATAGGTAACTTATTTGAAATGAAGGTAAAATAAATACCTTTCTCTGATCCAGCTGTGAGTTGTGAAGTAGAACAGGAGTCATGTTTGGATACAATTTCACCATCACCCCAATATCTCTGCATTAAAAAGTGAAACTTGCATTAATTTCATAGGAAGGCTGGCGGGGGGAGGTGTAACATTAATACACTCACTTTAGAAAAACCTAAGCCAGTTTCAACCCTTCCTCTGTTCTTTATAAACAGCCTCACTTTATTTGACTATAGATGCAATTTGTTTTGTTACTTTTCAGCTTTCTGTAAGTTGGTGACTCCCAAAAATGTTAGATTACAAATCCCAACCCATGTCATCCAACATTAAACCTGTGCCTGATGGCAGCTGTAGTCCAACACTTCTAGAGGGCAGCCAGTTGATTTATTTTCTGACCTCTTTTAAAGTTCAGATTTAGATTTTGCAGATACGGTCAAAATCCTTATGATTCCAATCCTTTTTATTAAAAGACCTACTTCAATACATCCAGGGGGTGTCCTTGATGTGCCACTACTTTTTTTTCTGTTCCCAGAACAGGAAGGCTCCTTTACAATGCAATTCTTTTAAATGATCTTGATCTGAGTTCTCCCACAAAGGGCTATAGAAGACCCAACAGAATGATAAACTGCAGTTGATGGACTCAGACAAGAGATAGTAAAATTGTGTACTGCTCCAGATACAAATTGGTTTGTTTGTAACTACAAGTGTGATTGAATCTCCAAATTATCAAGCACACATGTAGGGAGGACAGGAGGCAGGATCAAGTCAGTCATCAAACTGAGGACAGGATCTATCACTTATGCATACTTTATTTTACTTCTAATTCCATTCACAATGGCAGTCTCTAAGTCACCACCTGTCTTTCTGAAACAATCTCTTTGCCAGGTGAACACTGAATTTCTCTCTCTATAAATAAAATCAGAACAATCTACCACCTTGAAACTTAGCTTTATGATAGTTTTTAAGTCACATATGCATGTTTAATATTTGTATTTGTATTGTTTTAGCTATATTGTTTCAGCGTATGGTACTTTGCATCCCATATGGGAGAAAAGCAGAATATTAAACAAGCAAACAAACAAACAAATATATCTAGCTGAGAAAATATTTGATTACATACAAATATGCTGAAAAGGGTAATGAGAATATTATGAGTTTCGGTTTTCAGTTAACAGCAGTTGGCAGTCTGTTTTTGTATAACTGAGTCAGAAATGTACTGTGTTTAATTTATTTCAATTTCTAGCTCATCTCAAACTAAAGATTTATGACAGGCAGGACCTGCTTCTTTTTTTTAAAGAACAGGATAGAAAACCTATTCTCATATTTTTATAGATAGATACCTATCAATAAGATTTTAAAATGACATTCAATCACTATGCAGTATACTTTTAGTGCCATTGGGGCAGTGCCACTACACATTGTTTTATAATCTTGTATATTCTGATCACATGGATTTTTCACTTTACGTTATATATCGTATTTTGTGTATTTTAGCTGGATAATTTGTTTACAATTGTATGGTGCAGTCTCATTATTGTTTCCTTCTCTCTATATGTGTCTGTGTGTATACACATATATTTTAGATTGTATCCCTTTGGTAGGACCCACTGTTTCTGGTTGTTTTACTTATAAAGGGCTATGCATATTGATAGCACTATATCAATAAATTATGGTGAGGATGACATCATTATTATTATTTCCAGAGACCATACACATACATACACACACTGTACAAAACTTTATCAGCCTCAGAAGATGTTTACCTCAGTTCAGTAATTGTGGCTGTATAAATAGCTCCAAATTCCAATTGATAGTCCTGCTGTAGAAAAAGAAATACAATAAAAAGTCATGTAGAGAAAAAAAAAGGCAAAACATGCTGGTGAAGATTCAAAGAATAAAATCAGCTTGCAAACCAGGGCTTTTGGGCCTTTTCTAAACAGAGATTTTTGTTTTGTTTTGTTTTTAGTTTGGGATATGTTTGGAAAAAAAATTCAGAATTCTGGATCTGTGCTCCCATAAAACCTCTCATTAATTTACAGTATCTTTATGGATCTTGGCCACCGTATTTAACTTAAATGCTGTTAAAACTCAACAAAAGAGCGTTAGGAAGGGAAAGTAACTGTACAGACACGCAAGAAGAATATCTGCTGCTGAAAATACACAAAATTATTACTCATAAAATATAAATCTAAAGTTATTAGAATATGCTCTTACATCATCTTTGCAGATTTCAGTAATAAATTCTTGTGCTTCGTGCATAGCAGCTGGTGTTGGAGCAAATATGGAAAATGTCTCCTCATCAACTTGGCTAACAGTAACCCCTTTACAGTAAAAATATACACAGAATTAACATTTATTTAGAATATGTAATTTGCTGGTTTTGTGCAGTAACTGCTTAGCAACTTACATTAGTATAACAGTTATGTTAGAAACAAGCAGTGTAAACGCAATACGCCAATCTTCCACATGCCACAAGAGGAAGAATGTGACTGACCCTCCAAACCTAAAGGTTATCCCTGCATTGCCCATTAGAGCACAGTCTCACCAAGACAAACCAGAACACATCGCCACTGAGTCATGAAATTTTGTTTTTGTTACTTTCTGCCTATTTTGTCAACTTTACAATGTGTATAGATTTTCATGAGGAATATAGCCAATGTAGTTGTAGTTTAGGAAGTCTCCTAAACAACTGTGGTCTGATAGATGTAAGAAGTAAAGAGACTCTACATGGCATCTGCACCATATGGGCCAACTGTTGTTGTTATGTGTCCTCAAGTTGTTTCCGAGTTACAGCAACCCTAAGGTGAATCTATCACAGGGTTTTCTGGGGCTGAGAGTGTGTGATGTGCCTAAAGTTACCCAAAGGGTTTCCACAGCTGAGCAGGGAACTGAACTCTGGTCTCCAGAGTCATAGTTCAAAGCTCAAATCCTGACATCACCCGGGCTCTCTGTGGGACAACTACCAATATTTATTTCTACCACACATGTCAACTACCAACTCTCTTAAAAATAAATAAGATGTTACTTCCTCTGTGTGTCTGCATCTTCAAAAATGCTCAACAAATGCTTGAATGATCGAGGCTCAACAGAAGCTAATGCAATGTGGCAAACATCTAAAACAACGTAACTCACCAGTTTCAGCTTGCAGTTTCTTTAAATTATAACCTCCAGGGCCAACAAATCTTGCCCTTTTTGATAATGGCACCTGAACAGTTTCTGAAATGCAGAGGTTCATGTCATAACTATACCATGGTAATAAAATCTGTACAAAGAGCTCATTCCCTCCCCTTTCTACACCAGTTGCTGGTCCATTTGTGGGCAGACTTCAAAGTATTGGATATGCAGTTGAAGCTGGTGTACCACCTTGTGCCCATTCCTAGAGATGTATGATCCCACCATGGTAACACATGTCTTAGTTAAGTCCTGTTTGGATAATGTTATGTTCTGCATTGGATTGCCTTTGAAGAGTGCTTGAAACTTTTCCAAATCTGACTCTTGACTGAGTGTACTTATAGGGAGCACAGAACTCTTTTGTTAACAATACCTTTGCTGGCTAATGGTCAGTTTCTGCAAACAATTCAAAGTGCTAACCATGACCTACAATGCCCTATGTGACCCCTGTTCAGGTTTTTTGAATAAAGGATTTCATTCTCCTCATGTGAGCTCACCCAGATTTTAAGATCTTCAGAGGAAGCCCTTCTCTCAGTTCTACCATCTTTACAGGTACAGCTGGTAGAAACACAGAAGAAGACCTTCTTGGCGGCTGCTTCCAGGCTCTGGAACTCCCCTCCTATCCCCTCCATTGTGTACTTCTGATGTAGCATTATTTTTTATCAACTGGTTTTTCGGAACAGATTGATTAGGGGGAAGCAGCTGCAAATAATGTGCTGTATTGTTCATATTTATTGCTTCTTAATGGCTCTGTTTTTAAATGGCCTTTAATTCTATTGACTTATATTTGAACTTTTGCACCTTTTTAGTAATGTGAGCTTTTTATCTGTATCTGCTTTTACTTCTGTAAGCCATCATGCATCCCAGCACTGAGGGGGAGGGGGAAGCAGAATACTAATAAATACAACAGCAACCCAAAAAGCTCGAAGTAGTTTGGGTCCAAGGTAGCACATGAAGAAGGCAATATAATATGGCTGAAATGTGTGCTTTCACAGTGAGGAAAACTCAGCTTTTCATTTTGCAACTACAAGACTGCTGTTTTTTACCTACAAGACTGCTGTCTTCTGCCTAAGCTTATTTGGGTGTTGAGACCTTTCAGAGAAACCCTTTTCTTTGTCCTCTCAACATCTGATACACATTTGGTGGGAACTCAACAAACCGGTGTAGCTTCAAGGAGAGAGGAATTAATAAGGGCTTTGCCCCTCAATAAAAATTCTGCCCCCTTCAAATTTTTTCCTTCACTTGCTGATTCCTAGCACTGCAGAGAGAGAAAAACACTGAAAATCATTCGTACCTAGAACTCTTGTACCTGCTGTGCTTGCATTCCCCTTTGCCTTTACCCTTTCCTTTGGATGCCTAAACTATATTTGTAAATGCTCAACTGAAGGTTTAAGTTACTGCAATGTTAGAAATTCAGACACAAAAGGGAAACTACCATGGAGGGGAATTCTTTTTTGAGGAACAATGGTTTTCTCTTTGGCTTCACCCAGCCTTTTGCACTCCCTACTGAGGAAGATTTGTTCAGTCCCTTCATTGATGCCTCTCCAAAGGAGGACAAAATCTTTTTACTAGGCTGATTTGTTTTGTTTTCCTGCTCCCTGTATTTTAAACTGTACTTCTAATTCAATTTTGCTTTTAGCTGCTGCTTTTGCAATCTGCTCTGAACTTTGGATAAAATTGCTTCCTTGTTTGAACTGTTTTTACTATAGAATTTTAGTTAGTGTCTTGGGCTTTTTTTTTTAAATGGACAGGTTGGATATAAATGTAACAAACAAATCATTAAGCCATCAAACATATGTTCATGCCCCAGTTACAATCAGTTCAGTAGGAGTAACTGTTTGGGTGAGCCATATATGAGATAGATGCAGACAGGAATGAACCTAAGAGAACAGTCTAGACATGCGGGTACTGGGTTCCTCTGACAGCTATGGGTTGCATCACTCAATATCAAACATGCTCTTAAAACACATTGCATACTGCACATTGGGAAAAATAAGTAAAGATGTAAAGATGTCTCCACACTGAGTCCCATTTAGGGGAAAGGCAGGATATAAAATAAATTAAAAAATAAAATGGGAGAACATTTTTGTTGGATCTGCATTTTTAGCAAACCAACTTCCAAACTAATACGCAGCCTGGTAAATCATTTATCCTTCAAATTGCACATGTATTGGGAAATCTGCATAGTAAATAAATATGAATATTTTTGTGTATTAATAAAACAGTGTTATTTTAGGGGTTCAACTCAATGGAGCCTCTTTCAGCTCTTACAATGCTATAATTCTAATACAGATTTGGAAACTGGATAAAACAGGCTTCTGACTGAATTCAAATAAAACTGATATGGACTAAAAACAGACTGATTTTTCCATCCCAACCTCCAAGCAACCCACCCCTGGTTAGGTATGTATGCTATTACCAACAAGTGGTCCATTCTCTTTTCTGCTTGCTCTGGGTTTTGCAATTGTTTTGTTCATGATTTGCAAGATCTCTCTCTTTGCCACTATGGAGAAAAAGGGGGAAAAAGCCATTTTAAATATAGAACATGCACATTAACATTTTAATTTCTAAAAATCCTGTTTGGTTCTAAGAAGAGTGCCTCTTTCTTTTGTAAGCTTCTAACATGACTAACCATGCAAACCTTTTCCACTGTTACACCACAGCAAGGGTTTGAGGCACTTTTGGGGAGTTGTATTGTTAAACAAAAAGCAGGGCTGTTTCCCATCTTATGCTTTGTAAGGACATTCAGTACAGCTGGTTTTGTGTCCAGCTCTATGTATTATTTTCAGGGTTTTAAAAAGCTTTCCATCTTCTGCCAGGTAGTTCCATTTCAAAGAGCTTAAACCCACTGAGGAATAGGGAGCATTCATTCTATTTTGTGTTTTATGCTGCCTCTATTGTCTTGTTGACCATATACATACAGCTTTTGTGTGCTGGAGATTTCAGTATAAAAACATTGTACCCAGTAAGGTTAATCACAGTTTCCTCACTACTACCTAAATAATGGTCTACACAAAAAGAGACAGAGGGGGGAAAAATCAAAATTTACTTCAATAGATTCTTTGCTACAATTATTCACATCTCGCTGCACATTCTTATTTTCTTAAGATGCTGCGTTTTCCACAAGCAGGCTAGCTGGCCAATGAAGGTGAGGGGAAAGTGCTTTCTTAAGAGAAAGAGACCAGCTTTCTTTAGAAATTGGAAACATAGTGGGTGGCACAGTTCATTAGCCATCAAGAACAGTTTGACTAAAAGAAGAAACACAGTTAAGACTTATGATAAATATCAAAGCTCATAATCTAAATCTGAATCCACAAGGTGTTTCTCCTCATAAGGAGCAGACTTGTAGATTATAATCACTTTTAAGTGGAAGATGAATTAGTTATAAATTGTAGCAGATTAATCAGCACAACAGCAGTTAAAGGAAATTCTGGGTTGGTTTGTTTTTGGAGATTTTTTTGCTTTAAGCATTACAAGAAAATACAAGAAATGAAATACTGATTAGGCTTTTTTCTCATGATGAATGGAAAGCTTTTCATATTAAATTCAACTTTGCACTTTAATAACACATCCAATTGACTTTTTTTTTTAAGTATGAAAATGTATTCAAATGTAATCTGTCAACTAACTGTGTGAAAGGAAGGTGATCGACCAGTAAAAATAACTGGCAAACTGAATATAAAGTTGGAAATTTTCTCTCTACATCACATCACATCACATCACATCACATCACATCACATCACATCACATCACATCACAAACTTCCTTTCCCTGTTCCTACTCAAATAAAAGACAACTTAATTTCTTGATATTATCTGCATGTCCTTCCTCCTCAACCACTTTTCTATTTAAGAGCCTTCTATATTCATCAGAGTTGCCTTTATTTTAGATCAGTGGTTCTCAACCTGTGGGTCCCCAGATGTTCGTGGACTTCAGCTTCCAGAAGCCCCAGCCACTATGGTCAATGCTCAGGGCTTCTGGGAGCTGAAGTCCACGAACATCTGGGGACCCACAGGTTGAGAACCACTGTTTTAGATAGAAGGTCTTCGAATGAAGTTAATGAAGTAAATAATTGTTCAAACTCTATCACATTTCCTCTAATATTAAAATTTCTCTGTATATCATAAATTAAGACACTCAATCTACAAACATCAGAAAAAAAAGGAGACAACCAATCCTATGTGTTTCTCTTACTCCATTTTAAGTGATATTTGTATTATTTGCCAAAAAAGAGACAGTTTTCATCAATGCATGCCTTCCTCATCCACTGAAATCTTTCTCGCCATCCCACCAAGCTTTCTCTATTTGGAGAAGGGGAACGCAGAAGATCTAATGAGTTTAGAAGAGAATGGCTTTCATTTGATGTATGGTCAAGCATGCAACATACAGAATATCTGGGCTCCAGTGAACTTGGTATAGATAGAAAAAGCAACATGCTTACAGCTGCTTTACTCTCATCCCAAGTACACACACATTAATTATCCATGGCTGAGTGTTTTTGTCTGTGGCACTTACCACACTACACTGTTATACCGCAATTATTTCAGTGTGAAATTCTGGGTTTTGTAGTTTAGTGAGGCCCAAGAACTCTCTGGCTAAGAATTCTAAATTCCCATTCCTTACATTGCAAATCCCAGGATTCTATACAATATTGCCAAAGCAGTTAAATTGGAATACAGTGCTATAACAATGTAGTGTGATTAGGGCCTATGTTACGTTGTATTCACTTACTATGCCCAGTCTAACTCCACTAATTTAATACTCTTTGGGTCAAAAAACCTTAAAAAGATATAATTGTCTGACAATACATAAAGCATAATTCAAAATACATCCTGGTACCCACAGTGTGAAATGACAAGCATTGAATGGTCTGATGATTTAGCACTCGTGCATTTGCATTAACAGTACATGTATGTATTAGATACCAGACATATTTTTGACTTGACCAGGTATGTGCAACTTCTAGAATGTTTGTAGAGGAAACTGAACAGCACAGAACAGTATCTCTAGCAATATAGTACAACATCTGAATAAACAATCACACAAAGACAAAAAGGAGGAAACTGAATTATCAGAATCAGCCACATTTGGTCCCATATTGGGAGAAAAGTGGGATAGAAAACAAGCAAATAAATACAGCAGATAGTATATAGCAACGGTTGGGTGTGTGCACCATTACATTAACTTACAAGAATTTTGTATTTAAGAAGCCTAACTGTATTTTAAAAAATCCAAATATAATAGAACGCTGAGCATTCTGGCCTTAACATAAATAATTTTGTATGTCTGTCCAGCCACTCAGACATAAATACATTCTTCAACTTAATTCTATAATCTGGACAATAGTAAGAGAGAGCAATATTTAACTGAGGAAAAAAGGAAGAACAGGTTGAAGGCAAACTGGAATAAAGGAACGGTAGGAAAGCCACTGAGTGTTGGACTATGACACCGGAGACTGGGGTTTGAATCTTTGCTCAGCCATGGAAACTCACTGGGCGACCTTGGACAAGTCACACTCTCTTAGCCTTAGAGAAAGCAAAGGCAAGCGCCCTCTGAACGAATCTTGCGAAGAAAACCTGGTGATAGGTTCTCCTCAGGGTCTGCCATAAGTTGGAAATGCCTTGAAGGCACACAACAATAAGAAGAATGAATGACAATTAGTCAAGAGACATGTGCTCAGCTAAAGATAACAAATCAAACATGACACAAGCAGCCTGGTGTTATCACAAAGGAATGCAATTACAAAAAGGAACAGCCTACAGGAAAGAAACATAGAACTTAAGGCCCAGCTGAGACAGAACACTGAGTTTAACCAGAAACAGAAGTAGACATCATACACTGGTATCAATCTACTCTGTTCTTAAAGTACTGATTACTCCTCTCAAACAACAAAACCAGTACAGCACAGAAAAAAGTTAAAAATCAAAACACTGTGGTTTCTGCACTTACCTGTGGCTTGCTGAATGGCTTCCATTACAATTTTTAGGGGTATTCCCGGTAGCTTGATATCAGCCTAATAAGGTACAAATAGAAATCACTTAAAGATATCAATAGCACCTTTTTCTATAGCACCTTAAGAGTATATCTTTGATTTTTACTTTTACTTTAAGAATTAAGATGAGTTGAGACAGATACCTGTAAGGCAGTTATTCCTTTATTTGTTCCAGCCATTTTGAAGTCCATGTCACCATTATAATCTTCTATTCCCTACAAAATATAAGCATATTTGAAACACCTTCCAAGGCTCTACCCACAGACCCAACAGCCTTTGACGAACACAAGTTCTACTCTGCTGCAATGGGTACGTTAAGCATTGAAGCCCAAGCCTGCAACATCCTTCTACAGCAGGGACTTCTCTAGTGATGCCTCCCCAACCAGTTTCATGATCTCCTTGGAGAAAGTCAGACAAGATTTTTTTATAAGTTTAACCAGCCTGAGTATAAGCTTAATCTGATTTTTAGGCAATTAAAGTCTGACAATTTTGTTTGAGTGTACTAACTCAATCAGAAGGGATATAATTCCTAAGATTCCAAGTAAACAATAATATTTACACCAGTTTAAGAAACTGAGGCACGCATCAAGTGGAATGTGGTCAAGGTGAGTTTTGGCAAAGGTGAGGAAAGTTTGCAAAGAAAAGACATTTTCTGATTTTTGGACATGTATGGTCAATGGCAACTTCAATCTATTACTAGATACAACAGCCCATCAAAGTCTTATTCCTGAGTGGAGCATTAGGAAGTTTGGTGGATGCTTGGGACACCATCTGGGCATTGTCCTGCACCAACTGATAGGAACACAACACTGCATTTTTACAGTGCTTTCAGAATGTTTGAAGAGGTTCATGTATATTGTACTGTAACCCTGTCAGATGGGTCTGTATTATTATCGCCATATTGCATGTGGGAGAGAAAGAAAGAGTGGCTTGCCTATGGGGATCCACCAGTAAATTCATGGTAGAGGAGAGATTCAAACTGAGGATTTCCCAATTCATAGTTCTGCCTCATGTCTCCCCTCTTGTCTCTGTGAATATGTATATTAAGTACAATACACGTGAGTCACAGATTTCAGGTTTTATTAATGCTGAATTTTAATTATGCTAATGAAGAATTTTGATTATTTTAAGCGCAGAGTACAAGTCTTCTAGAGCTGACAATACCTCAAGCTACATTCAATAAGAAACTCTTACCAGAATGTCCGTTAGTAAGCGGTAATCCTCAATGTCTCCATTTTTTTCCAGGTTAGGCCTGGTAACCAAACCTACTGCAACGCCTGCTACAGCTGATGAAATTGGCACCCCTAACAGTAACAGATAAATATATATTTCAAGTTACAACAGGAATCCCAAAGGCCTGTAATGTACAAATGCATGTGAGATGTTAATTTATTGTGTGAACTGTGTACCTGCATCCATCAATGCTAAACTTCCACCACAAGCAGAAGCCATTGATGATGATCCTAGAGACATAAACCATAAGTTACACAATAATCTTTTCTTCAAGTAATTACCATCTTTTTAAAATTAAATGATCTGCAAATGAATACATTTCCCAGCAGCAAAACGGAGACTGACAACTATTTGCCATTTTTTGATTTGCAATCTCCCCAAGGAATTTGTATTTTCCTGCCATCACCTACATCTGAAACATTTTGGAAGTCTCAACCTATACCATTTCTGCACTAGACTGTTATAGTGCTATTATTCCACTTTCAACAGGGACCCCTCAGGCCCCTCCCCTAAACTGCAAACCCCAGGATTCCACAGGATGCTGAAAGTGGAATAATAGCACCAAATTTCTACATCTGACATCACAAAAAGAAGTGATGAGAGGCTTCTACTTTAACTTGCCCTTCTAGAGTTAAACCACTGCCAGAGACTTCCAAAGGACTTCTTCACATCTTCAAATTCCTTTTTTCTAATCCTAAATTCTTAGCAACAGTCTAAAAGAAATAAAAAAAATCAAATACCATTTGATTCCAGTACTTCTGAAGTAACCCTTATCGTGAAAGGGAATTCACTTGGAATCACTGGCTTTAAAGCCTTCTCTGCAAGTGCACCTACAGAAAAAAATTATACCATGACTACAAAGATTATTTCAATTTCAGTGCAAATATACCGCTTTTTCACCTTTCACTCACCATGACCAAGTTCTCTTCTGTTTACAGCTGTAATTTTACCAATCTCATTAGTTGCATAGGGAGGAAACTGTAAGAAGAGGAAAAAGTCACTATAACATAATCATCTCTTAACATTCATTGTCTCATTTTAAGACAAAAGCCTATGAAATTTGCCCCAAGAAATTAGAAATATACAGTCTACGAAACATAAATCATTTGTACAGGAATCCTTAGATTTTTAGCTATGTATTTTAAATGGTCCACTATGCAGGTCATCATCCAATACGTCAAGAGTATCTAATTTTTAAAAAAGAAACCATCAGCCTAAACTTAGGCACATATACTGAAATCAATGAGCTGAGGCCTTCCCTGACTATTCAAATGATCCTGCTGAATTATAATGTTATCATTTTTAAATAACTGATAGGTGTTGTTAAGTGTCTAATCAGCTAACATGATACAAACACTGTTATCTAACATACATTGTATATAGTGTATATTAAAACGTCTAATCAACCAACATTGTACAGACAGTTTTATTTCTATTTTAAAATATCTTATTATTCTCATGTGAAATTGAAACCAGAAGGCCCTACATTTTAAAACTCACCTTAAAACTGAACAAATGCTTTATTAATTCATAGTGAGTGAACATGTAAAGCCAAACTTTCTTCTACCTGCACAAATAAATTCAGGGTGCAATACAGGCTGCAGCAGGGCACTTAATAATCACCTATCTTGCTTTGTATTCCCAAACTCTGGACAAATCTGACTATTCCTGTGCATTTAACCCACACTCAATCTTCTTCCCTCAAAGTCTCTCTCTCACACACTTTACAGATAGCTATTTTTTCCTGATCAGAGAAACAGGCACACTTCCTTCTATCTAACATACTCCACTACAGGAAGAAGGAAGAGGAATTCTTCTATTTGTCTGTTCAGAGAAAATCGTCGTCATCAAAGTGAAGAGAAAACATACCATATTTGCTGGCATATAAGATGCACCCGTATTTAAGACGCATCACATTTATACACTGGGAAATACTTTCGCCGGTGTATAAGACACACTGGCGTATAAGACGCACCCCATCTTCAAACAGTATTTTTTGGGGAAAAAGGTTAGTCTTATACGCCAGCAAATATAGTACATTGAACAGGGTGTATCAACAGGTCCTCTCCCCAAGTCAAGAGGTGAATAGAAAGGCATGTTCCTTTCAGAGATCAGTACAGCCAAATATGTGTGTGATGAAATCCTCTATCCAGGTTGGCAAAGTGAGTGACAGGAGCATAAATAAGGGTTGGAAATGTAGAGTTGAAATAGGGCATTCTACCACATGGGGCTATATTTACACTTAACTACAGTTTTTCTTAGAAAGTAGCAAAAGTGGTACAAAGTAATAAAACCAAAAACACTATTAAAAATAATGCCATTTCAACATATAGATGATTTCTCTACAGGCACACTCCATATGTTGCTTTCAGATCCCAGCAACAAACTTTTAATGTAATAGATGCTTTTCCTCATGAAGATCAAGGGAAGTCAGCCTTAAGTTTTAAAGTACTTTCATCTACTGATTTAAACATAGATGCTATCCAAAAAGCTCCAAATAGAACAAAACAAGTCATACCTCATAATGGAGCATGAAGTTTTTTTCTTTTATGCCACTAAAAACAGAAATAAGTGTTATGAAGAATTAAATGAGCTGCACATAATTAAATACTTCCACAAATAATTTAATAAAGCTCAGTACACTCCATCTTCTGTCATGAATATGCATACATCATATATAAATCAAGTGCTGGGCTTTGAATGGCTCCATTTTGGGAACATCTCTTCTACCATGTATGCCTGCAAACTCCTTGAAATCTTCAGAAGACATTCAGCTTCAAACATCACCTAGTCATATTGTTAGATCAGGCAGGAAAGAAAACAAGGCCTTTTTGTATAGTAACCAAAATGGTACAAGGCTCTTATCCTTGGAAGGCTGGCCTGACCTAACAGGGCTCAAAGAGTCAACTGAGGACACAGAATGCTTTTATATTGTTAAAACTAAGTAGATCGGAGCCTGATCTATGTATGCATGGTTCAATGGGAAACTGTTTGGTTAAACAGGGGATTTTAAATAGGTATGTACACAAACACCCATAGTCAATACTGAGAAGATTTTAGGGGACTGCAAACTGATTGAAGATATTTTCATTTATTAATACTTGTCTTTCATTCAATTAAGTATAACATTAGCCAGGGCATACTGAAACTGCCTTTCTCTGATACTGAAAGATATGCAAAATAGCCTATGTTTGACTGTAACTCAAATCTGTTGGTTTTCCTTACACATAATGCAAAACCAGCCTTGTTCCCAACCTCATATCCTCTAAATGTATAAATCTCTACCATCCCCACTCAGGACATGGGGCGGGGGTGTAGTCCAATACTACTAGAGAACATGAGGTTGGAGAAGAGTGTACCAAATGATGCTTTCACACCTATAAACATAAAGCTGGAACGGGTCCAAGCCCCCCCAACTGACTCCCCCAAACAACTAGTAGAAAGACAGCTTCAGTGTTGTTTCATTTTTGTAACCCTGGATTGTGGACATACTTAATAACTTCAAGTTCAGATTTCACACAAGGCTTCTTCCTTGTTACACACGTCCACCCCACCCCCTCGGTATGAACAGAATGAACAGGCTGTACACACCACAGCGTATTAACTTAGTAAGCTGAAAATGCTTATAGTTTAATAAGCCTCAGAAGTTCTAACTTTTTGCTGGATGTGATTAGACCCACTGTTTGAAGTTGGCTTGTTCTAGTATTGAATCATTTTTTTAATGAACCATGATTTTCAGGTCAAATGCAATCCCAACCTGGGATTCTAAAAATTTGGTGAGACTAAATGAGTGAAGATATTCTCTCCAACTATATGAGAAGAGAAGGGAGTTGCGGAGTACACAATCACTGTATGGCTCTTCCATGTAGAACTCAAGCATGGTGTAATGTTATATGCTAAGAAAAGTCTGTATTTTCCACTGCTAAGAAAAGTCCGTATTTTAATATTTTCTCTCTGTCAGGATGCAGGCAATCAATCTTCAGCACACTGATTAAAATTTGCCCTTGCTACTTAAAGCTAACAGAATGGAATAATTAAATAACTTTAATTAATTTACTAATGAAGGAGTGGTTAATATGCAGTCTGCAAGAAACCTCATATGCTGTTTTTAGGCCTCATCATATCCTGTATCACCACTCACACAAAGCACACACAAAATGTGGCAGCTACACAAATGCCCTCTTCGAAACCACCATGCTTTTGAAATGTCTTCCAATGAAATGCTTTTTTCCAACACCTCTCATAGTACTCATATCAATGGCAGGCGTGATACCAGAACCCATTACCCACAGATTTTCCTCTCAGTGAGATGCTCTTGTAAGCATCTCCTCCCGTGCTCTAAGGTTATCAGTAATTTTCCATACGGAATGTGGGAAATAATGAGGTTTTTTTTTAAGTGAGTAAGTAGATGGGAACATATGGGAAATGAAGAAAATATATAATGAATAATTAAGAAATAAAGTGAATGAGTGGAGTGGGCAAGGGGAAGAGATAAAAAAATAAGTCTGATCAGGCAGATGTTTATTAATTGTAATTAAATTAACAAGTGACCTCTGATCAGTTGGCTGACATGAGAAATATCTCTCAGCCTCAAAAAAGTTGCCTGCCCTTACACTAAAAATTTACCCCCATGAAATGAACAAGCTCTTTCTTTTTGGAAATTTTTTTTAACTTGAATTATGTACTGCAATGTTTTAGTATTACCACCCAGTTTGGCTTTGGAATGTTGTGATTATCTATTTAACATGACACTGAAAATTGCACAATCAGTCATGATTGTTTTAAGACAGATGGAATATACATTTTATATAATGTTTATTTATTTAGAGCAGGAATGGGCAACTGTGAGAGGCTGGGGGCTGCATTACCACCCTCAAGAGACCTTGGGGGCTGTACCCCCCTGCAAATAAAATCGAATCAAAAATAAAATACAATAAAATATTTTGCCCCAAAATGTCCCCCAACACCTTCTAGGAGCTATAGGAGGCATTTTCCCAAGGTTTTTAGGCCTCATTCTAAAGATCTTTATTCGAAACAGGAAATGATGGGAAGTCACAACCAGTTTACTTCCAGCTTTAAAAAAAAAGCGGCAAGACGGCCACAAGAATACCCCAGAGGGCACGCTCCACTCACCCCTGATTTATAGTATTTCTATCTTGCCTCATATCAGGATGCTGAAATCTCATATATAAGATCTTTGGAAGGCTTACAATAAAATCTATTGGGCCAATTCAAAATTTAAGAAATAAATATATACAATAAAAATAAACGTTCTAAAAATATAATTCACTGCATAATCTAAAAGTTGAGGATAAAACAATACAAAATAATGCATCTGTCCACCCAGACCAAAGTCGTTAGGCCCCAAGAGCTTTTATAAAAGCCAAGTTTTAGCTTGGTGCCAAAATGAGACCAACATCAGCACCAATTGGGCTTCCAAGGGGAGGGTATTTCATAACCAGGGTTCCGCAGCTGAGAAGGCCCTCCCCCATGTCCTCAGACAGTGGATTGTTCCCACTAGTGGGTAATGGAGGAGGGCTCATCCTACAGAACTCAGTCCTTGGACAGGGATATTCAGGGAGAGGTGCTCCTCCAAATATACAGAGGTCTGAAACCATTTTTGGCTTTAAATATCACTATCAGCACCTTGAATTCAGGCTAGAAACATTTTGGCAGCCATTTTGCAATTCCTTCAGAACTGGCATTATATGGTCTCTACAAACAGTTCTTGTCATCAGTCCAGCTGATGCTTTTTGCACTAGCTGAAGCTTCTGAATTGCCTTCAAGGGCAGTCCCATGGAATGCAGACTTCCATGTTTGCTGGGATTTAAAGCAGGGCTGGGAAGCATGTGAACTCTCTAGATTTTTTTTTTTTTGCTGGACTACAACTCCCAGGTTACCTAGCCAGCATAGTCAATGGTAAGGAATGCTGGGAGCTGCAGTCCAACATCATCTGGAGGGCATACTGATTCATACCCTTGGTTGAAAGCACAAGACATTTCACAGTTAACTTACTGATACTGCATCAGACCCTACATCAAATTAGTTAACTGGCAATGGCTGTTCAATATCTCACATTTCCTATCCTATCATCTGACCCTTTCAAATGGAAATATGATGTTAACTGCATGTTGAACAAGTGCTCTGGCCACTGTTACAGTCCCTCTCTATTTCCTTGAAGGTTTTGATCCTAAAGATCTCAACACCTGCAGTAAGTGCCAAAGCCAAGATAGGGGCTGTAGGGAGAGATGATGGCGGTAAATACCTTATGGCTGTTGTGATGAGATCAGATTTTACACTCGATTCCAATGAATCAAAGGTAACCGTACAAAGGACCTGGAACAGCAACAAAGAAAGGTATTTCAGTTTGGTGGTAAGGCATAAGATTCTCTACAAACATGAAAATAATTAAGAGCAAAAACTGCAAACTAAACTAAAGAACTTTCTAGATGCTCAAATAAATACTCAGATATCAAAAAGATATAACATTGGCACTATTTACCTTGGAATTAAAGTGAACCATTCTCACTTTTTTATTAAAACTCTCCACTTTTTTGCCAATAATTAGCCAGTCTACATATAATATTTGTTATGAAGTCTGACATGCTCTTCTTTCTTTTGATCCCCTCAAAAAATGAACCAGAACGGTAGAAAGGTGGCAGATAAAATGTAGTCACTGCAACACTTTCAATAGGTAAAATCTTCATCCTGATTTCAGTTGGATAAGCTACTTTACAGCTTTCACACACTAGAATAAATAAACTGCAGTTAAGGATACACACAACTCCTCTGAACAAGTTTTCAGGGGAATAAGTGCTGCACAAAAATAAATTTCAGTACCATCCAATTTAAGAAGAGCAGCAGGTCTGATTCACAGATGCTGCTATTTTAAGCAATTCGCCCACAGAGACCTTTTCATTCAATGACACGCACATCCCACACACAGCACAGCTTTTAATAGTGATGCGGAACATATGTGCAGTCTAATTTTATAAACATGCTCAGGGAAGTTAAGAATGATTTTGCATTCCTGCAGAGATGCTGTCAAGAAATGTTCTGCAGTTAGCTTGGGACAGAACAGATGATGCCTACCATCATATCTAAAGCAGTTTCATTTTAACTGCAGATCAACAGTAGCACTTATCTAAATTGTTCACATTCATTACAACACTGCTGCATTTTAAGACTACAGGCTCCCCTTGCCTTATCTGACAGATTAGGGACCAGAGCACTGTCAGAAAGTGGAACTGGCTGAAAAGCAGAACCCATGTATTATAGGGAGCATGAAGGACTTACAGAGGCCCACTTGTTATCAACTGCACGTGTGCTGTTTGCAAAGTATCTAAGCCAGCTTAGTTCCTTTTCCCCCCTCTCAGGTAGCTTTGCAAACAGCACACACACACAAGTGGTTCCAAGTGGGCCTCCATAGACAAGAAGAACTGATGAAAAAGCAGAATCCCCATTGAATTAATGGAACTTATCCCTAATTTGGAAGTGTCAAAAGAATGAACATCAAAATGTGGATGCTTTCTCTAATCAGGTGTTATGAAATAGCTCATGCATGTAGGGCTTCACTAACAATGAAATTACCTCAAACCCAATTACCCAAGTTTAATTTTGTAGCCTTCCACTGTAAGGATTCTTCATGCATTGGAAGTACGTTCTCAGTGTGAGAGAAAGTAAGCCCAACACCTGAGAGATTGCTCACTGTTAAGGAAGTATGGTCCTCTTCCTAATTATAAAGCCCTCTTCATTTTTTGCTACAACTCCAGCACTGACGACATGAGAGAGCAATCTTTGTACAATGTGGCTAAACGTTTTCCCTACTTAGGCCTCAGCTTCTCCAGATTAACTTCCATCACCTTAAGGAAATAGACTTAAGGACATAGGAAGCTGCCTTATAACAAGTCATCAATACTGGTTTATTGTTACTGATACTTAGATACTGACTGGTAGTGGTTTTCCAGGGGTTTGGAGCTTTCCAGCCCTTCCTGGAGTTGCCAAGAACTGAATCTTCTGCATGTAAGGTAGACCTTTTGTTCTGCTACTGAGATATAGCCAACCCTTACAGAGCTACAGCCAGAAACTTACTGCAGTGGTCTGACACTCTCAACCTGTGACTAGCAAGCATACAGCCACGTAAGCAATGCAGTGTTTAACAATAAACCTCCTTCCTAATATCTTATTGGCTCTGAACTATGTCATTTCATTTCTTTATTTTCCTAATAAGTATCATTGGCTTTAAAAACCTTAAAGACTTTAGGTAGAAGGCAAAACCATCTTTTGGCAGATCCTGAATGGCTGCATGCAATCTTCCACCAGCAGCCGACACTGTTACTAAAAAGCAGGTGTCCTTTGCCCTAGAGACACCATCTACATTCTGGTTCTAAGGACAGTGCAATGATTTGTGCGAAGTACAACAGTAAGGCACAGAGCCAAAAGGCACCCTTATTTTAGATTTGGATCATAACAGCCAAAAATGAAAAACACATATAGACAACAATTTATGTGTAGCAAACAGAAAACATACTCTGGAAGACCCTGCTGACTGAAAGATATGTTTTTATACATAAAAATATTCAAAACAGAGCTTTTTCCATTTATTTACTTCATATAAATTTAGAGTCCAAATTAAGTACTCTAGGCAGTTACTAAGTTCAACACAAGTGAAGCAAACACTTAAATCTTTTGCATTGGAATAAGCAAGATTTTAAAGAGCTTAAATTTTGCCTGATCATGCCTCAAGAGTTTTATACTTATTAAATCAACATATGAAGCTGCATGCACCAAGTCACACCCTGAGCCTATTTAGCACACCTGCATGAACTGCAACTGCCAGCAACTTATACAGGGTCTCAGACTGAAGTCTTCCAAAGCCCTCCTACTGACAGCTTTTTAAACCACTGGAGACTAAACACATAATCTTTTGCATACAGCCACTTCTGCCTGTTTAGAATCCATGAATGGAATAGTAGCCACTCCCAATAGTTAGAAATAAAGCATCCAAATAATAGGTATAGGAACATCAAGCAAACAAGTGTCCAGGATACCAAACAATTCTCAACCTGGTTAGTATTTTTTGTAAAAGATGCGGGGAGTGAATACCTGGGTCTGACCTCTCTGAAACAGTGCTGATCCATGAAGGGTTTTGAACATGTCTACTTCACAGGAGATATTTCTAAGGGAAGTCAAGTCTCTACCATCACATCTGTGAGAATAAAGTTAAGAAATACACACAATGGTTTAGTGGTACACTACATATACTATAACACTAGTTAGCACCCAGTCTCATAAGCGCACTCTTGTCCATTTTATCGTATCCTATCTGGTTCCCAGCCAGCATCACACTACATTGGCCCTTCCATTTCTGCAAGCATTTGGGAGGCAGAAAAACCACAAATAATCCCCTCCCTGCAATCTTCCTCCCATTCCCTTTCAGGGTTCACCCCTCCTATTCCCTTGCCTTTTACATACTGGAGCCAGAGGCAAGGGAATGGAAGTGGGGAGTTCCGGAGGGGAGAAGAAAGGCTCGTGTGAGCCTTCCCCCATTCTCTTGCCATGTATGCCATGTTCAAGTAAGGCCCCACTAAAGGTCTTAACAAAGAGAATCCCAGTAGCACAGACTGGGCCTATGCACTTTGAGTTCTACGTTTATAGGAGCCCAATCAAATGCAACTTCTTAAGTGCCACAGTCAGAACATAAACATACACATAGTGGCTTAAATTGGGGTGGGCAAAGTGCAACCTATGGGCTGCATGTGGTTCCCACAGGCCATTTTTATGCCTTCCAGAGGTCAATTTTTTTGGCCTTTAGTGTTCTCTAGGGGGCATAGGGAGCATTTTCACCACATTTTGCCTCCCTACCCCAATTCAGAACCAGAAGAGGCCTTTTACTGAAAAGGGAAATGAACAGGAAACTTATGCTCGCTTCCAGTTGCTAAAAGAGGCCTCTTCTGGGCTTAAGATGATCCTGGGAGCTAAAACCATGGCAAAAATACCTCTCATTCCCCCTAGAGCATTTGGAGGCTTTAAAAAAATTTTTTTTTGCATTGGGAGGTGCAGCCTTCCAAGACCCCTAGCCTAAATCCTACTTTTAGTTTCTAAGAAAAGTAGATCCAGTGAATCTATGGAACTTATGTAACTAAACCAGATTCAACGCATCAGCAGAACGTACATTAATGCTGACTTACCAACTTACCATTGTTTCAATACATTTACTCTAATTGGACCTAACAATACAATTTAGACCATATGGAAAACTAATCTGAGCTGAAGCAGGAATTATCCAGCCTTTACCTTCCTAGTGCCCTTATGCTGCAGTTGACTTTGTTTCAGTAATGAGAAAAACTAATCCCACATTTACCTTCTGTATTCATTCAGGATAAGATTTCTAAAGATTTCCTTGGAAACAACATTAAATGATTCCATGATTTCATAAGGCTCAGCATCTGGGAACTTTTCTAGAAACATAAACACAGATCAGAAATACAAGCTGCATGCAGGACAAATTTTCCCAATAAAATATTCAGAAAGGAAATAAAAAGATGCTGCTAAGGAAGATATTTCATCAACCTTAAGCAGCTTGTAATTTTGTTGATCTTCCTCATTCTTCCAAATTTAACCATTGGCAGAGTGACATCCATACGACTTAGAAAAATAAGAATTTAAACTATTTGCTTATCTTTTTTTTCAGCAGGTAAACAAAGAGCACAAGATAGTACAAGGGCATCCTGAGTGTCACTAAAGTTGAGGAAAAGAAGGACATGCATTTTACCATCACCTAGGAATTTATACTGCAATCTTATTCTTCCCAGGAGATAAGTCTCACTGAATTCAATTACACCTGCATCCCAGAAAATGTCACAGGATTGCAACAGCAGGCCGTCACTGCGATACATCCCAGACACAGGTTTATCACTTCATACTGTAGGTGGAAGCACATATGATGATCCTCCTCATACAATCAAACCAGTCAAAATCACTGTTGAAGAACTGAATGTTAATCTTCTTCCTGACATACTAATTTTCTACGTGCAGGTTTCTGGGTTTTTTTAATTGATCAAACTGAGATGCATTTGATCAGGTGACACACACACCAGTAATCTGAAGCCAAGACACAGATTTAAACCTTGCAGTGAGAACTAACTCAGCTATCATATCACTGTTGTTGTGTGCCTTCAAGTTGTTTCTGACTTATAGCAACCCTAACATGAACCTATCATGGAGTATCCTTAGCAAGATTTGTTCAGATGGGCTTTGCCTTTGCCTAAGGCTGAGAGAGGGTGACTTGCTCAACGTAACTCAGTGGGTTCCCACAGCTGATTGGGGATTCAAACCCTGTTTTCCGGAGTTCTAGCCCAACCCTCAACCCACTACACCATGTTGGTTCCTAGCATATCATTACCCCTGTCCCCAGTCTGAACTTAGAACAGTAACTTAGTTGCAGAACTAGAAAGACAGTTGTAGAAAAGCACAATGTTGCATAATATAATAATGAGTGTATATCTACCTTTCAGCTGTTCTTCTGCTTCAAGTCTGATTTTGTTAATAGCTTCATCTCTTGATATCTAGAAGATAAACTTTTCGTTAGGGCTCTAGAACCATTTAGAAATTTCTGTTCTGTCTCCTAGCCTGGAATCCACGTTTCCCGGATAGTGACTGGAAGTCACGATTGTGTTTCTGAGCTCTGCTGTTCCCTTTATGCTGCTGGAATTCTTCCCCAATGCCAAGATAATCTTTACTTTTGACTTACTTTTTAATTTTTTGGGTGTTTCCATTGGCAACTGCCAATTTTTTTGTGCTTATTGCTACGGCCTGCTGCTGCAGCGAGTGGTTTTCGGCTTCACTCTGACTTGAAGAAATAAGTATTTTCTTCAGCACTGAGTCTGTGATTGCATCTGAGGCACCTTTCTATGAAGTGTGCTGGCCTTTTGTGTCCAACTGATTAGTCATCTCATCCTCTTTTGCCATCATATTTGTTGCACTGGGAGAGTCATTCTTTTTCATTTCATCTTCTACTTGCCACTTCCTCCTTTTCAAAATCAGTTTCACAGTGCTTGTACTTTTTCTTTGTTATCTCTGCCATCCCATCACCCTCCTGCTAATGTACTATTATTAACTAATTAAGCCTAATTTTCAAAGATAGATAGATAGGGAAGAGAGTGTAAAAGCTTGACCAACTGGCAAGGCAGGAAGGGAAAATGGAGAAGAGAGTCAACCGTCATAACGAATTTGGAATTGTGGAATTTCTGCCTGGCCAGGTTGGTGCAAGGGATCAACCCAACTGTGAAAGTGGATTGCTCCCTCAGCCTATCTCAGATGGCCCCTCCACAGGAACTTCTCTCCTTTTTCAGAATTATGTCACAACACAGGAATCATCCTTTGTTATTCTAATATTCCCTAATTATTCCAGTATTCTACAACCAAGGAGTATTCTTGGTGGTGCTGCCCCAACTGTAAGATTAACCCATAAAGAAGTTTGCTTGATGCTGATACTACAATATTTTCAGTATTAGGCCAAAAGAGTCTCATTCACTCAAACATTTTAATTTGTTGTAAAACTGTTAAGGTTTTTATTGTTAAGCATTTTGTTTTCTACCTTACGAAGTTGTGATTTAATTGACTTGGACACTGCCTAAAAATTCTTACAGGTTATAGTGTGGTATGTAATTGTTTTAAACAAATAAGCAAACAACAATTATACACTCAACACTCCATTCAATGAATTTAATTTTTAGATCTCTTTTATACAGTACATTATTCTAAATGCTGGCACCAAGAAGGAGAAGAACTTTAAAGTCACATTATTTTTATTATTAGTACTACTACTACTTCTAGTAATTCATTTATATCCCTCCTTTTCCTCAATACTGAGACAAGGCAGCTTAGAAAAGTTAAAGTAAGCACACTTAAAACATTTAGAAAGCACAACATAAAACACAGTTTGATATTATTAAAACAAAATTAAATTAGCCATAGAATTAAAGCCAATTGAATTTGGTTTAAATCATTAAAAACATTAAGAGCCATTAAGACAAGGAAAACACCCCATCAAAAGCCTGGGCAGCCAGTTTCTCAAAGCCTATCAGAACAGGGAAGTTTTCACTTCCAGATGGAAGAACAGCAAGAAGTGAGCCATCCTAGCCTCCCTAGGGAAGGAATTCCAAAGCTTGGGAGAAGCCACTGAAAAGCTCCACATATGAGCTTTCATGCTGACCTTCAAACTGAGAAAGGAATGAAAGTGCAAATAGATTCTGTTTTCCAACCCAAGTCACCCCAAGAAAACTGGGAGGGCAGCAGTGGGCCTGCTCTCTTCACAGCCATGTCTGGTGCCCTGAATCAGGGCCGCTCCATGTTGAAGGAGCAAATGACTGAAGACACAGAGTGAGGGGAGTATTCTTTATATTCTCACTTAATATTTCATCAAACAAGAGTGTTCAAGAGCGCAAATGCATCAAACACTTGAGACATGTTGCTTTATACAGGTTTAAGACAAATAATGGAAAGGTGAAAGTTATCCAAATTTGAACCTAGCAAAATGAACTTCAATACTTACTTTATCATGGGTGAAGTCCGAAAACACCGCAGTGATCTTTTCAGACGCAAGCCTTGGATAGGAAGAGAGAGAAAGGGATTTTTTAAAAGAAGTAGCTCAGCTTTATGACTTTTAAAAGCAGACAGGATAAGAACTAAGTGGTAAATCACACCGGTACCTCATGTACTATAGCTATAACTTGCCTTAACACAGATTACAACAATCCAGTTAAAAAATCAAATAGTTTTTACCAGACTTCTTTGGGAATGAAATTATATTAGGCTTACCAGTGTCACAAATGGTAAAGATCTCTTCAGTAGGCAGGGCTTTCCATTTTATTGCTAATTTAAGGAAGTTTGCCTAGTTGCTCCACTCTATGAACACCTTTAGTAGCAACAAGGATGTAACAGTAGGCTCAGGACTGTTCCAACACACTTCATTCTAGTGATTTATTTACATACAACATGCAAAACATTCATGTCTCACTCTCATAGTCCATCAGCCTCTACAGACTCCTCCCTCATAATACTCCATTTCATTGCTACACTCAACAGGTTTTCCATTCTCGGCCTGCTTAGTCATTCAGCATTCTGTGGTCACCTTGTGGGCCATTACTGAAGAATGACAAGATATAAATTTAATGAAATATATATCAGAAATGGAGAGGATGACATGCAATGCAATTACATAATACAAATGAGGCATCTCCCAAGCAAGACCAGAACCAACTGCATGCTGCACTGAAGACCATTCAGCACATGAGATAAGATAGGATTGCTGCTGCCCGGAAGCATAACAATACTGACCACAATGTGCTGCTGCAATTATTTTGCAAAAAGCTCCTCTGTCCATATTGTAGATGGGGAGGCAAGGCCTATATGGAATTGCTTAACTAAGACCTACAGCTGCCTTTTACAGTGGAGATAAAATCTGTACTGATGACTTCCCACTTCAGTATCTCAGGACTGTGCAGTTTTTATTTAAGCATGTTCAGTCAACATACAAAGAAAGGAGCAGGACAGACCCATCCTCCTCCTCAGTTCTCTCATTCTCTCCATTGGACAGTACAGGGGACTGAACAGGAGAGCTTTCCCTATGTATGTGTGCTCTCCAAAACAATTAGAGATCCTCATTTTATTTATTATCCATTCCCAATTGTGTGGAAAGCATCCACGCATAGAACATTCTCTCCTATTTGCCACTCTCATTGTGAGGAAAGCCACAGAGTTGCAGATGGGGCAGATGAGGCTCAGTTACACTCCTCTTAAGACACTGGTAGAACAGACTTGAATAATTACTGTTTAGAGCTCTAATCTGCTAACTACTGTATTAGATTCCAAACCACACAGCAGTAATAGAAGTTTAAACGCTGTTTGTAGACAGGTACAAAATTAAGCATAACCATTTCTCAACAAATGAGCTGAGAAAACAAATTCTTCGCCATGACGACATACTGCAGAACTGCTACACACTATGTGTGATTTGGCCAGCACTGTGTTGAACTTCGTACATTTAAAAAGCACTGCTGACTTTTTAAAAAAAAATGTAATTCAATTTTTTTGCTACTGCAGCTTCTGACCACACATTTTCATTTGCAGCCATTTGGGTGTTTAATTCAGAATTCCATCTACTTTTAATCTGTTCTTCATTATGAAATCATCTAAAGAAGGGGTGTCAATGCTGCATCAGCATTATGGTTGCCCTCAAACTGCCAGTTGTATCTGTAAGACTATATAAATGTATCTACTCTTTTATCATGTTAAGTAATTGCCTCTGCATTCGATTATTACTCATTTTAGTAATAACTAGCCCTGAAACTAGAAGTCTAGGAAAAATAATAGCAAGCAAGTGTACAATTATTGTACAATTTCTTGAAAAATGAGTTTTGAAAACAAAGATTTTTTTTTAATCATCAGACAAATATTATTAAGCACTGTTAATTACATTAACTTTGTTTAACCTTTTGGTCCCAGTTGAGATTCTCTCTGTGCCTCTTTCTGCTCCCCCCTCCCCTGCGCCTCTCTCTCCCGCCGCCCCTCTCTGTACCTGGGGAGTCCGATCCCCACATTACGGGTCCCCTGGCTGCCACTATTCTGAAGAGTGGCCCAGCAGCCAGCACTCATGATCTATTTTTACTTCTGACTGCTCGTCTGCCCAACTCTTGCGAGCTGTGTGGAGCATTGCCATGGTAACCCATGGCAACTCTCTGATGGCGAGACTTGGACAGAGGAGCAGTCAGAAGTAGAAGTAGGTTGTGAGTGCTGGCTGCTGGGCCCCTTTTCAGAATACTGGCAGCCAGGGGCTCGCAATGTGGAGATTGGGCTCGCCAGCTGGGGAGAGTGCCACAGCTGCAGGAGAGGTGCGAGGGCAACATAAAATGGACTGGTGGAGCACATTTGGTCTGCAGCACTTGCGTTAATAAGAGAATTATTTTTCCTTTGAGGAACTTTTAAACTTAATGTAATTAAAATAGCCCCACACTGAATTAAAATAATCCATAAAACCCTGAACAGTCAAAGGAGTACACAAATGAATGCAGCAAAGTTTTCTCATTTAAACCATTTCATACAAGTAATCAGAATTAGAAAGATCAATCCTAAACCCCATCACTACCTTGTGATGTACCACTGGGAGCAAGGAATAGAACTTTCACTACTGTCGGCCTACTCAAATAATCGCACCACTATCTAACTCTACCAGTGAAGAGAATGATGGTGATGCTTTACTCCCGTTGGAGGCTCAAATCTTACTCCCCACTGAACTCTAGATTTGCAAACATTAAAGTTTATGTGCAGATATTACTTTATGGAGGGTTACAAGAACAATCCCTTCCACCTCAGTGTGACCAAGTCACTAGCTTCAATTCACTGGTGCCTTAATAACTTACAGCTGTGAAGACAGAAACAGAGGATGGAGAGATTTGGGAAACTGAACACATTTCATCCAACAGGGGCAGAAATCAAGAAGTGAAGGGGCCAAATCTGAGACTGGTGAAAGGGAAACAAGAAGAGTATAGGACCAGTTTGTAATAGGAATCCTTCCACAATGTTGAAGATCTCCTATCTGCAGCCTCTGAATTCTGCCCCTAGACAGTGTAACGACCCAGTAAAACAGAGCTTTCCAAACTTTTAATGTTGGTGACACATTTTTTAGACCTGCATCATTTCATGACACAGTAATTCACTAAGTAATTCAGTATGTGGAGGCAGTTTCTTCACCTGAGCCTGGCCCACTGCCACCGCCCCTGCCGGGGTCTTCCTGGTGGTAGTGGCAATGGCAGTGGCAGAGACAGCCCCTCCACCCCAACCTGGCCCATTACCAGCACTCTCACCAGAGTCTCCCTCAGCCCAGGGCAGTGGTGGCAGCAGAGGCAACCCCTCCACCTATTATGTTTGCACGATATACCTACAAACTGCAGTTGACATTCAGTTTGGAAAGCTCTGCAGTAAAAGGTAGGTGATCTGTGAACCTACAGATGTTGCTAAGATTACAACTTCCATCAACACAGCTTGCAGTGAAGGATGGTTGGAACTGAAGTCCAAAAACATCTGGAGGACTGTACTTTGCTTATCCTGCTTCAGACTGAATAGCAAGGAGTGTAAAGAACTTGAAGGGAAAAATGTTGACAGGAAGGCCCTCCAACATAGGTGGGTTCCCCCTTCAACTCCAGTTTTTGCCTAAGTCCTCTTAAATCTCCTATGTAATAGAGCAAAGTAACTTCATTAGAATGAATGAAAATAAAGTCTTCTCCAGCCTGGATTTTAATCAATCCAGACAAAAATCTGGAGATCACCTCTCTTTGAGGGTGGATTTTATGAGCCTTCTGAGTTTGGAGAATACCACCAGCACCTCCAATAAAAGTAACACAGTTTTCAGTTTCACAAGCATACTAATTTTTTTTTATAAGCTTAAACATTTTAGAGGATTTATATTCTTAAAGGAGTCAACTATGTATAGATCTGATACAATATTTTCTTACTGATACTTTTTTTGATCTTGTTATTCATCTATTTAAATATTTTGATTATAGACTATCTTGTGCAGTATGCTCAAAAAGAAGGAGCATAGATATATATGAAATAAATGTTGCATACTCCATTTCCCTCCAGTTTTTCTTCCTGAAATGGGTTTCTTTCCTAGCTTCATATGTATCTGGAAATGTTACTGTTTATGTTTGGAGGAAACCCACCTAACCAATAGGCTTTAGGCTTGTTTACCCACACAATTAGATTTGCAGAAAATTCAAGTTATTAATTACATTTACATTAGGAAGGGACATCAAATTTAATACCATACAGATGTTAACACCATATTTAGAACCAAGTCTGATTGAAAATTACAGTTGAAACATAAACTTACAATAATGTAACCTTGTTTTGCATATTATAAGTGTAGCCTGATATTTATTCTGGTGGAATTATCCTTTGAAGTTTTGCACAATGAGGTAGGTTCGTGAATTGTAACGTTTCAGATTTATACAAGAAAACTTCCAATTCAGTTGTGTTTTGTTGCATTTTTTTTCTACTTACTGCTTTGCACATTCCACAATCTCCTCAGGAGCAGTAAAGAACTTCTGGACAGTTCTCTTGGTGATACCCTGCTCTCTTGCCAGTTGCTGAATGCCTTGAATTATTTGCTGGGCATGCTTCACAGCCACTTTGATGGCATGGCAAAAGTCCTGCTGTAGTACATTCTCTGCTGCAGCTTCCAACATAACTGATTCATATGGAGAGAAGGACATCAATGATCAATCTTCAGGTACACACTGTAGCTAACAGTTCATATTACAGAAAAAATCAAATGGCCTGGCATAAAAAATGATTCTGATCACAGCAGCATTAAGTGATTACATGCACTTTCCCTCCTGTGTGCAATGAAATCCCTTCTGATTTTCTTGCCCTTGTTCTTGTTGTTCCTTTCTTCTGAAATTGCAACTCAGCACTTCTTTCTCATTCCCTTTGGATCAGGAATTAGTCAAACTCAAGTCATGAACAATAGCCCTCAAAAATCAGTACAAAATCAAGACACTGACCAAACATTTGTCATGGTTAAAATCACAGCTGTGTAGAAGGGGGAAATATTTTCTGGCTCATCTCCAAGTACCTTTCTCTAAAAACTGTCTGTTTGCTTTGCAGCCTTTTTTTTTTTTGACTCAGCATGATTGACTATTATAAACTACTTGGGGAGATAATTTATCCCAACAATAATACTTAAACAATACAACAGCAAACTTCTCCACAACTCAGAGTGCTTCTGGAGTACTGATGATGATTACAACATTCTGCAGGCTAGCTAGGTTAAGTCAGTACCTTGCAATCCCCTATCTATATATACATCAACTCTCCAATCAATGGATGATAGGAGAACCTCCCTCTCCATGCTGTCTCTGTCACTCATATTTTTTGCCCTTTATGCCAAGTCCAAAGCCTTCACTTTCTCCTTCTATACCTCTCCAGATCCACAGACTCTTCACTTTTGCTAACCGATCTGAACAAATCTGCCTGTCCCCTCTTCTTGACACATGGCTATTTCTTGTGATGTTTCACTAATACCAGCACAATGCATCCACTGCTGTAATATTTAACCATGCAAAGAAAAACTACTTGCTTTATCAGTGATTTAAAATATATCCAGCCTGTTTCTTTTCAATCCAATAAAATACTGTAAATTGTTTCTGATTTCAAATCAGAAATCAGGACACTAGCTAACTATATGGCTGGTTCACACATACCCCTACTTCATTTAGCCTGTCAACATACAGTGTGAGAACTGAGAACTGATTCCTTCTCAAATTATTGGGGGGCAACATGCATGCTCTCTCTGCTGCTCTGATTTGAGATTGCCAATTCAGACATGCAAGGTCTCATTTGATATTAACAAACTGAAATTGTCCAGTGAAGGGAGACCAGATATCCTGCCTTCTTTCTCTGCACCTGGGCATAAGGCAAGAAAATGAAAGAGGAAGGGCTCCTGTGTGACCTCCTCCACTCCATTCTCTTGCCCTTTGCCCAGATGCCCTGCCTTCTTTCTTCGTGCGTGGGCAAAATCAAGCGAATGGGAGGGGGAAAAGCTCACATCCGCCCCTCCCCGTCATTCTGGGTGCTCTGCCTTCCTTCTCCACACCTGGGGAAAAGGCAAGCAAATGGAGGGGGAAAGGCTTTCAATTGCCTCCTCTGCCTGCAGGGCTGCCCCCTTCCATTCATGGAGAAGGGGCACGCCTGCCCACGCAAAAAGCAAGGGAATAGTAGCGGGGATCCCCAGAAGGGAATGGGAGGGGGAGTGCTCACTTGGGCAGGGGGAGTTATTCAGTTTTGTTGTTGTTTTTTTTAGTTTCAGGAGGGTTCTGCACCTCAAACCCTCATGAAATTCAAGGGGACAGTGTATTCAGGACTGAACCAGATGCTCATACAGTCTCAACACATTTCATGGACGCTTAATTATTAAAGAATAATTTTTAATCACTTACCAACTTGACTACGTGGAGCTGAAGAGACTATTAAATTTAAAATACTGGAAGACATTTCTTTTCGAGTAGGATTAACAACAACTTCTCCATCAATCAGTCCTACTCTCACAGCACCTAAGAAGATACTCCATGAATTAAGATATTCCATCAGTTAGCCTTTTGCAACTAGGAAAAATTCATGCAAGAGCTCATGCAACTATTCTTCAGATGTGCTTGTACCAGTGAAAGAGCAATGAAGTTAGAAAGTTTAAAATACTTGTGAAGGATCATGAAATTTTGCTTTTACCAGGTAAGCGTTCTGAAAAGAGCCTGGATGTACTGCTTACAAATAAGCTGTTATCTGTAAATATTTTTCTTGGGGCAATAATAAATGTTGACTTAGTTACACTGCGGTTGTAACCCAACAGAGGATAATTTCATTGGTCTTGTGGTATGATGTAACTTTTTGGTCACTTTCCACAACTGTGAGGGAGTGGCTTTGCTAAATAGCAATGGAGGTTGATCACATGGTTCTATTGCTGGCTTGTGCTGCTGCCATATGCTCTGGGGTAGATGTTAAGGTGACAAGAAATGGACAGGAAGATAAAAGCTACAGAGCAGCAGGAAAAGGGAAAGTCAGTTAGTAAGTTTATGAATGAGCTTAGCTTACTTCTCCTCAGCAATTTTGCTAAAGTTTGGATTTATACCTATTGAAACAAGTGCCCTGCTATATGATTCATCTGTGGTTTTACCACAGCCATCCCTGCTCCATATCCCAAATGCAGGGCAGGGTAAAACGTAGTTCTAGAACTAGAGCTCACTCTTCTCTTCCCTGTCACATGGCAAACTGCTTTGTAAGCTACAGGGAGTCTCTAAAGCAGTTTTATGCTCCCAGTATTTTGTTGATTCTTATATATTTTAAGCAACAGTGCTTTCAACACTTGCTAAGGAGCATAATTGTGGGGGAAAAACACATCTTTAATAAAAAAAATTATTAAATTTCTAAAAAACACTAACTATAGTGTAACATGAATCGGATAATTTTACTCTTAAAAAATTCAATATAACAAATCTGATTGTTTGCTCCTAAACAAATATCATGTATTCAAAATCTTACATTATGCTATCTTTACTCACCAATGGGACCGTTCCATGGAATATCTGACAACGTCAGGGCTGCAGAAGCTGAAAATAACAAGATCTGTTACTTGCAATTATTTCACTAAAACAGCAACATTGAATATTCCAGGCTGAGGAGAGGGCTCAATTCTCAAAACTGTATTACCTCCATTGATTGCCAGTACTTCAGGATCATTGACACCATCTACAGCTAAAAGATTACAAAGTATCTGGTGGGGAAGAAAAGAATAAAGAAAAAAGGATGAGGGATTGTTCCCTTAAGTGCACAAATTACTCTGAAAACACTATGACTTTAATAACACTTAGATAAAAGCTGCCTCTTCCTGGAAGTTCTTTCATTCACATCTGCCAAGTATTTGAGATCTTAGTTTGGTACCAGAAACTCAAAAGGCCCTGATACATCTCATTAAGGAGGAGAATCCAATGTTACAAAATACTTTCCTCATCCACAAAAGACCATCTTTACATTAATTTCATTGCTCTATCAAAATCCCTTTTCACTGCCTCATCCAATAATATACAGCTAATTTTATTATCACCGTTTACTTTTAATATGCTACTAATGTTTTATTGCTTTTGTATTGGTGTTATTTATCATACATAATCTGTTTAAAAATAAGGAGAGTAGCTTCGACTTAATCTTTTGGAATCCCTCAAGTTTCATGAGTGAAACAACAGTGTGAATATCTTGTAACTGTGCCTACTCATAAAAAGGAAAGAACAACCAACTACTTCAACAGTATCATCTCTCAGAAGAAGGGCAAGAGCTTGACGTCATTCACAATATTTCAGTCACAGTAACATACAAAGCGACTATTTAATAATTACATAGTATGAACAATACACTAAAAACTAGGTTAAAAGTAACAAATGAGCAAAATAACTTACTTGTGTGTCATAATAGTACCCTGCTGGAAAGAGGGGTCTAATTGACCGGTCTGTAAAAGAGCATTTAATAATTGAAGATCTCATATGAAAATAATTAGAAAGGCCAGTCCATTAAAACACAATCCGGAAAAACCCAAAGAAAACTGATAGATTCCTGCAGCATTCCTAAAAGCCTTTAAGGATAGGTGCGACCAACCACAGATGGCAATACATTTCGTTGGTAGGGGGCAGTGCAGAAAAAGTGGCTCTCCTTATAGTACCTAAGGAAAGGCTATCCAGCGCAAAGGAAGGGACCATAAAATTGGCCTCTCCATAAAGCAAGATCCTCCATCTACCAGTTCCACTGATCATATCACAGCCTTACTAACAGAAAACATTTTACAGGTAAGCAGGTATTGGTGCTCATCATAAGTTGTTTCCTAAGATGTAGGTCCAATGAAATGAGGATTTCTAGACAAGGTTGTTTTGGATCAAAAGGAAAGTTACTTTAGCTTCCTTCCAGATGTGCTTCCATCTGTGGGACTTTTTATTCAGGCCAGCTTTTGGTAACTTGCCAGTTTGCTGGGGGAGTTTAAACACACACACATACACACACAGGGATACTATATTAATGTACATATTGATGTGTTTTCAACTTGTGCTTAATATCTGACCTTGTCTTGTGGTTTAATATTTTTTAACAAGTCATTCTTATTGTAAGAGGCCTTGAGATCTTTGAGAGATATAAATCAAGTAAATAAATAAGCTGTTAGCATTCCTTTTAGGAACACCCAAGAAATTATTGCAATGGTTATAAAGGAACAGAACTCAATATTGACAGTGCATACCTATTACTCGGCTTGTAAGAATTTCTTTGTCCGTAGAGCCCAATTCCCTTCTTAGATAATTGGTAGGAATTCTTCCAGCTGCAGCAGCTTTTTGACGATAATCAACCTTACGCAACAAGAGAAGTATTCTTATTTAACTTTAGACTAATTATAGGATATTGTAACAGATTAGGAGATAACATTCTAGTTTATCTTGTTAACTTAAACGACTGTAAAATAGCTATATCTAGAGAGTTATGTCTAACTTGTCTGCATTTTATCAGCTTACATAATCATACATACAATATGTGGTACTTCCGTATAATTCACTATTAATACTTACCACCAACGGCATGAATTGAGATGGAGAAGGCTTTGTTTTACTGACTGCTGTCACCATCACTGATGTATCACCTAACTTTATTTTTAGAAAGAAAAGAAAGAATAAGACTGCTGGCTGACTTCATAGTTCAGAGACATCAATCTCTATTTTATACTTGTTATACTTTTCTAAATGAACAATGGGTAAAACCCCCCCCCAAAGATTGAAACATCTTGCAATATGAACACAAGGGCTTCACAAAAGTTTTCTACCTGCACAACAGCCGATCCATCAGCAAATCGGGCTAGTTTTCCAGAAGAGATTTCCAATTTTCTGGAAAAGAGAGAAAAAACAGATTATTTTAAATTAATCTTTCTATTCCTATACCATGTACTCACAGTTATTTACACATGAACTGCAAGATCTCATGGAAGTTGCAGGAGAAAGCTACAAGACAGCACTGACAGCAAAGCTCCAGCAAACAGAACAGAGTATGTTCCGGGTGTTTACAGAATTGCACAAGTTTTCCAGATGACAACGTCTTCAGTTTGTAACCCTCCCGTGCTTTCCACCATCTTTCTTCTGCCCGTTTTCTTATGGGAAAAAAATTCCCCTTGCTGACAAATGGAAATGAGAAGATAGTTGAATAATACCTTTCGACAGGTTGTCTCACAACAAGTCCAAAGTATAATAGCCTCAGTTTAGACATTCAGTCACCTGTTCTTATGTACCCAAACAAAAAGCCATTCTTCATAACAAAGATAAACTCCAAGTAATAATAAATACAAAACCCAAACCACAGCAGGGTATTCTGCACCACATGTTGCCAAACAGAACTGCTCAGTGGTTTTTCCCATGCTTTCCTGTGCTCAGTCACAACATCCAGCCATCTACAATGTATGTACAATCTCATACCTTCTCCTACAAGAAAGCTTTCCATTCAGTGAAAGTATAGCACATGAACTCCACTCAATACAAGACAATCAAGTCCATTATTTGAGTGGATTTTAATTCTGCATTCCACACATGGTCTGCTTTTCAGGCAAAGACATGGACAATTAACTACCACTGTATCATAAATATGTGTATATACATGGAAACAAAAAGATACAGTCATCTTTATTTCAATAATCCAGAAAAAACAGGCCATGCTGCATGGGGCAATCTGCTCAAAAATTTGTTGTCGTTGTTGTTAATTGCAATCAAGTCAAGTTCAACTTATGGTGACTCTACGAACGAGAGACTTCCAGATCTCCCTGTCATCAACAGCCCTGCTCGGCTTCTGCAAACTCAGGGCTATGCCTTCCTTGATTGAGTCAATCCATCTGTAACTGAGAATCCCCATTACTAAAAATGCTAAGTTCTGTGATAAGCAAGAAGAGAAATCTGAACATTAAATAAAATTGGGCTAAAAATAAACTGAGATCATTCACTGCCTCATCCATGACAATCCTATAACCAAGATAAAAGAGATATAGTGTCTAAAGCATGGACGAGGCAAAATTCTTAAAGAGCAGTTAGGAAGAAGTTCCTGACAGTAAGAGCAGCTCAACAGTGGAATATGCTGCTTCAGAGTGGTAAAGTCTCCTTCCTTTGAGGTTTTTAAACAGAAGTTGGGTAGCCGTCTGTTGGGAATGCTTTGATGGTGTATTCCTGCATGGCAGGGGGTTGGACTCAATGGCCCTTGTGGTCTCTTCTAACTTAGGCCATTTCCGCACTAGACTGTTATAGTGCTATTATTCCACTTTCAACAGCCTGTTGAATTCTGGGATTTGCAGTTTACTGAGGCCAAAGAGCTCTCTGGCTGAGAAGTCTAAATGCCCCCCCAACTGCAAACCCCAGGATTCCATAGGATGTTGAAAGTAGAATAATAGAACTATAACCGTGTAGTGTGGAAATGGCCTTACAGCAAGGATCTACAAACACAACATAACAAGCCCATTAACTCTGAAATGAGAAGCCCTATGATTCAAGCTCTGAGCTCTGTACCCTCTCCACTATACTGCCTAGATTTGAAGGTGATAGACCCTACCTTTCTACATTTCACAGATGAAAACTGGGACATGCGTGATCACGGACCATCAGTGTGGTCAACATGGCAAAAGTTATTGAGGAGGAAAAACAGACAAGCTAGAAGTTGCAGCAGGTTGGTTTTGCCTGAGCCTGATGGGAAGGGTAAGATTTGGCCACCTCCTTCGCACCTCCCCATGCTGTGTTAACTGAGTGCAACCACTTTTGCACTTTGAACCCAGTCTGTAGCAAATAAAGTAAGCCAAGGACAAAGGGGGAAAGTGGGGAGGGGGAGAAACTGGGACATATTACAAGACAGCTGAAAATGTGAGATGACAAGAGTGCTCCTGGATCCATCCCTCCAAATGTCAACTCAGATAGATGTCAGGAGTGCTTATTATCAGCTTCGGTTGATATGCCAGCTGCACCACTTCCTAGAACTGGATGACCTAAAGATGGTAGTGCATGCGTTGGTAACCTCAAGTTTGGATTTCTGCAATGTGCTCTACATTAGGTTACCTTTGTAAAAAGTTTGGAAACTCCAACTGGTCTAAAATATGGCAGCCAGATTGATTACAGGTACAGTGAAGATTGAACATATCACATCAATATTAAAGTACTCCACTGGCTGCCAATTAGTTTCTGGGCAAAGTACAAAGTGTTGGTTATTACCTTTAAAGCCCTACATGGTTTGGGTTCAAGTTACCTGGAGGGTCGCTTCCTCCCACACAATCTGCTCCGTACACTCAGGTCCTCAGGGGGTCATTTACCTAAAGCAGCCAGGATTAGACTGGCAACAGTCACCCAAAGGACCTTCTGGTTGGCTTTCTCTAGTCTGTGGAATGACCCGCTGAAAAAGATTTGACAGGAAAATATGCTGTCCAAATTTTAAAAAGTACTAAAGGCTTGTCTCTTCCAGCAGGCCTACCCAGTCTAGTTCTAATAGTGCTTTTAATTGTATTTTAATCATATTTTAACTGTATTTTAATTGTACTTTTAAATAAAATGTACTATTACTATTATTATTATTATCATTATTATATGGCAGACTGCATGCTTCAGTGTTCATGAAGGCACTCTGCACATGCTCGAAAGTGATTTGGTGCATTACTGCACAAGGCTGCAGCTGCTCGGGAGTCCGTTTATCACTTCTCAAAGACTATAAGCTGCAGTGAGAAAGAGCCATCCCTTTGCACACGTTTGGAAGTGTCAAGGTTTATTATTACTTCGCAAAACCGCAGCAGGTGAGGGAAAGGCATTCTCCGCACCTGCTCTGAAGTGCTTTATTTTAATGCCCACTTCAAAAGGCAGCGCTTTCCTAGGGGTGAGGGAAAGGCACTCTGCACGTGCCCAGAGGCTACGTAACATATCCGAAGCCCTCCAGTGTCGTTTTGGACTCAGAATCTGGCTCTGAACCGCAGCAGAGGAAGCAAAGCCCAACTCCGTCAGGGACAAGGGAAGCCACCGCGCCCGAGCCCCCACCCCCACCCCCGTTTACCTGCTCCCCACTTCCACAGACACCGTTTTAGGGCCGCCAGCAGCACTCCACAGGCCCCTGGCCACACTCGGCCGCCCTACGCGACGGCAGCTCGGCACCCTCAGCCACGGCCCCATGGTGCCGGTGCGGCAGGAAGGCGACCCCACGGCCACCCTCGCCGCCTTCGCCCTCCACCTCAGCCACGAACGGCAGCCCGCGCTGGAGGCGGCCATGACACCAGAGTCGCCCGGCAAAGGGGCCGCTTCCCGCTGAGCCGTGCGCTCATTGGCTCCCCGCAACAAACTTGAGCATCATTGGCTGCTCCGGGAAGCGCGTGCGCTGAAACACGAGGAAAACGAGCGAATGAATGAGGGCGAGAAGGGATCTTGTGGGCGGAGTTGAGGGCTGAGAAGCCGCCGGAGGTTCGGTTTCGATTTCCCACGAAGCCCTTCGGGGAGAGGGCGCTGCAGCGCTCGACTGCCCTCTAGTGGCCGGCGGGCTCCTAAAGGCTGGGCCGATGGGGAATGCTTAAAAAGGAAAAAGGGTTCTTTTTTTGCCACCTAGTTAGTTGCAGGAGATTGGACAGAATCTGAGCGCCTTTCCGGACCACACTGTTATGGTGCTATAATTCCACTTTCAACATCCTCTGGAATCCTGGGGTTTGCAGTTTAGGGAGGGGCACTTAGAATTCTCAGGCAGAGAGCGCTTTGGCCTCAGTAAACTACAAACCCCAGAATTCCACAGGATGTTGAAAGTGGAGTAATAGCACTATAACAGTGTGGTATGGAAAGACCCTGACCCTGAGCTTTCCCTCCTTAATCGCATTATAATAGGTTTATCTATCATACTGAGGCCATTTCCACACTACACTGTTATAATGCTATTATTCCACTTTCAACATCCTGTGGAATTCTGGGGTTTGTAGTTTACTGAGGCCAAAGAGCTCTCTGGCTGAGAATGCTCAATGCCCTTCTCTAAACTGCAAACCCCAGGATTCCATAGGTTGTTGAAAGTGGAATAATAGCACTTTAACAGTGTAGTGCAGAAATGCCTTAAGTTTATTCACCAGCATAAAAACCCCATGATAGTTTCAGCTTAGGGACGTAAGGGCACACAACAAGAACAATTTCTCAGTAAAGAGGGCCAGCGTAGACTATGGACTATGGCTCTGGAGACCAGGGTTTGAATCTACACTCAGCCATGGAAACCTGCTGGGTGACCTTGGCCAAGTCACGCCCTCTCAGGCTCAGAGGAAGGCCAGGGCAACTCTGTGTGAACAAATTCTGCCAAGAAAACCCCATATGTTGTTGCCAAAGTTCGAAACAACTTGAAGGTACACAACAATAACAACAATTTCTCAGTAGCTGTTATGCATGATATAAGAGGTTTACCTGCATTGGCTTATTTTCCTTCTGAACTCCTTTATCTCCCTATTTATCACACTTTTTAAAAGATATAGTGTACACTTTCAGTATCATATTGGCATCTTCGAGATGGCTGGTGTGTATATGTGCCTTCAAGTTGCCTGTCAACTTATGGAGACCCCATGAATTTCAAGGAATACTAAGAGGTGGTTTTGCCAGTTGCATCCTCTGAAATATAGCCTACAGCACCTGATGTTCACCGACCCTGCTTAGCTTCCAACATCAGGCAGGATTTGGTGCCCCTGGGGTATTTAGGTCTTTTCAAGGTGGTTGACTGTCATAAAAATGATACAACTAGAAGGGTAGCTGGGTGAGGGAGAAAATGAAAGCACAGTGAGAGAAATAAAATATATTTTAGTTTCTGCAGTATTATTAACATGGATGTATTAGCTTATAGATATAAACACATTTTAAATATATTTACACACATATGCTTTGGTACATTTTGTATTTGAGCTTTTCTAATACAATGAAGTCTAAAAGGTACATTTTTAGAAACTGCCAGCTGAAGAAAGGAGACCTTGGTGCAAAAGGAACCAGACATATAGAGATAAGGTACTCAGTAGTGGGGTATTGGGAAGATACTCCCTTCTGAGCTTCTGAAGGTCAGCATAGCTGTAAGGAGTAAAAGGTTGATAAAGAAAGACAAGACAGGAATTTGGCACTGTTTAGCAAAATGGAGGTTAAAATCTGTTTGATGGACGTTTTGGAATTACTAATGAAAATTAAGGGACCACGAGGGAAAAGCGTGATTATGTGCGTGATCATATATATTGTAAATATGGGGAAGGGGGCATGTAACTTCTTAGGCAATTCTGATAGGTTGTGACCTCTAGGGATCCTGGCCAATTAGGTCCCGGGGAGGGAAACTTGCGTCTGGGATAAAATGTGGGTGATTTCACGGTGGGGGTGTCCTTCTCTCTAGGGAGGTACCTGGCTCTGCAGAGGTGAATTAATAAACATCTGATGCTTCAGCCGATCCTGTGTTAAATTGTTTTATGAGTCTTATCAGCTATTTCTGACAACAGCCAGGTGAGAATTCTGCCCTTCTATTTAATTTTTCTTCAGTCCTTATGTTTTCACATTTTAGACAGTATAGGGTTGCCAGGATTTTAAAATAACAGGGGACAGCCAAAATTCACATCATACAAGAGGTGACAACTGTGAAGTAGCTATTAACAAGGTTGCATCCTACCAAAATACCAAATGAGAGTAATAGTTTCTGTAAACTTAGCTATGTGTTTCTCTGTAAAATCAACGTATTGTTTGTATTGGTAAATTACGTGATGCACACATTTCTATGTTTAAGAAGGGCTAGTGGTGCCAGTTCCACTTGCTCAAATTTTCTACATCCTCACCTTTGTAGTGGCTGTTTTGTTCCCCTGACAGAGTGCAGTTAAATGGTGTTCCTCTTTCACACAGTGGGACACATGTGAGGAAACAGTTCAAATGCTCATAACGTACTCCCTAGACAAATAATTGTGAAATTAGTCCATTAAAAAGGACTTCATATTTTCTTAGTAACTGTATTGTAAGGACTGGACATGAATTTAGGCACTGGAACTCTCCGGACATTTCTGCACTACACTGTTATAGTGCTATTATTGCACTTTCAACATCCTATGGAATCCTGAGGTTTGGAGTTTAGGGAAGGGCATTTAGAATTCTCAGGCAGAGAGATCTTTGATCTCAGTAAATACAAACCCCAGAATTCCACTATAACAGTGTAGTGCGGAAATGCTCTCCCTAGAAGCCAAAATGACTAAATGAAAGCAATTGTAGTTTGGACATATCATGAGACCTCATGACTCATTGGAAAAAAGCAAAAGTGAAAGAAAGTGGGGAAAAACGAAGATAAGATTACAGGTCATTATTATTTTTTTCATTTATAGAATCATAGAGCAGGAAGAAACCACTGGGACCATCCAGTCCAACCCTCTGCTATGCAGGAACCCACATCAAAGCACCCCCAAGAGATGGCCATCCAGTCTCTGCTTAAAAACCTCCAGAGAAGGAGACTCCACCACACTCTGAGGCAGCATATTCCACTGCTAGACAGCTCTGACCATCAGGAAGTTCTTCCTGAGGTTCAGGTGGAATCTCCTTTTCTGCAGCTTGAATCCATTGCTTCTTGTCCTAGTCTCTGGAGCAGTGGAAAACAAGCCCACTCCCTCCTTGACATGACAACCTGTTAAATATTTAAACATGGCTATCATATCCCCTCTTAATCTTCTTTTCTGCAGACTAAACATACCCAGCTCCCTAAGCCACTCCTCATAGGGCAGGGCTTCCAGACCCTTTACCAGTTTGGTTGTCCTCCTCTGGACATGTTCCAGCTTGTCAATATTCTTCTTGAATTGAGGTGCCCAGAACTGGACACAGTCTTCCAAATGAGGCCTAACCAATGCAGAATACAGTGGTACCATTACCTCTCTCGATCTAGACACCATACTCCTATTGATGCAACCAAGGATCGCGTTGGCTTTCTTGGCTGCCACATCACACTGCTGACTCATGTTCAGCTTGTGGTCCACCAAGACTCCTAGATCTCTTTCACACATACTGCTATCCAGCCACATGTCCCCCATTCTATATTTGTGTATTCCATTTTTTCTGCCTAAGTGGAGGACCTTACATTTCTCTCTGTTGAAATTCATTTTGTTAGCTTTGGCCCAGATCTCTAATCTGTCAAGGTCGTTTTGAATTGTGATCCTATCCTCTGGTGTATTAACAACCCCTCCCGATTTGGTGTCATCTGCAAATTTGATCACCATGCCCTCTACTCCTTCGTCCAAGTCATTGATGAAGATACTGGATAGCACTGGACCCAGGATAGAACCCTGTGGCACCCCGCTAGTCACTTCTCTCCAGGATGAAAAGCAGCCATAGGTGAGCACCCTTTGGGTTCAGTCAGTCAACCAATTACCAATCCACCTAACAGTAGCCCTGTCCAGCCCGCATTTTACTAGCTTCTTTGCAAGAATGTCATGGGGAACTCTGCCAAAGGCTTTACTGAAATCAAGATATGCTACATCCACAGCATTCCCTTGTATCTCTATCGTAAAAAGAGAGAAGATTAGTCTGGTATGACTTATTTTTGAGAAATCTGTTTTGACTTTTAGTGATTACGGCATTACTTTCTAAGTAATTACAAACTGACTGTTTAATGATCTGCTCTAGGATCTTTCCTAGTATTGATGTCAGGCTGACAGGGCAATAATAATTTGGGTCCTCTTTTTTCCCTTTTTGAAGATTTGCCTTCCTCCAGTCTGCTGGAGTCCACCTTTTCCCCAGTAGTGGAACTGAAGGCATTAAAATAATTTAATCATTGAAGAACTAATCACTGAAGAATTAAAATAATTTAAAAATTAATTAAAATACATAAGGGAAGATTCTTTGAAAGATTTTCTAAAACAATGGGAAAGGGTTACAACACACAAAAAAAGAAGTGGGAGGTAGATTTGCAGTGATAGGATTCAGGTAAATAAAGTTAGATTTATTATGGTAGAACGGCATTTTTCTATTATTAAGATTTTATGAGAAGTAACTATATGATTAATAGTAAGGTAAGAGAAAATATACAGTCGGGATAGGTTATAATTATTATGTATTAGATAATTAAAAGGCAAAGAAATCAAGGAAGTAAGAACAACTACATTTGGGTACTATACTCTAGGGAGTGGGAAGTCATTGTAAACTTGTTTATTTTTTTAAGTTGGTGTTTTTGTAGTGTAGTTTAGTTTAGTAATAGTGTTGCAGGTAGCAGTTAGGTCTCACTTTTTTCTTTTTTTTCTTTCTTCTTTATTTTTATTCTCTATCTGTAATTGTCTTTTGCTTTTTATGTATGTAATCTTAGGCCATCAAAATTGTGTTTTAGTAAAAATACCTTATTTTAAAAATCATTAAAATAAAGAGGGTAAAAATCAACAAAACTGCATACCATTAAAGTCCATTGCTGACAAATCTCAAAAGCCTGTTCAAGCGTAGGAAATTCTTCACTTGCGGGCAGAAAGAGAGAACCATTCTAGCCTTCCTTCCAAAGGCTGGAAGCAGATACCAAGAAAGCCCGCCATTTTGTTTTCTCTAAATGTACCTGAACAGGGCTATTAATGATCATGGCTCTTATAGGCCTCTTCTTCACTGGGGCTCCATAAGTCAAAGCCAACAACCTGATGGCAAATTACAGCAACTTCATCAAACCAGTGTCCTATATTCTAATAAATAGATGGAAAAACATCCTCTGACTCAGATTATTTTATTGGATGTGTCCACACTATGCAAATATATCAGTTCTGTATCACTTTAATTGTCATGACTTCATCTTTTGGAATGGTGAGATTTGTAGTTTTGTGAAATACTTAGAATTCTATGGCAGAGAGCTCTAATACTGTAATTCTAGGGAGTGTAGTTGAGAATTGTAAGTCCCTTATCAGACTACAAATACAAGGATCTCATAACATGGACCCATGGCATAGAAACAGAATCAAAGTGCTATAATTCTGCAGTGTGGCTCTACCCATTGTTACCACTGAGCAGTGACTGGAGATGAAGCTTTTGGAAGACCAGGAGTTGAGTTCTGATTTGGTGCTTGGGAAAGTGCTGGGTTAAAGTGAACTGTGCTTTGCAGCCGAGGAAACTGCTGTAATTCAGGAGAAAGGTGGGATAATAAATAAATAAATAAATAAATAAATAATATCTGAATACATGTGCATAGAGCTGAGCTGAGCTTTTTAATGGTAGGTGAGGGAATGCCCAGACAGATAAAAGTACCTTCTCTTTCCCAGCCTTTTTGCTTTGGCTCTACCCCATGCAATCAGCTCATCTCCTGCTCACCTCTGAGACCCCACCCAAAATTGTTCTAACATGCAGCTTTTACCATCACATCAAATAATAATAAACATCACATCTAGCAAATGTGAAAATATTTTATTGGAAATCAAGTTTTCCAAGCTCTGAGCTGAACAAGGACAAAAAACCCACTAGCTTTTCCTAGATCTGTGTTTAATGCTTAAGAAAGTTCTGCTTTTAAGGGCACGTGGGAGTTGTAGACCAATCAGAGAAAGTTTTCCAATCTGGGGCCATTTCCACACGAGACTGTTATAGCACGATGATTCCACGTTCAACCTCCTACAGAATCCTGGGGTTTGCAGTTTCGGGAGGGGCCAGGAGGGAGCTCCGTAGGAGGTTGAACGTGGAATCATAGTGCTATAACAGTCTTGTGCGGAAATGGCCTCTGTTTTGAATAGTAAACCCACTACAATATCCTCTCCAAACCAGACTGTAGCAATAGGGGATCAAAAATCCACAGATATAGGTAATTTTCAAGGCTCTTCTCTCACTATGAGATTTCTTCCTCTCCCTCTGAGAACCAAAGAAAGAACTCTATAAACAGCGCAGGCAGATTTAATAAGACTAAGTGCTGTAAACCAACAATACTATGTGCCAGTGGTTCTTAACCTGAGGTCGGGGGACCCAGGGGGCATCCAGTCTGCTCCCTCATTCACAAATTGAGGGAGTCTAGATGCATGTGCACACACTCTGCTGCCACACACACACACGCACGGTGCTGCCATGTCGCTGATGAAAGGAACACAGTGGCAGGATGCCACAACACACACACGTTCTCTTTTTTAAAAAATTACTGCAATGAACAAGGTTTTGTTTTGTTTTTAATAAATTGGGTTTCTACAGCCAATGCGCAAAAACAGCACTGCCATTCCATCAAAGAAACAAAAGACATATGTAAACCGCAAGCAAGAAACAATAAAATGAAAGATAATTTGCATCCAGCTATTTCAGTATTGTTATAGATAGCTCAGGTTAACTCTGGCTGACAAGCAAAGTTTTGATAGTGCACAATAGCTTCTACTAATTTAATACTGGCATGATTGTGCTTTTGTGCACACATTATTCTGCTGTCCGAGCCTGAATGAAGAGTAATCTATTATTCTCTCTGAACAAGAGAACAGTATAACTTTGCACTCCACAGAGCAATTAATAAAAAATTTTTTTGGGGGGAAGATTTGATAATAGCATTTGCTATTATGAACACATGTAAGCATGGTTAAAACAGTTTTTCTTCCAATAGCATACAGCAGCGGTTCTTAACCTTTTTTTACTCAGGACCCCCTGTAAATATAACTTGTTCCTGAGGACCCACAAGACTTAACTCAAGATTTAGAGGCTTAAATTTATATTTAAATATTCAAATAATAATTTATTTATTTGTTAAAGGGTTTGGGAAATTAGAATTCTTCACTTATGAAAAGTTGTGGCAGCAATGAGGATAGGAATCCTTATTTCTAACTGAAGAGGCGATGCTGGGAGCCACGCTTCCTACTAGCCTACCTCTGTGACAGAAACAAGGATGTCTTCCTTCTTAGTCAGAAGAAGGAGGAAGTGACATCAGCAATCCTAAATGCAACTGTGAGAACTGCAGGTTAACTCAGAAGAAGCAAGGTACGGCTGGCATCAATCCTAGTAATCCAAAACTCTCAGTTTTAACTCTACCACAACACTGGGAATGAGGTTGACAGAGTGAAAACTGGAGATGGGTTCTGCACCTTTAGCGGTGTCCTATCTCAGTCCTGGCACAGTTGATAAATCAAGCAAAACAAACTGAATATCTCCCAGCTTGTTACTTACTTCCAGGTAGTAAGCAAGGAGTCATAAAGTCCAATGTAAACAAAGTTCAGCCGGGTTTCATGGCAAGGGAGGGTCCAAGGTCAAAACAAGTATTTGTCAAGGCATCCAGCAAGGTAGCAGGTCAGATAAGCTCTGACAACTCTTGGAGGGAAAGGACACCAGCTAAATAGACCCAAAGCCTAGTGCAGCTGTGCCTTGATTGATTGTTGCCGGTTATAAATTCTGAGAGAGCGCAGCACTAGGTCTCTCTTTGTTACCTATGCTGTGCAAAGCTGGGTCTAGGTAGGTGTTCTTCTGTATCTGAAGAAGCAAGACTCTCTGTTGGAGCTGGCACTACCCTCTGTTTTGTTTCTGGCACTGTAACTTCTCTCTGTACAGCAGATCTTGGTATGCCCCCTGTTTCCATCTCTGGTGTGCCCTCTGCTTCAGACTCTGAGTCAGAATCCATGCTCTGGAAGCAAGGCATGACAAATGGTTATGTAAAAAAGAGAATTTCAACAGGTGTTGCTTGCTGTCTGATTGCCTGACAAGCACCTCTTGCTGAAATTCCCTCTTCTACTCCACTATTAAAAATATAGAAACTATCTCCAGTTTTCACCCTGACAACCCTACTTTAAAAGGTAAGCACAATACCAGCTCTTGAATCTATATTTTTATTTGTTCTATTTTAATAATAGTTTGAATTACAAAAATATTCCTAAATGAAATAATTAATTCAAGAAATAAGTACAAATAGACGTATATTTACAAACAGATAATTTTTACAGTGTCCCTTCACAAGATACCTAAAATGTATATGATTTTATTGCCCCAGGAACTCTGTCATTCCAGTATGTGAGACTCTTAATTCTTTGGGAAACCACAATCATATTTGTTATTTTTGCCATACATTCAGCATATCACACTGTATTTAACCAATCATTATGGAAAGGTTATTTTAGTGATAGCAGGGGCAGGCAATTACCTGATGTCCTGCAGAGGAAGGCAACCAAAATGGTAAGAGGCCTGGAAACCATGCTCTATGAGGAGCAGCTTAGGTTGCTGAGTATGTTGAGCATGGAGAAGAGAAGGTTAAGTGGTGACATGATAGCCATGTTTAAATATTTGAAGAGATGTCATATTGAGGATTGAGGGATCTTGTTTTCTGCTGCTCCAGAGACTAGAACACAGAGCACCATATGGATTCAAATTACAGGAAGACAGATTCCACCTAAGGCTTAGGAAGGATTTCCTGGTGGTGATTGCTGTTTGACAGTGGAATATGCTGCCTTGAAGTGTAGTTTACAATACAAGATTTTTTAAACAGAAGCTGGATGGCCATCTGTTGAGAATGCTTTGATGATCTGTTCCTGATTGGCAGGAGGTTGGATTGGGTAGCCTTTGTGTTCTCTTCCACGATTCTGTGTCCCTCACTATATTTTGAAAGGCAATTTTGCTTGGTTGTTTAGGAAGAAGACCTTTTTTAAAACAGGAAGTAATCAGGAGCCACTTTTTTGTTTTGAAAAAAAGAAATCAGAACCCTAAAACAGCCAGGTCCCCCAAACAACACAATGAAACAATAGGAAATAATTGGAATTTATATAGAATAGGATTTCAGTCTGTTCCTCACAGCTAAGACCAGATATTAACTTGGCTGCTACATTCTGGCAGAACTGGGGAAAATTACCTTTAAAAAAAAAACCAAATCGTTTCCATAATTTCCCAGCCAGCATGACCTTTGGCCATGGAAAATCATGGGAGTTGTAATTCAAAAAAGTAACTTTTCCAAAGTCTGGATCATTTGTGCTCTACACACTGGTCTGACACTATATTGTGTACCACGACTTTGAATCTCAGCTGATGAGCATCTACCATGAGCTGTATAAATGACACATGATGATCAATAATTCACATTTGCTTGATGGAAAAGCTGCTTTAATTGCTCGCTTGTTTATGGAAGATCAATGAGGTCATGTCAATCGCATCTGGTGTCTTTTTTTAGTTTAATTAGATCCACTCTGGGGAGAAAAAAAATTATCTCTCCAGATAGGTAATCTCTCTGTTGATTAACTTCATTCAGCCATCTTCAGTACTAATTGAGACTTCAAAATGTTTATAAAAACAATATCTGGGTCTGAGGACTGGACACAGAATAGCCATGGGAAGCGAAGCCAGACAAGAACAAGATAATGATGATAATAATAATGACCATCAAATCATGGTTTTGATAGGACCTTAAAATTATTTTATGTACTTCTCAAAGATTTATACTTCATCTTTCAGTCATAATGCCTCTAAAGCAAATTGTGTAAGATTAATATAATGCTGGAAAGACAGCTTCTCATAAGAGTGTTTGACCTTCTCTGAGTTCTCAAGTAAGGTATGATGCAGGAGGTCCATGATCAGACTCTCTCCAAAAATTTAGATATATATATAAAAATCATGATAGCCTAGTCTGTGTAGAAGAGAACCCTTTTCTCTATACTTTAGCTGAATTCTCTTCTGTAACTGCCAGAAACTAGTTTAGAACCAAAACATCTTCCTTGGAATTTGGTGAAAAGACTAAGCAGTGTTGGATGTCATTAGCATTCTGTTGGCATTGAAACTTAAACCCTACCCAAACAATCTTCTCCAGCAGTTTCATGTATATGTTAAATATTATGGGGAACAAAACAGAACTCTGAAGGACTAGACAGGGAAGCATTCAATGAGTCAAACTGGAATACCCACCTACCGCTTTCTGAGCTTGACCTTCCAAGAAGGACTGAAGCCACCATAAAATGGCGCCCTCAAGTCTCATCCCAACAAGATGGCCCCAAAAGGAAACCACGGCTGGTAGTGTCAAAATCTGCAAATCAAATAGGCACACTCCTCCTGTGCAGGTGAAACTCACCAAGGTGGCCAAAGCTGTACTCTGTCCCATAGCAAACCATGAAGCCAGGCTGAAATTTATCCAGTATATTTGGAGAACCTGGGAGCTGATACATCACCACATGATCCAATACTTTGCTCAAAAATAGAATATTGGAGTGTAGCCACTAATTAAGGTAAGATTTGGAGGAGCGTTAATAATTGCCTCTTACAGCCCTACCTTGCTGTAATGAGGCATGGACTGCTTTTCTCACCCAGTTGGGCAGTCAGCTCCTGGCACTTTGTATGAGGCAGGAATGGCAAGAGTCTTGGTGTTTAGTTGTCTTCAGTTTTTGAAATAAATAGCTGAATAATATATCCTCGTGGCATGGACCTGTGGTTTCAAAATAAGGTAATCCCTAAGGCTTTCAAATATTTTTTCTCTTGATAGAATCTTTCCTCTTGTTACCATTAGGTGGCAGCAATTATCTAGTTAAACATAGAATAAACTCTTCTCATTATTTTGAATGATTGTCTTTATTCTAGTGACAATGCAGCTGTTTAATTCTGCTTGGAAAAGTGGGGAGAGGAGAGGAAAGACAGCATCAGAAGGAGCTCATCTGATTTTCCTGAAGATACATTGAAACTAGGCAAAACTTATTTATTTTAAAATGCTTCCACAACTTGTAAGAGAAGTGGACCCCAGAACAAAGTTTGATGCATGTTGAAATTCATGATCAGTACTGTGAGTTTACTCAAGGGGTCCCATTCCCAATGCAGTCAATTCGAACTTCCCGTTTCAAATTGAAGACAGCCATTTCGGTGGTGATTAACAGCACAAACAAATAATTCGTGTGCTGTAAGGGCAGAAAATTGAATGTCTTCTCCACTTACTTCATCCTAGTGCCACCGTTCCATATTGGGCATCCTTTTCAGTACTGCAAGCGTAGAGCTAGGTAACAATTTTTGTCCTTAGCTTCATGGCTGAACTCCCATTTCAGTGGGGCTTTTAAAGAATCTGTACTTTCTTTGGATTTATGCCTGGTATATAAATCCCATTGAACACTATATCCAGTTCCAAGGGGTTGCAATTTAAGAAGCATATAGAAAGAATGGCACAAGTGGCTGCAGAAGCAGTTGTCATGGGGGTGGTGAATTTAGTCTTGGTTTTCAGTGGTGTATCTAGCATAAATAGCACCCAGGGCAAGCGTGAGAGTTGCACCCCAACAGGTTAGGGACTGGAGTACTGTTAGAATTCACAATTGTTCAAAAAGCAGAACTCCTGTTCTATAGGGAACATGAAGGACTTACGGAAGGTTTCTTGGAATCGATTGCACATGCATGCTGCTTGCAACATCGCTCACCTAATCGCTCAGCCCATCCCCCTCAACTCACTTTGTAAGCAGTGTGTGTGTGTGTGTGCGCGTGCGTGCGCGCGTGCGTGTATTTGTGTGTAAACGGTCCCAAGTGAGCTTCCATAGGTAGGAAGAACTGACAGAAGCCCGCTGTTTCAATGCTTGCAAATTACAGACAAATTGCAATAACCTAACGAGGGATTTATGCTTTCCATAGGCAAGACTTAAGATGGCACGCATGCCTCCATAGAGAAGAACTAATGATGAAAGAATGAACCCCTTGCCAAATTAGTGGAACCTGTCTGTAATTTGCAATAGTTGAAACAACGGAATGTTAAAAAAATGAGTCAAAGAAAAGCAGAGGATGCCCGTATTGGCAAATCACATTGATTTTCTCTTTTTTCACTTTTGCAATCTACAAGTGCAATTTACAAGTAAATGAGATCATGGAGTTTAATTCAGGTTCCATTGAAATGTTAATTTTTAAGAAGGCTAATCTGCCCTTAAAGCTATCCAAGCTGATACATCTCACCACATCCTGGGAGAGTGAATTCCACAACCTTAACTATGGGCTGTGTAATTTTTTGAAAAAACAAAACAAAAACCAAATACTTTTATCTGTCCTAAATCTCCCATTATTCATCTTCATGGATGACAGCATTTGCTGTGTAGACTATAATACTTCTGTGCAGAAATATTATTTTCAGTGGAGAGAATTCTGTTTTTGCACAGAAAATGCTGTAGTTGAGGGCCTACACTGCACAAAATTTGCACATGGTTATTTTGTCCAGAAAACAGTGTTTTCTGCACAGAATAAGACTATTGAAGCCTGTTCCTGAACTGTGAGCAATCTTCAAAAACTATGCAGTTTTCAATGACTTTCTTGCAACTGGAAGAAAATCGCTAAAATTACTCAAAAACACTTCCTTTAAGAAGAAAATTAGGGAAAAATTATGTCCATACTTCTGAGATGGATTGCCGGGGTAGCATAATAATTTGAGTGTTTGTGATAATGGGGCTTCCCATTATCTAGGCTTATCAAAGGGAGATACTTCCCTCTTCAGGTAAACCAAGGGTTAATGAGATGTTAGGATTACATCAAGGGTCACGTTTCTCTCCATTTCCACGCCAGGGTTGGCACACGCTACATAGGACCTCTCACTCGGGGGGAGGGGGAGGTAGAAGTTCCTTACGCTTAGGGATTAGGCAGAGTCCCTCCTGTTCTGTCTAAGTAATTCATAATTCGGGGCGGGGGGACGGCAGCATACTTGAGAGAGTTGGGGAGATTGCCAGTCGTTCCATGTGTGGAAGTCAGCTTTGGAAGGCTGGCAAGAACCCTAGTAAAAACACTGGGAGGGAATTTCCAGTCTTGCAAGGCTAGAAGTCTCTTAAGAGACTGGAAATAAACCTACAGTGTCACAGTGTTGGACTAGGACTCTGGGAGACCAGAGTTCAAATCCCTACTTAGCCATAGAAACCCACTGAGTGACGTTGATCAAGTCACATTCTCCCTGCCAGTGTCATGGGCTTCTAGGACCTAGACTCAGACTCAGAGACTGAGGCAGCAGAACCTGCTCTGAGCCCTGGCACAGAGACTGCTACAGCAGAACCTGCAGAGCAGACAGTACCACCACCCATCCCAGGGACAGAAATGCCAGCCCCAGCAGGGAGCCTTGTTCACTCTGACACAGAGAATGATCTAGCTGTACCTACCTTTGCCCAGTGTAGACACCAAAAGGGTTTCCTGCATTGCTCCCAGCAAATTTATGCCAAGCGCCAACTAATTAGGCACCAGCTGCACTGACCCTGGAGCCTAAAAGAACTGAGCCTTTTCCCTCTTGCCTTTGTCAGCAATCAACTGACCATTTCTCCCGTACATGCTCCTGTTCATTGCTCTTGCCCATGTTTCTGCCTTTGACTTGTGTTCGTTTTTGCCTGCCTCTGATTTATGGACATTGTTGGGACCCTTATTGTTTCTCATTTGCAGAGGTGTTTCTTCAGTAAACTGAAGTTACTGCTGAGTTTCTGACCTGTGTTTGTTATCAGCTTCTCCTGGCTGCCGGCCCAGACCAAGTTTGGACAGCCTCAGCGGAAGGCAAGGGCCAACCCCCTCTGAACAACTTCTTCCATGAAACCCTGTGATAGGTTCGTCTTAAATCAGAAATGACTTGAAGGCATGCAGCGACAAAAAGTTCATTTCCTTACTTTCTGAGGAAATACAGCCAACCTCCAACTGTCAGATGTATGAGGAAGTTTATTTCACCTGGATTATCTTATTTGCAGTAAAAGCTGTATTCCAGCGCTGGGCAACTTGTGGCTCCCCCAATGTATTTGGCCTGTAGCTCCCATAGCATCTTGCAAATGAAATATACTGGCTAGACCCAAATGGAGCTGAAGCTCAACAGCACTTGCTGGGCCACACATTTCTCAGTCTGGCTTTATACCAGCAATGGGGAACCACTTGTAGCTGAAGGGCCAAATTAGAGAAGCTCTTGGGAGATGTATTCCTGTGGCAGCTAAAGCAAAAAGGTGAGAATCCAGACATGAACATGTTTCAGTCTGAACTGGGGTGGGCAAAGTAAGGCCCGAGGACCCCATGCTGCCCCAAGGCTGTTCTTATATATCTTGACACACCGCCAGACTGCCCACATTGCCTTGTTTTCTGATCCCACCCAAAATAATGAAGTGCCAGTCCTGGTAGTTCCCAGGGCTGCAACCCATTTTTTAAAATACATCACAGCACCTGGGCTTGTTTAACATTAAAGACCATTTTTCAAAATCAGAAATGGACGTCTGGGTGCTTCTGGTTTTGTTTCTCTTTTCTCTCTCTCTCTTTGGCAGTCCATGTTGCCTCAGGAGGGTTAATGTGCCAGAAAACTGGCTACCAGATCAACTACAATTTCCTACCCCTAGCTCAAAGTTTTTATGCCCAGTGACTAAACTTTAGAGAGGCATATGAATATTTTAGAATGGGGGAAGAAACATATTATAGCTTGGTCACCACTTCATGGGGAAAGGAGGGTCGTAAATATAGCCCCTGACAGCCAAACTTGACTTGAGGGCCAATGTTCCCTACATTACACAACTTGAGGTCTTCCATAGAAAATTCAACACGCTCTGAGGTCTTACCCAGAAAATACAACCAACCCAAGGTTAACTCGTGGCTCATTCTTTCCTGGAAGTCTTTGCTCACCCTTTTCAAGAATCTTTCTTTTTGTATTATATCAACACAACTTAGGACAGAAAATGAGGTAAACAAGATGGGTTGTGCGTGTTTGTGTGCGCGTTTTCTTGGGTCTTGTGGTTTGTGGTTTTTTTTTTCCTGGTCTTGGTCCTGATGCCTGTTTTTATCATGAAATGATGTGACTCATTGGACAAGGCTTGGTAAAGTAGAGAACAGTAGCAAAAGGGGAAGACTACATTACAGATGGAGTGACTCACTCAGGGAAGCCGTGGTTCTGAGTCCACAAGACTTGATCAGGGCTGTAGATAACCAAGGCTCCTGGAGATCTCTCATTCCTGGAATCACCATGAGTCCACACTGATTTGATGGCAAGTAACTGTCCCCACATTCATAGCTTCTGCAAACCCTATTCAGATATTATCCATTCCTCTCTCACTTACTGGGTCTAACACTATCTCTGGCTGTCCCTATCTAATTCTTTGACAGATCATCTTCTAGGTTATATCCTTGCCTCTGTAGAATCTCCCAGCATTCCATGAGCTGTGATTGGCTGGCTCTAGCCAGATTTACCCGGCTTCACATTGTGCTACCAAAGCTTGGCAGCGATCTGGGGAAATCCATTTAAAAACCAAGAAATGCTTGACACCAAAATATGACAGTGATGAGATGTACCATGTTGACCCCTGGAATATGGCCACTTTGGAGTAGCTGGACCAATGCTCTCCAACTCATATAAGGCAGCTTCACATGTTCTGGTTTGTTTTGTTAAAATTAAGCCACCTTTAAAAGGAAGTTTGCATGTTCTCTGTTGAAACAAAAATCCTGTTAAAAATCTTTATTTGCCAAGCTTAGTCACAGAACAGCTATGTGGCAAAAGAATTTGAATTCTTCTCCTGCACTTGAAAGCTTTATGCAAGATGACATCTTTGGATTCTTGAAACACTTCCTCATTTGAACATTTTTCTAAACTAACCTTTTAAAGATGTAACTGTAAACTTCTGGGTGGCTTGTATGCTCCAGCTGCTGATGTCCACAGCAATCTATAAATCAAAGAGAAGAGGGAAGCCCACAATTTTCTTTATTAGATTTATTAAATATCTCATAGAGCAGTTTCTTCCTAGGCATTGTAGAAATTAAAGCATGCTAAAGAATATTTGGGAGACAGATCTTCCCATTCCCTTAACCCCATCCTGCCCATGTATATGGCTATAGACTTAGATATCTTACCCCAAAAGTTGGGGGACATTGAGATCCATCAGCAATGCCAGCATCTCTTTAGAAACGGGGGGGGGGGAATTACAGCTCAAAGGAGCCCTATGAGAGGGGGGTAACTGCAGGATCTTTTCACCCATGTATACCAGTACTAACTGTAGGACTCCAGTTGAAGATTTAAAGAGGGTGTTTTTATTGGAAATCAGCAGACACACGCACAACAGTCTCATGAACCATACAAGGCTATTGAAGGAAAAGATGAGAAAGGTAGGATAAAGAGAGATTTTGGTTGGAGGGGGTGATATTTAGTGGTCTTGAAACAGAAGATCGAGTGGCTTGAGTGGCTCAAACAAGAGTTTGAGGGAAGCACTGACGAACAGGAATCTGAGGTGCAGTATGATGCCCAAAGTGCTAGCATGTTGCGTGTTGCAAAATTACCTGTGCTGGATCTGGGGTTTTTATATCATTGTTCCCACCTCGAAAGGGCAAGTATTGATTGTTCTCTGGCAGAGTAAGCAAAAGGGTTCTGAAATGGACAGATTGTCTTATTTTCAGGTGACAAAAACATCCTGACAGCCTCTTAATGTCTTTGTTGGGTAATGTGAATGGGAAAGGTTTCGGTAGGAAATGCACATAGCAGGGGTGCTTGCCTGCTGCACCTGGGCAGTTTTGTTGACAATTATATTCAGATATCGGCTCATTGACAGATTACTGGAAGTCTATTCACTCCAGGCTTCTCCACTTAGGCCCTTTTTGCACCAGGCAATTAGAATGGGGCAGTGTGTCCTCTCATGGAGGTCATCTGCACCTTGGAGCGGATTAGGAGTGGACTAGTTACTGGAGATCCACACCTCAGTCCGCTCCAAAATGACCCCAACTGGTCCTCCAGCGTGTTTTCTAAAGACTGCAAAAAACAGGTCTTTATTTTCCTGGAACGCGCCATTGCGTTTCTGCTCCCTTGTGCAGATTCCCAGGCTTGCACCAATGCGAGCCTGTGACCTGTGGAGGGTGGGTTTTAGGCGTGTCTAGCTTCAGCGGTTGATCAGGACCCATGACCAGCCGGAAGCTGCCATTTTGGAAGCTGGAAGCCGCCATTTTGGAAGCTGGAGCAGAGCGGATCTACAGACCTCGCACTACTCTGATTCGGCCTGGACCAAAGAAGAGCCTTGCGGAAGGACTTCAGGGTCAGTCTGCATTGCTTTGGACCCAGAAGAAGTGGTAGGTAACGGCACGGAGTGATTCCCTCACCTTGTGTGGAAAGGGCCTTAATTCCTCTTGACCTAATGATGTGGCCATGCTGAGGCTATGCTGACCCAGCCCAGGTATACAACCAGTATCCTACTTGCCGCATGTTTCCCAGCCATAATTGTCCAATTTTTACATAATATTTCAGGCCAATTTTGCTATCCTGTAGGATGTGATAAGTAAGGGGTGGTAACAGATAAAGTTGCCAGATCTCAGGGCCTGTTCTTGAGTGTCCACTTTTTGTGAGTCATCTCCAGGTGGGGGGAAAATTGTCCAGTTTGATGGGCTCTAAGAAAGAGGAAAGGGCTGTTGCCAGTCACCAGTTTGGCTAGTAGAGCAGTAACTTGTTGCAATTTGTCCCAGGGTTCACTCTCTGCTCTGCTGTACCAACCTTCTGGCTAGCAGTAAGTAGGCTAGATTGAATGTTCCTTATCCCATCTCCCTAAGTAAGTCAAAATAAATTTCCTTATTTCATCTTGATTTGGAATATGACAACCTATGAGTACCTGTTGTTGTTGTTGTTGTTGTTGTTGTTGTTGTTGTGTGCCTTCAAGTCATTTCCGACTTATGGGGATACTAACATGAACCTACCATGGGGTTTTCTGGGGCTGAGTATATGGCGTGCCCAGTGTCACCCGGTGGGTTTCCATGGCCAAGCGGGGTCATAGTCAAACTCTGAAACTTCTACACCATGCTGGCTCTGTAGTTGGTACTTAATGCATCACACTTAATGACATCACTAAAGACCATCCTTAGGTCTCAAGTTTGGCCTGGGCCTGTGCTGATCCTGAATTGACAACTGTAATATTAGAATAAATTAAATAGAGAAGGAACCAGGGAAGATGGCATGCAATTCCAGCAGCTTTAAACTTTTGAGTCCTGGCGCTTGCCTTAGGAATTATGCCCTGGCCTGTAAACATACAGCAAATTCTTTTCATACATCACAGTGTACATGGAGAGATATTTTGTTAAAGATGTCTTTAGGAAAAACTGGTGGTTCGTAAAAATCCTAAGATGTGTGGCTCTATATTCTACTGTTCCTAGTCAAGTTTCACTAAAATTTCATTCCTCTGGTCAGCATTTCAGTAGTTCCTATATGAACCTATGTTCTTGGTTCATTGATTAAACTGTATGTGTCTGTTGATCTCTAATGGGCGTCTAAAAGCCGGGACTGGGTGTCCATTGGGACAGGCAGTTCTTAGTTTAAAATTCCTTGATAGAAAGCCAAATGAAAACTTTTAAGAGAGTTCTCATAATCTACTTTGCTTTGTTTTGTTTCATCAGAACTGGAATAGAGGCATGGGAAAAGGCTTAGCTTTTTGGTTCCAGTATAAACGGATCCAAAGCCGCCACTGGAGTAACTTGCCAAATGCAAATGCCATTAGTAGACCTGCGCAGCAGTCATAAATCCTACCTGACATGCAAAAATGCACATATTCCACTCTGCCTAGCAGGATTGAAAACATGATAGAAGAAAAAATGTTTTCCCCTTTTTGAAACATAAGTCGCGAACATGGCAACAGCAGCCACTGAAAACAAACAAAATAGGTAGAACATACCAATTCAGCCCACACCTTTCAGAGCAGATTCACAATATCATCTTAAGGATAATACTTGGAAAAGAAAAGAGAATTTCATAAGTAAGCTGTGGGATAGAGAGAGTTCATTTTCTTCTGGCTTGTAGATATGATTGAGAGATGTATACACTGATGATATATTTGAGTGGTTCTCAACCTGTGGGTCCTCAGATGTTTCTGGACTTCAGCTCCCAGAAGCCCCAGCCACTATGGTCAATGCTCAGGGCTTCTGGGAGCTGAAGTCCACGAACATCTGGGGACCCACAGGTTGAGGACCACTGAAGGCCTTGTTTTTCTGCCACTCCATAGACCAGGACAAGGAGGAGTGGATTCAAGCTGCAGGAAAGGAGATTCCACCTGAACCTCAGGAAGAACTTCCTGATGGTCAGAGCCGTCCAGCAGTGGAATATGCTGCCTCAGAGTGTGGTGGAGTCTCCTTCTTTGGAAGTTTTTAAGCAGAGGCTGGATGGCCATCTGTTGGGAATACTTTGATGTGTGTTCCTGCATGGCAGGGGGTTGGACCGGATGGCCCCTGGGGTCTCTTCCAACTCTATGATTCTATGATTCTATGATGATAATAGTTGGAGAAAGTACAAAAAAAAAGTAAGGGATACATGACAGAGGTTTATAAAATTATGTATGGTATGGAAAAAGGGGATATAGAGAGCATTTCCCCTTCCTGTCTAATACTAGAACTTGGGCTTATCTCATGAAACTATTTGGAAGGAGAGTCAGCACCAACACAAAGAAAGTAGTACCTCTTCACACAATGCATAAATGATCTGTGAAACTCATTGCTAAAAGATGTGGTAGAGCCACTAGCTTTTTTTATAGTTTTAAAAGGGGATGAGAGAATTTGATGGAAGAAGAACAGATAAGACATTCGAAGTGGCTGGTTTTGCAGGATTGTCCTTGAGTATTGGATACCTCCTTACACAAATGTTTAAAGAGTGTAACATAATCAGGAGTCAGGGTGACATAATGGCTCAACAGATTCTGTTCATGATCTGTAACAGAGATTGGCAGTTTTTGAGCTTGGAGGATTGTATTGACCCCCTCCCCCTGAATTAGGAGTTAAAATGTATGTGAGGTTATCTGCTTTCCAGGGGCAGTATTGTTACAGACTTAGCATCAATTTGGGTGCATATTTTGCAAAATGTAAGCCTCTAAAGCCTGACTATTATGGGCTCAAGCATGCAGAATAGCAACACTGTGCAGCATGTCTGTGACTGCTTGCCGTCATACAAAATACGCAACTGCAAAGTAAAATCCACAGCTGCAAAGTCCAATTGCAGTGTACAACTGCAGTGCACAACCACAATACTTAGTATACTAAGCAATAATTAACTAAAAAGGTTTCAAGAAATGTTATGAGACTTTTCAGTTAAGTAAATAAGGAGGGAAGGAAGGTAGGTGAGTGGACAGAAAGACAAAAGGATGGTCATACGTTGATCTCAGGGAACAGGTTTCTTTTGTTGGTAACAGACATCATTTATACAAAGGCCATTTCTGCATTACATTGTAATAGTGCTATTAGTCCACTTCCGATCTCCTAAGGAACCCTGGGGTTTGCAGTTCAGAGAAGGGCCATTAGAATTCTCAGCCAGATGGGAACAGGGCAATGTTGGAAGTGTCAGGAGAATGTTGGCACACTATTTCATATGTGGTGGTCATGTCCTAAGGCTAAAAAGTACTGGAATGATATTCATAATATGATATGTACAATATTAAGGGTTCAACTGGATAAGATACCTGAACTGTACCTGTTAAATATGACATATATGTTAGATGGAACTGGCATAAAGAAATATTGGGGAATATTACTATATATGATTACAACAGCTCGCATTGAATATGCGAGGTTATGGAAAACTGAACAAATACCCACAATAGAGCAATGGTGGGCAACTTTTATTGAAAATTGGAATGCAGATATAGTCTCTCAGAGAGTGAAAGGAAAATCAGATGATGATATCAATAAAGAATGGCAAATTGTGCTGGGTATGGATGGGGTTTTGACAGGAAATAATTCTTAATTCATGGTAATATGATAGCAAGAAGGAGAAAATCAGAGAAATATCATGGAACATGTAAAGTTGGGTTGAAATGCAGGAACTATCTTGGTATTGTGATAAATTTGTTGCGATGCATAATGATAGTATGTCAATGATATAACAGTTTATGTAATCCAGAGAGGAGTGGAGGATAACTGTAAGAATTCGGTAAATGTACAGTGAGAAATGTATGTTTTATATCGTGAACTATAATAAAAATTATATTTTAAAAAAAGAATTCTCAGCCAGAGAGCTCTTTGGCCTTAGTAAACTACAAGCCCCAGAATTCCACCGGATGTTGAAAGGGGAATAATAGCACTATAGTAGTGTAGGGCAGAAAGGCCCATAGATGACCCTGACACCTTCTGTGCTGATAATGCTGTTCCTGAAGTGGAAACACCTGTAAAATGCGGTAAAAAGGAGACTAAGCAAACCTCCTCTTTAATTATCAATGAAAGAGACTATGTAATCCTTATCTAGATAGATAAATGCCTGTTACACATATAACAGATGCTACCACATATTGAAATGCCTGTGTTTATGGATCAAATAGGTGTCTAAGATGCTTTATGGATAAAGTACAGACCTGCCTGCTAAATAAACAAAATAAGTAAATAGAAGTAGATCACCTGATAAAACAGGTGATATAGAGATTTCCTGATAAATACTAGTCCATATGGTCCCAACCATAGTGCCATATAAGTAATTCTTCACCAATACAGCTCTCTTTGTTTCATTCACTGCAATTCCTTACATGTAACATAAAGTAAAAATGATAAGCTATGTCCCTAGATGATGAAAAGTCTATGTTCCTCTCTAAGGCAGGGTGTATAATCATATTACTATTTTGTCCATTTTAATAAAACAGCATAAAGGATTAATAGAGTGTGTGCTCATTCTCCCGTGTAAAAATTGTGAGATTCTAAAACTTAAGAGCACCTAAATGGAGAGCTGATGGTAAATCTGCCTTTTTGGACTATACCACTGATCACGAGTTGGAAGCCCAGGTAACCAGAAGATAAGAGAGACCTCCAAAGAGATACAGGTTAGCTGACAAATGGCCAAGAATCCTCAGTCCCTTAGCCTAAAGTGATAAAAGAATATTAAATATTTGAAGGGATGTCATGTTGAGGAGGGAGCAGGCTTGTTCTCTGCTGCTCCAGAGACTAAGACAAGGAGCAATGGATTCAAGCTGCAGGAAAGGAGATTCCACTTGAACCTCAGGAAGAACTTCCTGACGGTCAGAGCTGTCCGGCAGTGGAATATACTGCCTCGGAGTGTGGTAGAGTCTCCTTCTTTGGAGGTTTTTAAGCAGAGGCTGGATGGGCATCTGTTGAGAATGCTTTGATGGGTGCTCCTGCATAGCAGGGGGTTGGACTGGATGGCCGCTGGGGTCTCTTCCAACTCTATGATTCTATGATTCTAAGAAGCCCCTTTTGTTGTGTGTGGAAGTTTTCCTTTAAGATGTTGGTTATAGCTAGATGCTCCAGGCCTCCCCTTGCTTGAATGAAGTGTTGCTACCTTCTAAGAAGTGGTATCTATTTTCAGTGAAAGTCCACAGATTTGTTTTATAACACCACCAAATTTCAGAACTACAGTGGGACAAAAAGAAAAATCCAAATTACCCATGATCCCCTCTAAATTATAGTGTCCCAAGGCTCTTGAATCATTTGCTGGATGAAAATATTTTCTTGAAGGTGATTTTCGGGCTAGCTAATGGCTTCACGCTACCAGCTTAACAGGGATTGGAATGAATGGTCTGCCCCTGTATTTTTGTATTACAAGAAACAGTTTATAATTTAGAATAGACCTGCTTTCTCTAAAATGAGACGAACTACAACAGGATGTCAGTATGTATGCAACTTATATATATTGTTTATCATTAACCCCTCCCTTGGCCATAAACATGATGCTTGGAAACATTTTTAAAATAAGGATGTAAAAACCGATAGCTAGTGTCTTTTGACTATGATCCAGAGAAACTTTGAAGTACCTACTCTTAAGCTAAGGAATTTTGAAGAGAGGCTCTAGTGTGAAACAACTGAATTATCATGAAATTCCAATCTGTGGCCTCTAGCTTGAATATACACAATGGTTTTCTATTTCATTACATTTCCTTAGCAATGCTAGGCTGCTCTGTTATAACTTGCTGCTGTTGTAAAGTTAGGCTTTTTTAAAAAAAATACCCAGACATTTAAATTTTACCGTAATGGTTATTAAAAATTATGTTTCACTTCTATCTGATCTCTTTTTTCTTTTTAAAAAAATTCCTATATTTTCTATAAGCCAGAGTGGTTTGTATGACTCTGGACATCAGTGTTCAAATTCCCACTCAGCCATGGAAACCCACTGGGTGTTGTTACTCCAATGGAAAAACCCTATCTTGGGGTCTACAATTTGATATTAAATATGATTCCATGTGCCTGAGAGGTCGCCCGGATGCACACGTAGGCAGCCATGGTCGAACGACCGAAAACCAGGTCAGGCCAGTAAATCGCCAGTCACGTAGCCCCAGGAGACCTCAAGAGGTGTAAACCCACAATAAACAAAGGTTCCTCAGCCCCGAGAAGCCGACTTGAGGGGATTAGCGTGTTTGCCCCGTTGAGCAGACATCCTACCAAGCGAGGACCATTTACACTAAGTCACACCACAACCAAAGGCAGCTGAAGACTTTGGCAACACTTTGTAATCTCATCATGCAAAGGAAGTTACCATTATGGAGCTTCATTCTCGCTCCCACACCCATTGTTCTCCCTGGGAGAGGATTAGTCCTTCAGGTACTTTTTCCCTACAAATAGTCCCGGTTTTTGAGCATTTCTTTGGATCGCTCCCAGTCATCCCAGCAGACCGTTGCTCCATCCATTGAGTAATCCCCTCAGCCCTCTCCGTGCTGAGTCTCACTCCTCTGCTGCTTTCCCGGACCACAGACTTCAGGAAAAGGTGTGGTATTACCCCAGCTACACCCCCTCAATATTTCCCTATCCAGTTTCCTCTCTTTTTGATTCTTCATAGGTCTTGGGTGCATGTGTGTGTGATTGCATTGGTGCATAAGGCTCTTACTCAATAAAATCACTTACTGGACATTTTCGTTTGGTTTTTGGCTTGGTCTGACCCCGTAACAACTGGGTAAAGAGACCCCGCTAGGTTACCCCACCTCTCGCATTGCCACGGCTCGTGCTCTGGCTAGTTTCCATTCCCCATCATGTGAAGCACAGAGGTGTCCCCCAAGGGACCCCAGAATTCGGGGTAACAGTGTCCTTGGATAAGTCATACTTAGAGGAAGGCAAAGGCAAACTCCCTTCTGAACAAATCTTGGCAAGAAAACTCCATGATAGATTTGCCTTAGGGTTGCTATAAATTGGAAAAAACTTGAAGGCACAAAAGAACCACAATATTTTTCTACACCCATTTATGTACATAACTCCCTGAATATAATTGCATCTGATGAGGTTCGCTCTATTTTACAAAACCTTATGGCACAATAAATACCTTAAACTTTAAGGTTCCACACAACTTCTGTGATTTCTGTTCCAACAAACCACCCCTGGTACTGTATTTTAGCATTAAGTAGCAATTGACATCTGATCTCTGTCTTTTTTTTTAATATCCACTTGAATGGCACTGGAACTTTGAAAGGGAATCTGAGCAGGTCATTTAAAAAATGGTTACTAAATGAAAACATTGCAGAGAACAAGCAACATATATCTTATTACTGCCTAAGTTGCTGTAGGAGTGTTTTTTTTTAAACCATACACACATATTACATCATGTGGATATACAACAGGCACTACTATGCACGCTAATGGAAAAATCAGAAAGTCATTTCACATATAATACCCAAAGGCTGGGTGGTCTTATAGAGCCTGAGAATTTGTCACTTTCAAAAGTATTTGTGGGGAGCTTTACAGTTTGTAAATCTGAGCCACTATCCTACTAATGTTTCTTTGTGTATGTGCATGTGTGCTTTTTTTCTATTGTGGGCATACAACAAGGTCATTCAGAATGCCTAAAACTGAGTAGATGCAGATGTCTGTGCAAGCGTTGTATGAGCCTTGCGCTTCACAGATACTTTCTTATAAGCCTCTGTTCAAAAATAAAAATAAACAGCTAAAAGGGACAAGTGTAGTTAATTCCTATAGCAGAAAAGATGGGCTCAGTATAATTTCTATAATGCTAGAGACATGGAGTCTGGAACAGGAGGGGGAAACTCCAGTCCTCTCAAGACTAGTCTAGGAGTGCTTAGCTCTCCCTGAAATGATCTGGCAAAAGTGGACCACTGAGACTCCTATACAAGTGTCCCCTACTTATTTGACAGGTTAGGGACCAGAGCAGTGTTGAAAAGCAGAACTTGCAGAACTTGTTGAAATGCAAAAGCAAAGTGCCTCGATGTCATCTTTTTGTTTAGTCTGTCAATTGAGAGAAAAAGCACATGGTCACTTTTCGACAATCAGCTCTTTTAACCTGCACAGTTATAAGATGGATGACACCTGGCTTGGCTACAGTGCATGTGAAAAGGATCTAGGAGTCTTATTAGACCATAAGCTGAACATGAGTCAGCAGTGTGATGCAGCTGCTAAGAAAGCCAATGCAATTCTGGGCTGCATCAACAAGAGTATAGCATCAAGGTCAGGAACAGATAGTACTACTCTGTTCTGCTTTGGTCAGACTCCACCTGGAATACTGTGTCCAATTCTGGGCACCCCAATTCAGGAAGGACAAGCTGGAATGTATCCAAAGCAGGGTGACCAAAATGGTAGAAGGCCTGGATACCATGCCCTTTGAGGAGCAACTTAGGGAGCTGGGTATGTTTAGCCTGGAGAAGAGAAGGTTAAAAGGTGACATGATAGCAGTGCTTAAATATTTGAAAGGATGTCATATGGAAGAAGGAGCAAGCCTGTTTTCTGCTGCTCCAGAGACTAGGACACAGAGCAATGGCTTAAAATGTCAAGAAAAGAGATTCCATCAAAACATTAGGAAGAACTTCCTGATGGTAAGAGCAGTTTGACAGTAGAATATGCTGCCTCAGAGTGTTGTGGTGTCTCCTTCTTTGGAGGTTTTTAAACAGAGGCTGAATGACCACCTGTTGGGAATACTTTGATGGTGTATTCCTGCATGACGGGGGGTTGGACTTGGTGGCCCTTGTGGTCTCTTCCAACTCTATGACCCTATGAACCCTTTTCAATTACAAACATAATCCATATATTCAACATGGCCGAGAGAGTGGGCCACGCGTTGAATGTAGGGGTTCTTGCTGTAATTGAAAAGGGTCTAAACAGCAGATCATTGAAAAGCAGGGGATGCCTGTATAGTTGAGCTTCCTCAGGCATTATCAGTCAGAAATGTATTAGATGATCAAGTACTAAGAAACATTAAGATGGCAATTGTCACTGAGCCCTACCAGGGATGAGAAGGGTTGCCTGCACCCCACCCTAGGCACACTTACTTGCTGAACACATGGGTGGCATTTTTACACATACAGTGTGTGTGTAAGAGTTCCTCATATTTAAAGATGTATTTTAAAATGTTTGAATGATAACCAGTGGGGAAAATATCCTGTATGTACTCATGTATAAACTCTGGACAGATTTTGGGCCAAAATTATGGATTTTGATATGATTTGTGGATAAGTTGAGGATCCTTCCATGGAGAGGGGAAAGTGCCAGCACTGCTTCAGGGGGCAGCTGCCCCTACCCACTGCCACCACCATTTTCCCACCCAGGCAATAAGAAAGGATTGTCTGTGGAGAGTGGCAAAGGGCGACAGCTTAGTCCAGTATTGCCTGGAGAACCTAAAAGAAGCACTGACTCTCTTTAGGCCATTTCCACACTAGCCTGTTATAGTGCTATTATTCCACTTTCAACATCCTATGGAATCCTGGGGTTTGCAGTTTAGGGAGGGGCCTAACCAAATAAATAAAAAGAAAAGAAAAGAAAAGAAAAGAAAAGAAAAAATATACAAAGAAAAGAGAGAGAAATAACATTGTTTTTGATGCATTGCATTAAGCCATATCATTGTCATTGTAAACAAATAAATAAAGATCTATAACCGAAATTCACAGTAGTTTCTACCCTATAAATCAAAATACAAAGTTTTAAACTTCCTTCTTTCCCTGTTGGTGCTGAATAAATATCAGTCAACATAAACTAAGCACATTTCACCATCAAGAGTATATATTCACAATTGTTTCTGAGTTTAACAAAAGTAACTTAACTTATCCGTAGCATATTTAACTGTTAAATCAGAGTGTTTAATCACTGTAGCTTCAAAGATTAAGGAAAAATGTATATGAGAGTGATCAAATTACCACCTCTTATTTAGATGCCTCTTTTACATTTTCCCAGGGCAAACTGATCTCCTTCTCCACTCTACTCAGAAAAACAAATGTTTTCCTTTTTGGTATGGGTTAATCTACAGTATTTACATTGACCTGTGGATAGGAGAATCCAGAATTTTTGGACTAAAATTTCTAGACTTGTACATCACTATGTACACTACTTTGTTCTCTCTCTGCAAGAAGGCAATATTAACAGCAACTACCCTTCAATGTTGAGTCCTGTGCTCCAAAACAGTCCTGGACTAGATGAGAGACCTTATAGATTACCGTGAGTATGGATGTGGACAAACAAAATAAGATACTTTGAAGGGTTTTATGCCAGTTTAACAATTTGGTGCCAATTAGAGCTGTTAATGCTCTGGGGCCATTTATAACACTATGGTCATTTCTGCACTACACTGTTATAATACTATTATTCCACTTTTAACATCCTGTGGAATTCTGGGGTTTGTAGTTTAGGAAGGGGCATTTAGAATTCTCAACCAGAGAGCTCCTTGGTCTCACTAAACTACAAATCCCAGAATTCCACAGGATGTTGAACAACAGTATGTCACTAACAGGATGCCCGCCTTTGAAAGTCAGATGGCACCTTGTGAAATGGATCTATGCTGGTTTCTTCTTTTCCCAGGGCTGGCCATGGTTGAATTTCCACATTGTGAAGATGCAGCACAACTTTACACATACAGAGTTACACTTTAATTACTCTATACTACCTCATTGCAGAATTGTGATGTCACACAACCACTGTGCATCGTGTAATGAAGTGCAGTGTCCTATGCACAACCATGCAATTGATGCACAACAATACGCAATGTGCAAGTGCCACACTCAGTGGACCACCATAAGCAATGTCACCACATGTGTGAACTTCACTTTCAGCTGAATACCACTGCCACGTATTGGTCGAAAGTGTCTGCTGCCTGCATAAAGGAGCTTATACAACAGGTTGTCAGTTCCTCCTAGCAGACTTGCCTATTGGAATTGTTTCTCCCAGTCTATCAAGTGCCAGGGAGATCCCTGGCATATCTTCCAGCCACATTGTCTAGACTATGCCCCAAACCTCATTCCCTTTATAGTATCTAGCAGCTCTAATCCAAGTTAGGTAAAAGCATTAGCAGCCACCCCTTGGCAGGACGTGCCTGTGAACTAGATTTGGCATCTGAACCTGGCTGCGCTGGGTTGGTTGAGTTTATTCTGTTTGTAATGTGATAAGACAACAATGTGGGGAAGTTTCATAAAAACAAAAGTATGGAAACATTGATTGAGCAATGGTAAATTTTATTTGTTTCTGAGCTATCCTGTTTGTTTGCGGTATCACAGGAAATCTTACAATGAGGGGTGCCTATGCTCATACCTGTTATATATTTGGGGGCTTGTTCTCAATGTCCCTGTGGGATCCCTTCCAGCCAGAGGATTTGTGACTCTAAGGATTCTCATGAATGGGTTTTCTGCCAGTGTAAAGATTGCCAGAGGCATGCCCAATCATAGTTTTGGACTTGCTAACCTGGCAAACGGCCCAGGACATTCTTTTGGTTCTGCAGATTAGCATGATGGCCCTCCAGCCCTCTCCTTTGGAATGACAAAGAGACAGAGCTACAGAACTGTAGCGTTAGAAACAGTCTCCAAAGCTCATCTAGTCTAACCCCTCTCAGCGCAGGAAAACCACAGTTGAAGCTTCCCTGATCAATGGCCATCCAGTTTCCACTTAAAAACCTCCGAGTCCAACAACTCCCAAGGTAGTTCATTACATGCCTTCCAACTCTTGCAATCTGGCAGGGAAAATCCCTCTTAAACCTCTACCATCCCACTTTATCAGTCGCTTTTAAAATGTCCATGTTTCTGTTTCCTCCTCCCACTGTCCCTCTTTACTACATTTGCTGCAAATTGAGTTCCAAGTGCAAAAGTGGTTCACACTTAGGGCCTTTCCACACTACACTTGTATAGTGCTGTTACTCCACTTTCAACATCCTGTGGAATTCTGGGGTTTGTAGTTTACTAAGGCCAAAGAGCTCTCTGGCTGAGAATTCTAATTATCTCTCCCTAACCTGCAAAGCCCAAGATTCCACAGGATGTTGAAAGTGGAATAATAGCACTATAACAGTGTTGAAAGGAGAAGGGGGCAGAATCTTTTCCTTCCTAGTACGCTTGGGAAAAACAAACTACTGCTCCTAGTCTGTGTGTTCTGCCTCATAATAACTTTTGCCATCTTGACCACGCTCTAATGTTGTTTGGCCACATGTGTCCTGATTTTCATCTGTGAAATGTTGGAAGGTTGGAAGGTATGGTATTTGCATAGGCTTTTTGGATTATTAGATTGCTGGTATGCCATTATTAGGAACTTTTTGTCTAAAGTTATGCCACATTTCACAATCTGCTTTGACTAATGTTTAATCAAAAGCTGATGGTTTGAATCCATTGGTTTGGATCTTACCTTCTGGAGCAGAAAGAACAAGCTCATGGCATCTTCTGTAGGACATACTTCTTCTGTCCTTTCAGGGGTCCTTTCATGTAGTGCTATGATTCCACTTTAACTGACACATCAACATCCTATGGAATCCTGGGTTTTGCAATGAAGAGATGGGCACTTAGTATTTTCAGCCAGAGAGCCCATAGTGCTTCACCAAACTACAAATCCCAGGATTCCATAGGATGCAGACACTGCAATTAAAATGGAACGGAAGTGCCATAATTCAAAAGGGGGAGAGGGCCCCTGGTCTTCACAACTGGGGAATGTGCCAGTACACAGAGCTGAAATGTTGAAATGCGGGTGGGTGCAGCTTGGGACAGAGACCAAATTGAGAATGGAGCATTGGAGGCATCTTTAGAATGTAGTTCCACCCTGCCCTCCAGAAATTTAATGGGACTGGAGAAGTATGTTGGTGTGTTAATATTGTGAATCTATATCTATGCTCCTTGTAAACCAGAAATCACCAAAATGCCATACAAACTCAGTGCCTCAGTTCAAGGAAAGTGGAAACCCCCGATGAACACTTTTACCCATAGTGTTATCTCCACTCAGATGAGTGGGATGCACATAATATTATTTATCATGGATATTCAGATTGTTGGTACCTCTCTTTAAGTCGCTGTTATTATTTTGCATTCCTGAAATACCAGTGCCCCCCCGCAATCCCCACTTTTTGTTTGAGTTGCTGAACCTGCCATTCTACCTGGTGCTGTTTCCTCCATAAGGCATCTAAAATTTAAATCACTGAGCATGTCTAGAAAGCCATCATGGCATTTTAGTGCTGGATTAGGATTCAGAGAGTCCTGGGTTCAAATTCCTGCTTGGCCATAGAAAGCTGTTGGGTAACTTTGAGCAAGTGACATTCTCTCAGCCTCAAAGGAAGGCAATAGCACACTTCCTCTGAACAAATCTTGCCAAGAAACACCTGTGATGGGTATACCTTATGGTTGCCATGATTTGGAAATGACCCAAAGGCAAACAGCAACAAGACATGCCTACTCAATAGTCCAACTAAGGTCAATGGGACTTATGTCCAGGTTAGTATGCCCCAAACTGCAACCTGAAAAGAGATGGCCAAGGCCTCTTGCTTGTGCTACCTAAAGTATATAAATGGACTCAAAGCAAAGCTAAGGATCTAAATAGCAGCATGATGAGTCAATGTGGGTGATGCCACATCTCTGTAAAGGAGAAGGGATCTAAAGTGGGACTGAGGAATGTGGGAGCTGTAGTCCAAAACTAATTTTTCCAAGTTTTCAATCTGGTATATAACAATATTTTAAAAAAGCAATGCAAATTTATAGCATAGCTATACCCTCAAAGACAGAGCATGAATGTCTGTCTGTCTGTTTGTCTGTCCTTCCTTCCTTCCTTCCTTCCTTCCTTCCTTCCTTCCTTCCTTCCTTCCTTCCTTCCTTCCATTCATCTCTTCGCTGGAGTTTACCGGAGAAAACCCTACTCATGAATTCCAAGTGCACACGACTGACAGAGGTGGGCCTTTTTCTCTTCACAGCTGACAGCTCTTTAAAAATGTCTCCATGGCAGTGGCCCAAGGAGAACATACTGGCTTTCTTCAGTTCCTTGAGACACATTCTTTTAGCCCCTTCCAATTTATATAACATCAAAACAAATCCGTATATCAGTGGAATGTAACACTAGTATGTGCTAAACCCACACTTCTTCTGAGCTGTTTCTAAGAGCCTTGCTGCACCTGCAAAGACAAATTTCATACAGACACACCCAAATATCACCACAGGTATAAGCAGGAAAAGTGGGGAAACAGGAGACATGTTAGAGTAGTTTAGTGAGTTGGAGGCCAGGGGTTCCAGTGTTTGGTCAGCCATGGAAACCCATTGAGTGATCTTGGACAGCAGACTCTCCCAGCCTCAGAAGAAGCTAATGGCAAACCCATTCTGAATAAGTCTTGCAAACACACACACACACCCCAAAACCCCCCACAAAAACCAAAAAAACACCCCTCCCAAGCTAGGGTTGGGATATGTTGGAGCTGACTTGAAGGCATGTAACAACAACAACAATAAAGTAGGAGAACTCCTCCTTTCCACACTCTTAAGTTTTCCAGGTTTGTTACAGACCTTGGAAAAGTTACTTTTCTGGGCAAAAACTCCCAAACTCCCCACCAGTAGCTATGTGAGATTCTATGAGATATAATCCAAGAAGAAACTTTTTCAAGCTCTAGTCTATTGACCATATATAGTGGCCCCTCAGTTTTCATGAGGGTTTGGGGTGCAGAACCCTTGTGATAGTCAGAAAAACATGACTAACTCCCCTGCCTGAGTGAGCATGCCCCCTCCTATTCACTTTCAGGGCTCCTCCGCCATTCCCTTGCCTTTTGCCTGGGCACTCATACCTTCTTTCCAGGTGCCTGGGGAAAAGGCAAGCAAATGGGAGGGGGCAGCCCTGCATGCAGGGAAGGCATGTGCATGCGATCCCCTCCAATTCTCTTGCCTTTTGCCCAGGCACATGTGCCTTCCTTCCACACCCCAGGCAAAAGGCAAGCAAGTGGGAGGCGGAGAAGGAATGCACAGCATGCCTGGGCAAAAGACAAAGGAATGGGAAGAGGCAAGTAGGTGCCTTGCAAATAATCAAATTCGCAAAGGTCAAACTCATGAATGTGGAGGGAGGACTGTATTTTCACCCTCCCTCCTTTAATAGTGCCTTCTTCTTGTCTCCCATCCCTGGCCATGTCTCTTCCTTTACAAAACAAACACATCATTCAAGACTTTCCATTTTTATGGGAGTGCTAAAATGTTTCCTAGTGACAGAAAGCATTTTAGACTTGTTAATTTTTAAACCGGATACAAGTCCCAAGGATGAGATACTAAACAGTATATCAGAGAATGCCGTTACAGGATCTGTAAGATATTTATTGCTATGTCATCAGCATATAATCCTATGGTGGTAGCATTGATAAGAGGGCCTTTGATGTAAGAGTTAAATACAATTAGCTGTGCCAGAGGCTGTACGGCTACAGTAAATAAGTTTGTGGAAACTGGACACTCCTGCTTAGTCCCTCTCATCATTGGCACCAAGACAAAGTCCAAACCATTTGCTCTTAAATGTGCATCTGAACTTTACCCCTGATTTTTTTTTTTTTTGCTATCATAGAGACAAACTAATCTCCAAATCCCCAGTATTCCAATCACTTAAAAAAAGGATGATCCCAATTCAGCTAATCAAATGCTGTTAAGCCACCTGGATAACAAGTTTAATAGCATGTTGGAGTTAGTAGTATTTAGTATTAATACATTCCCAGCCCATAGTGACCCGTGCTGTTGTTGTGAGTCTTCAAGTAGTTTCTAACTTATGGCAATCCTAGGGCAAACCTATCATGGGGTTTGTGTGGGTGGGGGAGAGAGAGATTAGAGAGAGAGAGAGAGAGAGAGATTGAGAGATGTCCAAGGTCACTCAGTGGGTTTTCATGGCCGAGCAGGGAACCAAACTCAGGTCTCCATGGTCATAGTCCAGTGCTCAGACCACTCCATCATAGCCAAAGTAAGGAAGATTTAAATGTAGCCTACTTAAATCTAGGCAAAGGAAGATACAGAGAGGAGGTTGAGCCACAGTGCTCCAGGAACCAGGAGGAAAGAAGGAAATTAATTAAGTCAACAGAGGCCATTTCTGCACAAGGCGGCTGTGCTGCTGTGGGGCCATGATGGCAGCAGTCAGCTGGTTGTTCTTCTGCATGACATCGTCGCCGGCCCGTTTCCATCTTGCCCCCAAGCGTTGTACACGCGCACAGTTTTTGCAAAATGGAAAAAAAATCTGTTTTACACCTACTATCGTATGGCACTCCCGCTCTTCCTGGCTGTGCAGAAAGTTGGAAGCACACTGGTGACGCCACGCTTCCCAGTGCAGTAATGGCAAGTGCTTGGCTGCACTGTGGAAGGAAGAGGCAGGGCCAGCGTGCTCCCCTCCACAGCGACCCAGCAAGGTGCGAAGGGTAGCATTCCTGGCATGTTCTCCTCCCTGCCGGGGCTGCAATGGAAGGACTTGCCAGAGTCCTGTTGTGAGGAAAGGGCACGAGAAACCCTCTGAAGTTGCAGCAAGAAATTAATGAACCCTTAAAAATGGTAGCAAGATCCTGCTTTAATAGCTGAGCTGGAGGTTTGCATACAGCCTTTTCTGCTTTCCTCCCACCAAAATCTGCACCTTCATCTCCCACCTGGAGATGACCTATGAACCCTGGAGACTCAAGGCTGCAACCTGAGATCTGGCAGCCCATCCAAAGTGTAGTAGCATACCTCTCCACCTCCTGCCCCAAAATTTATACATTTTAAGCAGACTCTTCTGGAATGTTGGCATTGCAAGCAGTTGCCCGGATTACCTCTCCAGCTCGCTGGTCCTGCTGGCAGAGCTATATGAACATTGCTATGTTGCAGTTAAAAAGGAAACTCTGTGGGTGGCGTTATAAAATATCCTCTGGAGGGGGATTAAAAAAGCTGTCTTCTAGCTCCATAACAGACTTCCCTGAATTCCATGACATTTTAGTGCTTTGATTAAAGATTTGCATGGGATAATTTAGGGCTTTCCCCCTCTTAAGCATTCCAGAGCAAAGACAGAACTCTTCCTTTTCCATTAAGGTTTCATGTTACTATTTTGGATCCTCATGACTTGGTTAAGTATGAAACAGCCAGTGCCTCTTGATAAAGCCTTCAGCATGTTGCTTCATGTTTACCCACCCCATCCCTTTGCCAGATCTTTACATTATTTTTGTTTTTCTAAAAGATCTCAAGAGACAAAATAGCCTCATGAAATGTTAGGATTAAAAAGATAAGTGTGCTGAGACACAAAACTCAGCTCTGGGTTTGGAAGGAAGGAAAGTGTTGCCTCCAGTCATTTATAGAAACCGTTTGGAGGTAATCTCTCACTAAATTCCTACATGGGAAAGGGTGGTGGTGGGAAAGTGTGTGAACATTTGGTGGATAAAAACACAGAGTTGCAATTATTTTGGCCCAGGAAGTCATGCCCAGATGTTCAGCTGGCAAGCCCAAACTATGTACCACTGATCAAGTTTGCTTCTGACTTTGCAACGAATTCAAAGACTCGAGGACCGCTGGCTAGATGCAGTTAGAACACGTAAGAATTTGCCTCAGCTGCTTTGAGTTTCCCAAAAGGATTTTCCAAGATAGCTAGCAGCAGGAAAGCAATATATTTTTCTTGCTGTCCAGTACGGACCACCAAGTAAAAACAACATGCCTAAAATAGAAGAAAATACTCTGTAAAGAGCAACCAGCTCCATTCAGAGTGCAGTTAGCAATCAATTAGTCTGTGTGGAGAGAAATGTAGCTATTATTATCTGATATCCCTGCAAATTTTATTCCTAAAGTTGCTTTGTGTGTTACTGTTCCCCGACTCTTCTATGTATACAAAGGTCAGAGCAGCTTAAAACAGGATACTGGCCATGTTGGCTGGAGAGATTATGGGCACTGTAGTCCAAAGAGTAGGTTTTCTTAGCTATGTGATAAACTAATATGAGGATCCTCTGAAGATGCCAGCCACAGATGCAGGCGAAACGTCAGGAGCAAATACTACTAGAACATGGCCTCGTAGCCCGAAAAACCCATAACAGTCCATAATATGATGACTCTTTGGAGTTCCTTGGGATGCAGTGAGTAGATTAGGGATGGCAAACAAGCTTTCCTGAAAGAAAACCAGATGCTCCTGTGACATTTTGCTACCTAAGATGGAGCACCAATTCTGCTCCCCTCAACACCAATGTGTCAGCAACCAGCTCCTTTCAGCACATAAGGCAGAAAACCCCAAAAGCACTTCTTCTCCTATCTGACATCCCAAATCTTCTGTCTGAGATGTCTGTCGTGCTTTGCTTAATGATAGTCATCCTAAAGTCCTAAAGTCATCCATCTTTCCCAGGTTGGAATCCTGTTAGTGCCTACTGTATGTGTACCTTCTCCTAATGAAATGGTTGAATATTTTCAGCCCATAGAAGATCCACACTGAGTTCAAGGTTGCAGAAGCAAAAGATGCATTTCACATGGAGATGTATTGCACCCTGAAGCACATTTGGTGGCTTGTCTGAGTTTTGCAATGTCGACACTGAGCAAAAGGGTTGCATTGTACCATTAATGCACAGCTCTAGATGCAGATTCATGCTATAGGACCCTGATGTAGGATCTCAGTTTTAGTCTTTTTCTGATATAGTCCCAACTAGAGCTGTTGAATCAATAGGATTTACTAGTGTGTTGATTCCCCATTCAACAATTGATTCAATAGGTCTGCTGTATTTGGGACTAAGCAACGGAATCCTAGCCATGCAATTGTACCTTCTTGGATGGTGCATAACTAGTCATCAATACCTTTGATGTACCACTAGTTTTACTTTTATCATCGTGCATCTTCAAGCGATTTCTGACTTTTGGTGACCCAAAGGCAAACCTACCATGGGGTTTTCTGGGCAAGATTTGTTGAGAGTGAGTTTGCCAGAGCCCGTGTGGTATAGTGGTATCATTGTTGGACGCAGGACACCTGGGTTCAAATCCCATGGAAACCCACTGGGTGACCTTGGGCAAGTCATATTCTCTCAGTGCCAGAGGAAGGCTTGTTTCACAAGGATTGGAAAAGTAGCCACTGTGCATGCCCTGTTGCACATGAGAACACTATGCAGGCATAGTGACAGATAACACATTTGGATGCATGTTACTGGGATTGTTACCACATCATACACTCCCACTTTGCAGGGTGAATTTATTTTCATAAATTAGACACATGGCTGAGAAACATGTTTTGAAAGTGCGCTGACTGAAAGCAAGTTGCCATGTCGGGATGGCCTCAGACATGGCCAGGTCATAAGTTCAGAGAGAATTAGGCAAGAAAGCCTGATGCTAATGGGTTTGCGATAATCCTTTCAAAACTGCACACAACAAAGACTATAGAAGGTGAAACAACCCGAGTGAAGCAATCAGAGACCACCCTGATAAACCACCCTACAGAAACCCTTCCTCACCCCCCTGCCTGTCCAGACATTAAGCGGTTGTCATGACTCCTATCAATGTTTTTGTCACCTAAAGTTAAGACAATCAGCCCATTTCAGAGTCCATTGTCCACCTCGTGAGAAAGCAATTATGACTTTGTCCATGCACTTTCCTTCAGGATAGGAAATAGGGTATATAAACTCTAGCTCCGACCTCAGCAAATTGTAGCATGCTGGGTGTGCCACACTGCACGTGGTGCCTCAGACTGCCATTTCTCCATGCTACTCTCAGACTGTTGCTTTGAGCCACCCCACTTCAACCTTCTGCTTCAGGACTGGTAACTATCACCCTTTCTACTTGATCTTTCTCTATCCCCCTTTTCTTGCCTCACTTTCCAAGAGTCTTGTATGGTTCTTGAGAGAGTGTCTGATTTCCTGTATGCTTGTTAATTCCAAATAAAATACTCCATTTACCTCTTTACAGTTAGTACTTGTATACACAGGTGAAAAGATCCTGCTGTCACCTTCCTCTCACAGACCTCCTTTTAGCTGTGATTTCCCAAATTCTAAGGAGATGCTCGCATTGCTGGTGGACCTCAAGGTCCCCCACCTCTTAGGGGAAGAGTATTCAGCAGGAGGGTGGGTAGAGTGTGACAATTGTGTAACTATGTGAGTGTAGATTTGCACGATGCAAGCATGATGTAAGATTCCAGCCTTGTGGTTTGTGTGTGTGTGTGTGTAAAGGGCGGGTAGCATTCTAACAAAGACCTTGACCAAGGAATAAGGCAGGGGACAGCTCAAATTCCCATTTCATTAAAAGATCCTCATTTTTGCTAACATATACATAAAATACACACAAAATAAACAGCCCTGTTGAACATCTGCTTTCACCTAAATATAAAAAGCAGTTGACTTTTTACCCTCTCCCCTTTCACTACTGACAATAATTTATTCTGCTGGTCAGATGAAATAAGATTTGCCTCCCCCCGTCATCAAAACCAGATGCAAAGTGTGTGTGTGTTAGGTTTGCATTGTGCAGGTGTTCCCCCAGCTGGGAAATATGGATGTTTGCCATCCAGCAGAGATGATGGTTTTTGATAGAAATGCGAGGGTGTTAAAAGTAATTCGATGAAGAGTAGGCTTACTCCCTGGTGGGCCCCCATATGTGTAGCATACGCTCAAGGAAGCAGCTGTTCTGTATTTTAGCCGAAGAGTTATAAAGTTAGAAACGTGGTTGGCCTTTTCAAAACATAAGCAACAGCCCGCTGCCATGGAGACCAATTTCAACAGTAAACTCCTGTTTTTCAAGACTTCCAAAAATAATAATCCCATTGGACTCATGTTCAGGTGGTCTTGGAGAAGTGAATGAACTTGGTTACTATGTTCACGAGAGCCTTGTTTACTCCAGAGTTCTATATTTACTGACAAGTGTCCACATTTCTGGGAAGATGCTGCCTTTTACAACCTGTCCTATTTGAAGGCCTGCTATGGTGATAATGGGGTAACTCCCATTAACTCTAGCATGCATAGCCAGTGGTGAAGGATGCTAGGAATTGAAATCCAATGACATCTGGAGGGCAAGAGTTGCTCACCTGATGTAAAAGGTCCCAGGTTCAATCAACTGCAGCCCCATCTAAAGGACAAAATAAAAGGTGATGAAACAGTTCTCCAACTGGATAAGAATTCTGGATAAACACTGCCAGTCAAAGCAGAGAGTGTTGGGTTGGATGGGCAATACACTGACCAATATATGGCTCACTCCTACATTGTGGTTGGGCAGGCTGATGTTGTGATGAGCTTCAAAATGTTTACATGGACAGCTCACCAGAGGTTTTTCATAGCTGTGTTCCCTGAAGTACTTTTTATGAATTATGCATGGAAGCATGTGTTCTGTTCCTGAGTTATTGTTATATGCCCCACTGGTGTACATGCACACGTTACTGTGAAATTCACGTTGAGAAATACCAGCCACTGATCTAGCTTCTTTGAACTGCTCATTTAAAATAATTTGCAAGACAAAAGAATTCCACTAAAACAGGTATAATCATTTATTTTTTTTTTAAAAAATTGTACACCAAAGAGTTATCCATTATGGTTTTAGATAAGAAACAAGAGACAGTTTTACACATTATAAAAGGATGCCCTTTAGTTCTGGCCTGGGTTCTACCACAATTTTTTGCTTCAATGAACGCTGTACATTTAGACTCACAAATCTGAGTTACAAAACAGATATATAGGATGAGTAAGTCATTGTCATATTGTAGAAAGCTTAGCAAAGGGAAGCCAGCTCTTGGATCCCAAATTTTGAAAATGCACACATCTAAGCCAAAAGTGATTTTTTTTAAAAAAAAACAACAACTAACAAGCAGATGTTTTTAAGATGGGGAATCTTAGTATGCAAACATATATTTCTCCTCGCCTTTGCTCAGGAATTAGCAGGATTGTTCTCTGCAACAAGCAACAATACTCATACAGAAATATTTCTCCAAATGAGGTTTTCTTTTCCACTGGGAGCTTCACTCATTGTTGGCAAAGTTTTCTCCTTGTGGCCCATTTTTCTCGGAAAAGATAAAATGTTAATGCGTGGTATGTTTAAATAGAAAAGATCTAGACCTCAAGAAACGCCCTGTGCAAACTATTTTCTCTTTGTGATTCTCATTAATCTGAAGTATTAGTTTTCAGAAAATGCAATGCAAGAGAAAAAACGTATCTAATTGGATGAGTTCTTCTTCTTAAAAATGAGTTGTATACATCCTTAAAAAGGTACTTTTAAAAAAGAACAACAACAAAAGAATATATTTTATTGCTAGCAAAATGCCCTCTATTAAGACAGGCAATGCATGTGTGGAGGGAAAGCTTGTATATTCTTTTACATTGCAACAGGCTTGGAGGGTCGCCTATGTAACACCCTTTGGTTTCCCCAGTTCCCCAGGGTGGAGATATTGCTCATTTTATTTCCATATGTGACCTTGAGAAATGTGAAAGATTTTATCACCGGTGTGCCAATACTGCAGTTTTGTCACATTTTTGGGGATATCTTTGTGAAAATTTTGCACATTTGTTTTTTGCACTGAAATCATCCTCCCCCAACATAATATTTGTGCATTAAACACATTTTGTTGCAAACTACGTTCCCCCCGCATTCTTTTTGGCTCTTTCTCCTGATGATGAAAAAAAAGCACACTGGTCTTTTTCATGCAGGAGCAAAAAAGATCTCACACCAGCTGAGAACTTTTCAGGAGGTCCTTTCTTGTTAAGAATGAGAACATTTGAGAATACTCTTTATATCCCTATTCCAAGGGGGCTTTACTTTGCTCCAGGGAAAGAATAGGCAAAATTTCACCTATATGGAAGAAAGAGCTGGTTCTACCACATTGGAAGCTGCTTTACTGTAAGCCCAGCTAGCTCAGTATGGGCAATTTTTATGCTGATTGGCAATATGGCAAGTGGGATTCTTTCCAGCTTTGCCAACTGATCTTTCAAACAAGATTTAATCTAGGAATTTGCTGGTGCAGAGCACAGGGCTGTGTGGGGTGTACTCAGGAATGCCACTGGGACAGAGGCTTAGGCCATTTCCGCATAGCATCGCTGTCCTTTGATGGGGATGTGATGGCAGCAGTCTGTGAGTCATGCTTTCACATGACGTCATTGTGGTCCCACTGCCAACCCATCCCCACCCGTCGTGATCCATCTTGGCAAAGGCGCTGCTGGGATAATACTGGGATCACGACAGGAACTGGCAAGGTACAGAAATGGCCTAAGTTCGCTTCTTATCTGCTACTTCTGGGATCCCACCAGCCACAGCCTCAGCTGCCCCACCCCAAGTCCTGTTTCTCAGACAAACCTAAGTGATGGAATGAGAGAAGCTGCTTTTTACACACCCACCCACACCCTCAGTGCCTTTGATGCCGGTGGCTGAATCTAAGGCACAGTTCAGCCAATACTAAGCAGATTTAAGTCCTGCTGAATTTTGTATCAGTAGACAATAACAGTAGTTCTCCTAAACTGGTTGTGTTTCAGTGCAGCTATATAATTCTTGTGCTTACCGGCTGTGACCTTTTGAAGACATACACAGAAGAATGAACACATGGATTTGCTTCACCTATTGGAATAAAGGGGGAGGACCTGGAGGGGTGGAGTTACGCCATCTGAGCCTTGATGACGTATCTCAGCATCCTTAAGAAATCAATGGATAATGGTGGGGTACACGTGTACACACACATTCTGAACTGCTCAAATGTTAGAACTATTAGATGTTGAAACTATTTTGAGAAAAACAAATCAAATAAGCTTCTGGCTTACGCAAGGAGGAGGCTTGTCCCTTGCACAATTGCATCAGCAAAGACTGTAGCTCGGTTCTTATCTTCAAACTGTTCTCACTGAGAGCATGGAATCTGCTAAGGGAGGGAGTGAGACTGCACTCTCTGGCCCTGTGCTCAACGTCTTTGTACTCCGTGGAAGATGTGAATAGGACATGATGCCCCAACCTGGCACCTTCCAGGTGTGTAGGACTGTATCTCCCATTATGCCTAGGGATGATGGGAATTGGTAGTCTAACAGACTTGAAAGGTAATTAGGTTATGGTAGATTCTTAGAAAAATCAATAGACAAACAGGCTATCAATGGCTACAGTGTTTGTAGATTACAGTATCAAGAGCTGTAGTATCAGTGGCAATATATATCTAGTTTTTGTGCACTCTTGTTCTACTTGTGGGTTTCCCATGGGAATCTGGTTGGCTACTATTGGAACAGAATGCTGTACTACACAGACCTTTGGTCTAATCTAGCAGGGATTTTATTATGTTTCACAGGACTAGAAATCTTCAATGATCCAGGTGCACAGAGCCTGTTCATGTAGAATTCATTGCTCTGTTCATAACTTTTGCTGATCACTGGGGAGTTCTCGGCTAGGTACAGAGAATGTGATCCTGTTCTCTCCCTCTCCATGTGCTTGTTGTGTAGTGAGAACACAACTCCTGTAATATAAGTAGATGACTGATACCAGTATCATCAGAAAAGGGAGAAATGTAAATCTTTATACAGAAAGTGGCAATGCCCTGGTTATACTGTGGGGAAAACATAACTACTTTTGAATTATAAGCATGACAGCATGGCTACAAGTACTGATTTCCTTAATAAAGTTTTTTTCTTTAAAAAAACACACCATGTAAAATCTATAAATAAAGTTGTAAGTGCTTCGTTTAAGAGAATATTTCTTTGGCTGCTCTGGGTGCTTGGAAATTACTCAACTGCAGTGGCTAAAATGGATGAGGTCCTACAATAAGTGTTAACCTGAGCACTGAACTCGACCGATAGTTCATAGTGTTGACTGTCAGCAGCTCCAGATCAATGATATGTTCTCGGGGTCCTTTTAATGGTTTTACCAATACAAGCATTGCGCTAACCGGACTTGCTTGCTGAAATTAAAAGAAGAGATATCGTCTTTACCAAAGTGTTTGGTTATAGCTATCTTTCTCTAAGAAATATGTTTCCTAGGACAGAACTGAATTTTGGTGGTGTTAAATATTCCTATAAAAATTCCTTTTTTTGAGGATAGATTTTTTTTTAAATTAAATCCCTAGATAAATTCTTGCCTGTGAAAATTCCAGTGACAGTGGTAGCAGTTCCAGCAGAGTCTTCTATCTGTTGTTTCTAATTTCCCACACATGACAAATTTTTAAGATGGAGAAGCATTAAAACATGTGATCCTCCAGCAGAACTCTTAGGTAGTACAGGTTTTTTGAGGGAATGGGGCTATAGTACGTGTTACTTTTTAACATGTAGATTAAGTAAGGCTTGGAACATATGTGAATGGTAATATATTAATTATAAGTCTCAACATCTTAAAGGCACAAGATCCCATTTGATCTTGGAAAGTAAGCAGGGTCATATCTGTCTAGCACTTGGAAGGGAGACCACCAAGGAATACCAAGTGCTGTAGGCTATATTTCAGAGGAAGAGAATGGCAAACTGCGTCTGAGTGTTTATTACCCAAGAAAAGCCTATGGCATTTATGGAGTTGCCACAAGTCAACAGGTGACGTAAAGGCACAGAAGACCAATGTATAAGTCATTGGTTGGACTGGATGGCCCTTGTGGTCTCTTCCAACTCAATGAGTAATCCAATATTAATATTATTCATTGTTAAAAGAGTTATGTGATGATAATAAATTGCTTTCTAACATTTTTTTAAAAATATACTTAATAACGCAAAAACAACTCCAAATCTCAATGTTTTAGGAATAAAAAGTAAACAAGCATCTGTTGCACAAAAGAGTAATGTTACTAATTCTTATATAATTTTTCAGAAATAACCTTGATATAATCCCCACCTCAATAAGATGCTAATTGTTAACTGTAATTCAGTACTTTCAGACACTGATATTATCGCTAAGAAAGGGTGTTCCAGAGATACAGAGAAAACAATAGTGGTAGCAGAAGAGAGAGGCAGGTGGGACAATAAAATACAGATGTGGAAATTAATGGAAAATGATGAGTTTCTGTAAAAATAGAAAACATTCCCCCCAAAGCTGAGCATCAGTGTGTGTCAGAAGACCTTTCAAGGTGGCTTGCCAATGTTACCCAACCCTTCACCATCATCTTTATTTCCCATAAATGCCTCTATCTTTATTGCCCATAAATGCCTCTGGATGTTCTTAAGAGATGAAAAAAGCAGGGAGCTGGAATCCACCTCTTTGCTTTCAAGTGCTCTTACGTCCCTTCCAGAAAAAAACTGGGGTAGGGAGAGAGAAAAAAAAGTCCTCTGTTATCACTCTCTGGTAAACGGAAATGAGACTGAGGGCTACAGAGATCAGAGGAGAAGGGGGAGTGCAGGGATCTCAATCTGGAAGTCAATAGGAAATAAAATGGGGGGTTGAATGTTTACCTCTGTATTTTCTCTGGGTAGCATGTTTTTCTGTATGTTTTGCGTCTAGGTATGCTTTATATGCATGGTAGCCATTTTGTGACGAGGTCCATAATACCTAGTACTCCAAAGGTGGACACCAACACCCACAAAAGACCGGAGATCCCAAAACAACTTGTTATACCTCCTCTCCACCATGCCTATATAGAAAAGTGATGTAAGCATAACATGAGAAATACTCACTCTCAGAAAGTAGTCTCCATTCTCATTTCCAGATTTAATCCGGAACGTGTTAATTGTATTGGGGAAAATCTGGGTTGCCTGGATTTGGAAGATATCAGATGGCACACTTCTCTCAGAGCGGATGCTCATGTATTTGTGTACAATGGAGTATGGCAGGTCTCGACAAAGGGGGTTGGACACTGGACAAACACAGCGACTGTAAAACAAACCACAACGACTGAAAAACGAACTCCTTCCCAGTGCAAAACAGGCATTTACTTTTGAATTTGGCAAATGAAGACTTGCTTAGAATCTGTTAGTGGTTTCCCTTACTTTTCAGATGCAAGAATGTAAGGTTCTTGGCATGGGTTCCGTGGGTAACAGCGATATCCTCCATGATAATTTGAACATATTTCATCTTCCCTACATTCATTACCCACCTCACATTCATTTATATCTGCATTGGGAAATAAAAAAGTACAAATGGTTTAGAGTTTTGGTGGTGGAATCCTTGAAGTAGAATAACTCAGATATAGTTTTTTGTTCTTGAATCTCCCCCAGAGTTTGGAAAAGTTAATTTTTGGACTACAACTCCCAGAATTTCCAGACTAGCATGGCCACTAGTTGTGCCATCTGAAGGATCCTGGGAGTTATAGTCTGAATTCTGACCTCATACCACTATTTTGCTCCCAGCTTGACCTGACAGACCTCAATGTTCTAATGAAAAAATAAAGTAGATCTCATAAATGTGAATCCCATTCAATAAAAGGCCCAGCCCAAGATATTTTGCCACCTGTGACAAAGAACAAAATGGCATCTTTTTTATATTATAAAAGGCCATATGGATTGGCGGTTTAACTGTACTTCAGCATTGATGATAGGAGAGTATCTGTCAAACCACCAAAACATCAGTCTAATTTAGGGAGCTCAGGAACAGCAGTGGATTATGGGAATAACAGCCAGGAGGATGACACTGCTGCTTCCCAGCATTTGTCATGTGAAGCAACTGCCTTGTTTTTCATACAGGTAGAGCTGGGTCTGAGATATATGCCTGAGATATATTATCTCATGTATGCCAGACTCCCATTTAACCCAAGTCTACACACAGCCAATAGTAATTTCTCATCTGCTGGATTTCCATCTTCTCTCCTCTGATATCTATTTTTCTATGGAAGGACCAAAACAGCTTTATCAAGCTCCCTGGTGAGCCACCATAGGTGTATTGTTGTGTTAGGCATGTGTCATGCAGGGCCTGGTTTAAGCCAGATTTACATTTGTACCACATGCAGAGAAACTTGTGGAAATTAAAAGCAAAGACAGCTATGTTGGCCAAAAGAAACATCCATGGAAGGATAGTACTTTGACTAGACTGAATCAAAGGTCACAAAAATGTGTAGGTTTCTGAGACTTTGAGATCTCCTTATTAGGCAAGGTATTACAAAAAAGGCAGTGAGGAAGGATGGAAAAAAGGCAGAGAGGATGCTAAAGCCATCAAGAAACCAATGTATTTTGCCATTTGAAGGATGAACACAATTCTAAAGCCATTTCCGCACTAGGCTGTTACAGTGCTATGATTCCACTTTCGACATCCTATGGAATCCTGGGGTTTGCAGTTTTGGGAGGGGCCAGGTGGCCCCTCCCGAAACTGCAAACCCCAGGATTCCATAGGATGTTGAAAGTGGAATCAGCACTATAACAGCCTAGTGCGGAAATGGCCTAAGTCTTGCTTAACGTTTTGAACTATTCTTAAGTTTCTTCTTCCCAGCAGTCTTATTCATGTTCTTACTGTCACTGAGTCAGCTTCAACTTAGGGTGATCTTATGAGTGTAAGGCTTCAAAGATTCTTGATCATCAACTGCGCTGCACAGGGCTTGCAAACTCAGGGCCATGGTTTCTTTGATTGAATCAATCCACCTTTAGCAAAGTCTCCCTCTTGTCCTACTGCCTTCCAATTTACCCTGCATTATTCATTTTTCCAGTGAGTCACCTCATCTCACAATATATCCAAAATGCAATATATACAAAATACAATCAGTTTAGTCCACATTTCTTCTAGTGGGAGTTCAGGCTTGATATGTTCTAGGGCCTGTTCATTTGTCTTTCAGCAGTTCACAGTATCCACAGAATTCTTCTCTAGCCCCACATTATAAAGGTGTTGATTTTCTTTCTGTTAGCTTTCTTTCACAACCATCCATAGAAATCAGAAATAGTATGGCCTGGATGATCCTGACTTCAGTATTTACTGAAATGCCTTTACACTTGAAGATCTTATCTAGTTCCTTCACAGTTGCCTTTCTCAGCCTGTCTGAGTCTTCTGATTTCTTGACTACACCCCCTGCAGTTGGCCCTCCACATTTTCTGGGGTTCCTCTACAAAAGTGGAAAAAACACAAGTATTATAATGTGTGTGTGTGTCTGTGAGAAGGGAACCAAGGCATGGTGGGGAGAGGGGCATCTAGCGTCCAAATGAGGCCAAGGAAAGGAGAGGGAAACCAGGTGGGTTGGCATTGTGGCCCTCTTTCTTGCCCACCTCTTTCCTTGGATGTGGGGGGAGCATTGGGAATGGGTTCATGATACTGAGAAATGAGGTGTGAGTCATCCTTAGCTGGCCAAGGAGCTGTTGGTGGAGGAAGGCGAGGATCAGAGGCAGATTTTAAAAGGGTTATGTGACCTGATAGGAGCCACCAAAAGAGAAGGTTCCCCTGGGGGAAAAAAAGCACTTGAGGTGGGGGGGTAGGGGTTGGAGAAACTCACAAATAATCAAATCCATGAAAGTTAAATCTGCAGACATGGAAGGCCAACTGCATTTTGGTTAATGACCCCAGGTACAGGAAATCTTTAACTATTTCAGTATCTTCATTAACCTCTTTAAAGTTACGTAAATCATCTGTGGTCATTAATCTTGTTTTCTTAATATTCAACTATAACCCTGCTTTTGTACTGTCTTTCCTAACTTTTATCAGCAATTGTTCCAAGTCTTAGCTATAATTTCAATGTCTGCAACTTCTTCCTCCATTTAATCTTAAAATTCTGACCATGCAAACTTCATGACTCCAATTTCATGAATGCCCCTTGGCTTTCTGTCATATTTTGCCAGACAGAGAAATGTGGAGGTCTTGAAAAAATGCACATCTTTGAAACCTCTGAGTTGGCATTGCTCTAACACAAGTATTCCTCTTACAAGGCTTCAGTACGGATTTTGGAACTGGGAAAAATCGGTTTTTTAACCTGTGTGTTCAGGTGTTTTATTTAGATTTTAATGTTAGCATTAAAGTTGCAGGTGCACACGCCTTACCTTGACAGTTTCTTCCCCTGACTAACTGGTATCCATCCGGACACAGGCAAGAGAACCTTCCTGGTTCATTCACACATTCATACTGGCACATGAAGGTGGAAGCTCTGCATTCATCGACATCTGAAAAACAGGTACATAGTTTGAAACAGCTGCAGAAAGAGGTGGGGGTGGGCAATAAGAATTCTGCACTCCCCCTATGGACATTTCCTTTAGTCCCCAAATTTCTAGGATTGAAGAATGAGACACTGAAGATTGCTCATGCCTAGAACTCTTCAATTCACTGTGTTTTGCATTCCCTTGGTCACTTTGCCTGCCCCTTTGCTTTGGATGCCAAAACCGTATTTCTAAATCCTTAACTGAGGTTTTAAGTTACTGCAGTGTTAGAAATTTGGGGACTGAGAGAGCACCATTCTTATTTTATGGAGGACAACGCTCTCATTATGTCCCTTCACCGTTAGCTACATCCTGGTGCAGACCTGGTAAATATGGAACACTTACCTAGAATATAGAACAATTATGTCAATTTATTCATCTATAACTATTTGTATTCACAAATCCTACTTAGTCATGATTGTGACACTATTGCCATGATCATAATTCCCTTCCTTGCCAGCCTACTTTACCAGACATCATGTGCATGGGGAGAAGGCAGTCCATTCTGCCACTAGTCGGAGCATTGCTGAACGACGCTTCTATCAGGTTTTGGGAGATTGGGCTGGGAGAGTTTACTTAGTTAAGTATAGCAACTAGGAGCAGTGTCTAGTATTCTACATTAGCTACTTAGTTAAGCCAATACTTTTAATTGCTAGTTATTTTTGAGACATTAGTTAGTTAAGCAATTATACCTATAATGTTTTTACTGTTATGTGCCTTCAAGTCAGCTCTGAGTTATGGTGATGCTATCATGAAGTTGACTTGACAAGATTTGTTCAGAGGAGGTCTTTCTCTGAGGCTGAGAGAGTGTGACTTGCCCAAGGTCACCTTGTGGGTTTTCATGACCAAGTAGAGATTTGTACCCTGGTATCCTGGGACTCCAATACTTAAATTACTGCAGCACGCTGGCTCTCACTAGTAATGGTCATTAACTACATTTTGGAACTTGAGAGAAATAACAGTGACTAACTGTCCAAGTTCTAAGCTCAGTGTGTGCATATATTGGGTAGGTTAGAGGTCAGAAAACAGACTGAGGCAAGCAGAGTCTCTCTGTTACATTGACTTCTCACATTTTGCCACAACAGGCAGTTATATGGCAATGCATGTCCTCCTGGTGTTATTTCATCTCATTCCCCCTGAGAACAACTCAGGGCGGGATGGGATGGCCACTTGGAGGACTGTGACTGCCACTGGTAAACATCCATGATCATTCCACTGAATTTTGCTGAATATTTTGCTGAATTCGCCTTCTCGCTATCTGAAAACTGGGCTATGGAAGAACGTGAGGATGATTTCAGATCAAGCCTATCCTTTAATATCCTTGGACTGATATTGTTGTTAACTGCTGTCAAGCTGACTTTGACTTATGGTAGCCCTATGAATAAGGGATGTCCAAGTTACCCTATCATCAACAGCCCTGTTTTCACCTCTTGCAGACTCAGGGATGTGGCTTCTTTGACTAAATCTATCCAACTGTAATGCGGTCTTCTTTTTTTCCTACTGCTTTCTACCTTAGCAAGCATTCCTACTACCCTAGCAATACCTCTACCTTAACAAGCATTATGGCTATCTTTTCTAGTGTCTCTTCTAGTGAGGGGTGAAGGCTCCACTGTAGATGATCTCTATAAGTTGGTCATAGTTCAGTGTGATGTTCTGCTCATTCACACTGCACTGCATTTAATGGAAAACAACTGGGTGGCTATTTACTTTTCCCACTGAAATCAATGTGGCTTCAAAAGGCTTAACTTCGGTTGGACCTGATGTAGATTAAAAGAAAACAACAACAACAGAATATCTGCTGATAAAAGAGCCCCACTGAAAAATCACTGGCTAGGACAAAGGAGAATGTAGAGTCATTGTGCTCCCAATTCCATTCTCAACTCTCAGTCTCAGAAGTCTATTTCCCATCCCACATCCTTTGAGAAGCCCCTTAAGTTGAGTTACTCACCATCACAGTTGATTCTGTCAGGGCTTAGCTCAAAGCCCTGATTGCACTGGCACAGGAAGGAACCAACTACATTATAGCACAGTTGTGCACAGGGGTTGCTGGTCTCACATTCATTTATGTCTGAGAAAAGAAACATGACTTTGTTTTTAAAAAGTGCACACATCTGGATCTTCTCTTACATGGTATTTACCCATATGCACCACATGGCTCCAAAACACCTTTCACTTTTTAATGAGTCAAGACATATGTTGCTAGCAAATGACAACACAGCTCCCCATATTCTCTTAACAGCCAGTCCTGCTTCCATTCTTTAAACCAGAAACTGGGGGCAGCAGGGGCTAACATTCACTCCCGCACCTCCCCAGCGGGCCTCACTGACATGAAATTAGAAGTAAAACAAAACTTCCATTCACTGTTGACTTTATTCTACCTTTATTTTGGGCCAATTTTCAGCACTTGGGGGAAGCCAGAGAGGGCAATTGAAGGCCAACCATTGCATTTCTGTGTTTTCTGGCAATTTGGCTACAATTTCCCCCCAGAAAAATAAAATAATAGGAGGGGGCTTCGGGGTGTCCTGGGGGTTGGGGAGTTCAAAAAGAGGTGTCAGGGACTACATGGGAATGATGGGCTTTGCTTCCCCATCCTCTGTTTTAGTCTTTGGGGACAAAGCTTGGTACTCAGAACTTCATAATCAGAGGAATGGATGAAGTTCTAAAATAGTGATGGGCAAACTTTGGTTGCCATTTTTTTTAAAGTCCAGGACCTTCTGTGGAAAGGTATCAGCCCTACTGATAAAATGACCACAAGGTGGTTGTTTTCAAAGAAGTAGCCATCTTAGTCTCTTGCAGTTTAAAAAAAAGAAAGGAAGGGGAAGAAAAGAAAAGAAGAAATGTGTCAGTATCTTTAAGCCTTGTATGCTATCAAGGCATTTCTGACTTAGCTGAACCTATCACAGGGTTTTCCTGGTACAATTTGTTCAGAGGGGGTTTGCCCTTGCTATCCTCTGAAGCTGAGAGAGTGTGACTTGCCCAAGGTCTCCCAGTGGTTTCCATGGCCAAGTGGGGATTTGAATTCTGGTTTCCCAGTGTCTTAGTTCAACACTCAAACCACTATACCACACTGGCTCTCAGACCATAAGTTTACATCTGGCTGAAAAGAAGAACAAGGAAAAAACCCAAACTATATATTTTGCCTAAAAATGAGGTATGTCTCCACCTTGTTTTAGGGAGAACCACATTCTTTAGAGATATAATTCTCCTGTCTTTTTAAAAATTCCAATTCTCACACACCCCATGACCATCTAAAGCAGCTTGGGATGGGCACAGAGTCAGCACCTGTGCCAGGGTCCATTGCTTCTTTCTTTTGTGTAAAAAATACATTTTACAATCAGTGAGTGGCAGTTATGTGCACAGCTCCAGAGGCTGATTTCCTTATTTTATAACTTCAAAGACATTTTCTCCTTTTTCTACAATGAAATGCTGTTTATTCCCAAGTAAATGTATTTAGTATCAGGGTAGCAGATGGGAATGCCATTTCATTTCTGTAGTCAGGATGGTACTAGGATCTGAGTTTAAAATAATAAAGTATACATGTATATTAGCTTACAGATGCCAGAATGTTTATCTTAAGCTCTCTGAAGGTTTATGATCAGTGTGAGAACTGTCCTTTTCTGTTTACCATGTCGTCCATAACCCAGCCACCACAGCTATCTAGCTAGGATTTTAATATCATACAGTCATCCCTCCGCATTCACTAGGGTTAAGGGTGCAGGTCTCCTGCAAAAGTGGAAAACCCCCAAATATCAAAATGTGTGTGTCTGTGGGAAGTGAGCCAAGGCACAGTGGGGAAAGTGTGCACCCAGGGTCCAAATCAGATCAGGCAAAGGAGAGGCAAAAGGTTTGGTAGGCATGGTTGTCCAATATTTCCTCTCTCTTGCCCATCTCCTTCCTTGGGTGTGGGGGGACATCAGCAGAGGGTTTGTGGTGCTGAGAAATCGGGGTGCAGTCCATTCTTAGCTGGCCATGCAGTGGATGGTGGCGGAAGAGGAGGACTAGAGGCAGATTCTTAAAGGGATGCACGGCCTGATCAGAGCTGCTGAGAGAGAAGATTCCCCGGAAAAGAAGTGTTTGTGCTGGGGAGGCAGGGTTTGAATCTGCAAATAATTACATCCATGAAAGTCAAACTGGTGAATGTGAAGGACTGACTGTACTTCATCAGCACATCTGAGGATGAGGATTAGTAATCATGAAAACTCATGCTAAAATAGGCCAGTTGGTCTTCAAGGTGCCACAAGAAATCTTTCCCAACTTTCCTTCCTGATTTTTTTCCCCAAATACTCAGAGTACTTTTTTTTTTTTAAAAGTCAGAGTTGACAAACAATATTTGGTGTTTTGTTGAGGAATGTAGATGCAGTTGTTAAGTCCAAAATGGTGATGGAATAGAGCTGGGCAGAAATATCAGCAGTGCATTTCACTACCACAATAACACACCTGGGCCATCTGAAGCACTCTTCTCCAGCTAAACCTATAATTATGCCCAGGATCAAAAATAACCTGGTTGCACCACTGTGCAATCAGTTTCACCCCATTGCTGAGGAATGTACTGCGAGCTGTCAATTGCCATCATGTTGACTTTGCCTTATGGCAACCCTGCAAATGAGTGACATCCAAGTCATCCTGTTATCAGCAGCCCTGCTCAAGTCTTGCAGACTCAGGGCCATGCCTTCCTTGACTGAGGGCCTTTCCGCACTACATTCTTATAGTGTTATTGTTCCACTTGCAACATTGGGTGGAATTCTGGGGTTTATAGTTTACTGAGGCCAAAGAGCTCTGTGGCTGAGAACTCTAAATGCACCTCCCTAAACTGCAAACCCCAGGATTCCACAGGAAGTTGAAAGTGGAATAATAGCACTATAACAGTGTAGTGCAGAAAGGCTTTGAGTCTATCCATCAGTAATATGGTCTTCCTCTTTCCTACTGCCTTCTACCTTTCCAAGCATTATTGTTTTTTCTAATGAGTCATGTCATGCCTTCTAATGATAATGCTTAAAAGCCTTTTTTCAATATGACAAATTGCCTTCAGATACAACTGTTCTGGGTTCCCTCCTCCCCAGAAATATATTACATTTTGCAGTTTGATGTAATGTACCAGGGGTATTACAAAGTTCAAGACTGCCTTTAAGTCACATTAATTACTATAAAATACATGTAGACTTTTTTTGCTATCTGATTTATAGTGCCCGTGGAAGCAACTGTGCTGTAGACAAAAACATAATGCCTCCCCCTTTTTCTTTGGCATAAAGAAAAATCACATGAACCTTTTCGTGCAAATTAATTCTAAATTATGTAGCTAGGCTAATTACTCTGACTCTTTAGCTCTTTTTAGAGCAACCAAAGTTAATTAACCATGCATATAATCATCTCTGTGTGTGTTGAGAGAGCAAGCAAGCAAGATTAACACAACATTGCTTTGGCCTAATTCCATTTGTTAATACCAGCTAGAATAGTCTCATTGAACCAATGGGATTTACTTAAAAGTTGACTTGCCTTTCTGTAGTCTAACTCAATGTTAAGATCATTAAGAAGAACTGCATGGTCCAGCTACAGCTAATTCTGTGCTTAACTCTCCAGAGGAGCCAAATGAAACATGTGTCACTTCCACACTGGATCAAGCTGGAATGTATGCAAGATGGATTTTAATACCAAATTATCCCAATCTATGTAATGGGTGAATCTGAATATTTTGCATAAAAGTACATGTACTGAATCTGTAACCTAGGAGGTTTTTTTTCTTTTCCAAACAACATTGTACCAGAATAAGGAAATACATAAGTAAGGCCATTTCCACACTAGACTGTTATAGTGCTATTATTCCACTTTCAGCGTCCTATGTAATCATGGGTTTTGCAGTTTAGGGTTGGTTAGGAATTCGCGCATGTAACAGCAACTTTTACCCAGGCGGGTCCTAAAACTCCAGCCCCTAGGAATTCTGCCACTCACCCTGCCCTTGTTTCCTCAATTATTTCCTTGTGGATTGGGTTACAGGGTCTCAGGGTGACCCCTTTAATGTGGACTTGTGACTGTGTTATTGTGCAGGTTCTTCAGTTTTGGTATGCACGGCCTGACTCCAATTCAGGCTTGATAGAGAGCCAGACACAGGTTTAAAACAATAATAACTGCAGATTTCTTCAACATACTAAAAAAAATTATGACATTCTCTAATAATATGTGTATGTATGTATATATATATTCACATACATATATACATACACATATACATATATACCTATATTATTTTTCAAGCTCCCCATATCATAGGAAGTTCTCCCTTCCCATTCCAATCCACAGTTCTGTCTCTATCAGCTTAAAGGCCTGCCTGTCAACTTCACCCTGTCCATGCCAGTTCAAAATCCTATCTCTTCAGATATTGTCTCTCACACCCTGCCTCTTTCAGAGTCTCTGGATCTTCTCACACTACATCATTATAGTGCTATTATTCCACTTTCAACATCCTGTGGAATTCTGGGGTTTGTAGTTCACTGAGGCCAAAGAGCTCTCTGGCTGAGAATTCTAAAGGCCCCTCCCTAAACTGCAAACCCCAGGATTCCACGGGATGTTGAAAGTGGAATAATAGCATTATAACAGTGTAGGGTGGAAATTGCCTAAGTTATTCAGGGTCCCATTTCAACCACTGGCTATGAGGAGATGGTGGAAGACATCAGTGAAAGGCTTGGGATGCTTCTCTGCTGCATTCTGTCTCCTCCTTCATTTATCACAAGTAAATCTTATCTTCTAACAACAGTGTGTGTCAACGTTTGGCACTGAAGTAACTCTTGAAGAGACCTGGAACTATACCCAGTTCCAGAATGGAACAGGCCCCCATCTCTCTTTGCTCAAAAGATGTCTTGGCTTCTGTAGCCAATTGGTTATGTACATTTTAATAGCAATGACTAGTGTTACAGCATTTATTTTGTCCAAGTTGCTCTTTCTGCTTTAAATAAGTTTGGTTTTATAATTGTAAAGCCAGATCAGCTTGCCAAGAGCCCTTTTTTAAAAAAATTAGAAGCGGATGAATTTAATAAAAACTGAACACCTGTTGTCCAATTTGTTGTCCAAATTCTACAAGTTTACCAGCATGGCAATCTGGAATGCCTGGGCCATATGACAATCTCATATACAATGTGCTTGATGCTGGGGGCAGGAAAAGGTAGGGAACCAACATTACATCATTAAGATTCCCCTTCAGTGTACAGAATTACTGAATCAGGTGTACGGTCCATGCGCATGCTTGAATTGTGCCTGAACAGATTCAGGGTTTTTAACTGTTTGTTAAAAGAGTTTAGGTGTGTAGTCTGCAAAAGAATTATTGCCATTCAAATAGTTTTATGAATGCAGGGGACAGGTAAGTGGAATTCTGGAAGCAAATCTCATCCTTCTTGGAAAAGTCCCTTCTTGGATTACAATAGCCCAAACCCCAAGCTCTGCCTTCAACTTGGAAATGGTCAGAAATGTTTCTGGATTCTGCTGCATCTTTACAATGTTTGGTCTGCATTTTTAGACTATGTTAATCATAATATTAGTACAATGCTTCCTTCTCAAGCTCATCTCAATTTGTGGAAGGATATTATTATTGATTAATTTGTTTTGTCCCTCAGCTGTTCTTCTTGGAAAAGGGTATAATGAATCCAAATCCATTGGATTTGCACTGTGTCCCATTTGAAATGGTTAATGAATTGGTTGTATTGAATGTTTTATTTTAAAACTTGTAATAAAAAATAAGCAATTGCTAAGCTCTCCCTTTCCCTTGCAAATGTTTACATGTCCCTCTGTAGACATGTGTTTGAATTGTACACTTGCAGTATCTCCACAATATGTATGCATCTTGGGTCCAAGTACAGAGAACAGTAGAAATTATTTTTGTTTTCCACTATCGGTAGTCTGGAGTGCAGGGCTTGCCTCTGCAATTCCTTCATCCCAGTTGTTTCTCATGCTTTCAGTAACAGTGGCCAAGAAGACTACTAAAATAGTGGCGTCTGGATGTCTAGTGTTGCTGATTTTTTATGGCCATTTCATGTTGGGGTGAGGAAATATGAGTGCATACATTTGGTCTCACAAAGCGAGGTGAGCATATATGAGGCCACCCTCTCTTCCCAATGGATGGCATGAAACAAGGATAAAGAAGTCAGCATGGAAGCTGAAAGCAGATGGCTTTCCCCTTCTGACCTTGAAAGTAGGTCAGAAAATATGTCTCCAGCCATTAACCGGACTTCGTATGCCCATGAGAATTATTCTTTCTTTCTGCTAGGAAAGAAGGGGAAAGAAAAGTTCTGTCCAGCAGGAAAGAAGCTTCAGCAAAGTTTTTTTCTTAAAGAAATGTTTAATCTAGTTATTAAATCCCATGCTCTTACATCTCCCCAGTGGTCCCACAGTGATTTTTTTGCAGGTGGGGGAGGGAGACAGGTCTCAGAAATAATTGATATAATGAAAACTTACTGATAAGACTGCTCAGCATACAGCATGTTAAGATTTATCTGGAAGTATTTATTACCTTGGAGATCAGCTCTTTTAAAATTCCACTACATTTATGACACAAACCTTTGAGATCAGTTTGTCATTTTTGCAATGCCCAAAAGCATTGCTGCATTGCAAAATGGTGAGCTTAATTTCTTGCAAGTGCAATTTTTTTGATTGGCTGGGGGAAGGGGGATCCATTTCCTATCCATTTGAAGAGCATATCTGAATGCAATGTGAAAAACAGCAGAGACTGCTAATGTAAAATTTAGATAAGTGACCTGGTAGGAAATTGGTTTGCAAGATTAATTGTATACTTTCTATTAGCTACAGAGAGCTGTTTTAAACAGGCATAGATTTTGTAATTTATGTGAAGATCGCCCACTAGGCCACAATCTGATATTTGTGAGGGCACACATGTTTTAGGCTATGAATATAATGGGGCTTATTGGTTGTAGTTAACAACTGTACTTTGTTGTTGTGTGTCTTCAGTCATTTCTGACCTATGGTCTGGTCAAGAGGTTTTAAAAACCCTCAGGAGACCATGAGGCAAAGAGCACAAAGAAGAACAAAAGCTTCGATGAGAGGAGGCATATCGCTGGCTGCAGGTAGGCTCAGCTCGGCCTCGCCTTTGGCTCTGGGTCTGCACATCATCTCAGCCCTGATCATGATGTGAGTGCTAGGAAGTTTCTTAGATAGTCAGTTAGGATTTCTGTTCCTTTGAAAGCTCTGGCTGATATGATGTACCTATCTGTACTTGTAACTTCTAAGCACACCTGGGGGGAAGAAGCCTCCCATGTATAATGGTATTTTCTGTTATTTATATTGCCTGTTCTTAAAATAAACACTTTCCTTTAAAGAACTCCCTGCTCTCTCCATTCCCATGTGCTTGTCAGCGACACGCGTAGATAGGATTCCTCTCTCCCAGAGGGGGTGGGAGGAGGAAGAGATCTCTAAGCTTAGAGAGTGGTGGCTCCCTTGTGGCCTCCCACTGTGCCATGAAGAAGGGGATTTTAATTCAGTGGGTGGTGGCAGCATTTAATTAATGGAACCTGGGGAGTTTCCATCTCCTACTCAAGGGCAGAAGTCAGCACTGAGTGGGAGAAGGGCCTTGGGTCCATGACATGGTGGCAGTGGTGAACTTATCACGGGGTGTTCTGGAGCTAAGAGTGTATGACATGCCCAGTGCCACACAGTGGGTTTCCATGGCAGAGTGGGGAATCAGACCTTGGTCTCTAGGGTTGTAGTCCAACACTCAGACCACTACACTACTCTGGCTCTCTTTAACTGTACAACCTATTCATGAATATGAACAAGATAATCAGCTCCACTCTGGCATTATCTTTTTCCTCCTTTCTTTTAGAATGCAAGTTTTGGCAGAATAGGCATGTTGCTGCAGAGCAATATTCCACAGCTGTCATCTTTATTTCCTAATTCCAGAGTGCCTCTCAGTCAAAACAGATGATAAGAGGAATGTGTATTCCTTGCAAATAACTCATTTTCCTTTCCACCGTGGGATTTCCTCAGCGATGCATGCCCCAGCAACCAGACTTGCAAATTAAGCCTGTTCCAATGAACATTCACAAAACAAGGCATGATAATTGCAAGATGCCTAGATAAGGACAATAATTTGCTATGACAAATAGATGTCTTTCAGTAGTTGAGGGAGGACTTTCTAAATAAATAAATAGTTTGAGCCACTAGGATTAATATGGAGGAAAGAGAGGCATTCTGACAAATTAAGATGGAGGGTGTAATTTTGGCACTTCGTTGTGCAATACTGCACTTGTGACAAAACTATTTTATCAGGGAGAACAGATATTATTTTGCTGCCACCACTGTCAGTATGTCAGTTAGCTAGGTGTTGGTGACAGGTTTGAGCAAGCCTGTTTCTCTCCTTTCTGGGATGATGAAAAAGAGGAGCCCTTTTATTCCTTCCTGCCACCTGGTAAAGCTTGGAGGAAAGGAAAAAATGTCCTCCTTTTCTCAGTTAAATCAAATAAAAAGGCATCTGCTTGTTTCTTAACCCTACTTACTAGATGATGGAAATAGTACAAATGGGTCTTTCTATATAGTTGTTTAAAAGGTGTGTGTGTGTGTGTGTGAATGGTGTGTGGCAAGAATTTTGAGGAGGAGGACACCCTGCAGAAGGCATCATGCCCGGGGCCTGGTCTGAACTGGTACAACTTCATACTACCACAATTTCATACTATAAGCTCATCCCATCCCATCTCATACCATACCAGAGTCCACACCGTAAGAAGCTGCACTGTACCAGATCACAATCTATTTGTCTGTCTGCCTTTTCCAAACTGTTCTCTTTCCGCTGGGCTATTCTGGACTAGAAATTCTCAGATTCCTCATTGCTGGGCATGCTGTCTGGAGCTGATGAGATCTGAAGTGCAAAATGTCTGGAAGGCACAAGGCTGCAAAAGGCTGTTCTAGCCCACAACTATTCTAACTGGCAGTAGGTCTCCTGGGCCTCAGACAGGGGTCTTCCTCTTCATTTGTTACCTCATCCGTTTCACCAGAGATGACAGAGACTGAACTTGCAGCCTTTAATATGTAAAGCAGGTACTTCATCTTTGAGTTATTGAAAAAAAACCTTGTTCCAGTATGGACATCACAGTAAGAGATAATGGGATCATGTATCCATAATCCAGAGATTAGCCACTGCCTTCCTCTTAGGCTGAGAGAGTATGGCCCTTTCTGCAGCTCACCTTTTTGCGGAGCTGGGTTGCAGGGATCGCGCGAGCAGTCTCTTCCGAGAGGCTCTTGCGCCCCGGTTCCTTCAGCTCCGCAGCTGCTGCCTGCTCACGCGAGAGCCCCGCCTCTTCCTTCTGCAGTGCAACCTGGAATTTTCCCAGGCTGCGCTGGGGCAGGAAGCGTGAATGCCATGGCTCCAGAGCTCTGCACACATGGCAAGTATGCATGGGGCCCTGGAGCGATGCGCGATTGCACACCATTTTTGGCTCATAGCTGAAAATGAAATAGTGCATGGTTGGTGCCTGTCAGCCCCTGGAGTGTCACGTGATTGCAAGTGCGTCGTGTGGACTGCTCCTCACAGTTGTGCAACACTCTAGGGGCCCTTTCGCATGGCAAATGCCGCGCAAAAAGGGCCTATGACTTGCCTAACCTCATCCAGTGGCTTTCGCTGGTGGAGTGGGGATTTGAACTCTGGTCTCCCGGAGCCCTGCTCCAACATTTAATCTACTATATCATGCTGGGTCTCTTAATGTTCATTATATACACTCATGAATTTCCACTATTCCAGACCAACCTCCCTCAATCTCATGCTCTTAGATGTTCTGAAGTCTGATGGGAGTTGTAGTCCAATACACCTATAGGGCAACAGGTCAGAGAGAGCTAATCTCAGGAACTAAGTAGGTGGGGATTTTAGTAACTGTGTCAGCTCTCTGGACATCAAGAAATGATTTCCCCTGTTAACAGAATTCCTAAATACTTAACCCTTTTATTAATTGATTATAAGTTCCCAGTTAAGCCAGTTAAAATTTCTCTAATTGCATCACACTCCTAAATTTAGAATGAACAAATGCATGCCAAAAACATGTAAGGACAATATCACAAGCCCATAAATAAATGAAATAATCAACGGTCTCCCAAAGGATCAGTTCAACATCTGGATAAGTCTTTTTTCTGCTGCACTTTTATCTGATATTCTTAAACACAACTTCTCAAATTCTCCAAGGATTCATTAGCCTCATTACTATTTTTAAAGTGAATCTTCTGAATTGTTGGTGTTTGTGTACTGTGATGTATTAATCGTATTAATATATTTTTTTTAAAAATATGTCTAATTCAGTATTGTCAGTATAGGGCTTAAATGGGCCTTATACAGTCCACCAAAAGACTCAGTGCCCTGGTACCTCTAAATCCTCCATTTCTAACTACTTTTGCTCTCAAATGGAGAACCATCTCTCCAAGTTTTCAAAACAGCCATAAGGGACAGTAGAAATTCATGATATCCAGGGCTGACAATCAGGAAGTAGTTATAATAAGTTTGTGTTCGACCCAAATATCAAATGAAAGTACTGATTTCAATTAAGGTAGCTAGGTGTTTTTCGGTAAAATTAACATCTCGTCCCCATTCACAAATTACTTATGTGCAAATTTTTGTCTCTATGAAGGACCCAAATCCCAAAATACAGGGTTTTAGGCAACTTCTTCAGGCGAAATCAATGGTTCTTTAAATATCTTTTGTTGCCACAGACCACCAAGACTTCATTCAAGATTTAAAATGCTGAAGTGCATCAAATATTTTAAAAAACTTCTGAACAGTTTGAGATACTGTAATGAAACTTTGTATACATGATGTCTATCATCAACAGACACCTGTTCTCTGAGATCAACATATGACCATCCTTCTGTCTGCCCGCCTTCCTTCCTTCGTTCCTTCGTTCCTTCCTTCCTTCCTTCCTTCCTTCCTTCCTTCCTTCCTTCCTTCCTTCCTTCCTTCCTTCCCCTTCCTTCCTTTTTCTTAAATGTAAAGGCTCATAACATTTCTTCAAGCCTTTGCATCCTTGGGGTTCGCAGACCACAGGTTAAGAACTACTGGTCTAAATAAAAGAAAAGGCTTTCCAACCATCAAATAGGGTGCATCTCTTGTAATAAGGGACACTTGCCAGTCCTACAAGAGATAAGCTTTCCAGTCTTCAAATAAGGAATGTCTCTCATAATAAGGGATACCTGCTAGTCAGGGACAAACTTTCCATCCCTCAAATAAAGGACATCCTTTATATTAAGAGGTGCCCAGTAACCCTAATGGCAATAAAAGCCTCCTGGCATGTGATTTGCCATTTTAAGTTTATTTCACCTTCCCCCCTGAAAACTGGAAGCCAGCATTTTTTTTAAAAAAAATAGTGGAGTGGGCAGTTGTGGCCCTTAAAGTCCAGAGGGCTTAAAACATCTGAGTGAACCCCAGTCCTTAAATGATTTCCCATTCTGATTAAACTGGCCTGAGCATGACTCCACTCCTGTCCTCTGCAGAAGATTCTCTGGAGGAAAAGAAGTAGAAATCATGTATTGAAGGAACTGTCAGAAATATTTTGGTGATTATGATCCTTGATTTGACAGTAGTTTTAGAAATGCCGGCAGGCATCCTATGAGCAGGATATATAAGCATGTGTAAGCCATGCTACGCATGCAGGGTGAATTATTCACCATGGCACAACAGATGTGTTCTGCTGACTGTGGCAAAAGCAGAGTGGCACATACAACAATGCAAAGTATTGTGGCTGTGCACTGTAGTTGTGCATTGCAGCTGCACTTTGCAGCTGTGGGTTGTGCTTTGCAGCTGCACATTGCACAATGGCAAGCAGTCAAGGATATGTTGTGCAATGTTGCTATTCTGCATAGTGGTTGCATAGCTCTAGCACAGCACATCTCTGCCTGTGAATATTTACACTCCATTGAGAAGATGTTGGTGCTGGTATAGCTCATGGATGTTTATGCTATGCTGAGGGAATGCTGGATTACAGTTTGTGATTGTCATAAGCTCCTCCTGGTTATTAATGTCATTCTTGCTTTGCCCCTCCCCTTATTTACGTAAACAATTTTGGCATCTATTGAAATGCCCTTACCCACGCAGGTGTGATTGTCAGCTGCTAACTGAAAACCGGCGTTGCACTGGCAGTAGTAGGAACCAGGTGTATTCACACAACGGTGGTGGCAAAATGGAGGCAGTATACATTCATCTACATCTGGGTTGCCAGAAAAGGACATTAGATATATATATTTTAAAAAGACATGATATACGTATATTCATTTAAATAAAAAAAATGCATTGATCCTAATGTCTTCAATTTACAGGAACCACATTAAGGTAGTAAATGCAATAGTGATTCACCAAGTATGTAATTAGCTCCTGAGAAGAATTCTGCTCTACAGTGATTTAAAAAAAAGAGAGCAGTTCATGGAAATGTTACTTTTTTGGACTACATCTGCCAGAATTCCCCAACCAAAAACTTTTAACCTAATAAAGAGGTGGACAAAACTCAGGTTTGACTGGATTTATTCTGTTTTCGTCCTTTCTTTCTAGAATTCCAAGATCCATTAACTACAGCCTGGTATAAAAGAAGCACATTTAGAGTTAAATAATGCTATGCCCAGAAGTGTGTGTATGTGTGTGTGTGTACCACAACTTAACAGAGATCAAAATCCTTCCAAACAAATTTCAGCTCCTGGCTACTTCAAGCTTCCTTCGTATCAGTGGCATAATTTATGATGAAAGAAGAATCTTTAGGTTGCTGCTGTTGTTAAATGAATTGGTGTAAAAAAAATGTTTTCTACCTATTTCAAATCGCCCAATAGATCCAGACCTACCTTCTGCCTTATCTAATAGATACAACAAGAAAAAAAAAGAGGAGAGGAGAAGAAATTGAGTGAACTCAGCAACCAGTTCTTAGAATTCCACCTACATTCCTATAATGGCAAGGAGAGTCCAGGAAAGAGAAGAACCAAATTGCTGCTGTTTTTTCAGCCAGGTAGGTGGAGTGGACACTGTCCACCCGCTTAGCTTTAGCTGCAGCCCTGTGAAACTGGTGCTGAGAGACAACACTCCAGGGGGAGAGGAGGAGTCAAGGTGTACAGCCAGCCCTACCTAGAACTGTGGTGGGCAAAGTGTGGTTATCCAGATGTTGCTGGGCTGCAGCTCTCATCGTTCCTCACTCTTGGCTATACTTGCTAGGGCAAATGGTAGTCACAGTACATGGACATTAAATCCAAAATAGTTCAAAGATGTAGGTGACTGTCTGTCCACCTGTGATAATGTACTTATTTGTGCAAGTGTGTTTTTAAATTTATGATGATTAATGTGATACACGTTTTAACTATATTTAATTGTTTTGGACGCTGCAGAGAACACGGTAAAGAAATGCCAAGAGACATAGGAAAAAAGATACAATAAGAATATATAAATACACATAGATACATGTGTGTGTGTGTGTGTGTGTGTGTGTGTGTGTGTGTGTGTGTATATAAAATTTTTTTGTTACTTGCTTAGTTACATTTATATGCTATTCCCCCCCCCTCCAAGAAGTTCAAGAAGGCATACATGAATCTCTTCCTCACTTGATCTTCATAACAACCTTGTGAGGTAGGTCAGGCTGAGAGATAGGGATGGGCCCAGAATCTCCTAATGAGTTTCACAGCCCAATGGGGACTAGGAATCAGATCTGGGCCCCCAGCCCCTCAGGAGTCGATCTTTTTTAGCTAGCTAGCTAGCTAGATGAGAAAGAGAGAGAGAGAGAGAGAGGAAGAGATACCAGATGCATGCATCAATCTCTTCTCTTCCCATTTTGAAACATCTGTTTATGGCATATGGAAATATATGGGAAGGGTGTGACTGCCTATTTCTGATCCTAGTATGAAGTGATGTTATAAGGTGGGGGGGAGGACTATATAGATTATGAGCCCTTGGGGACACACAAATCTGTCTTCTCCCTTTGAAAAAGCATAGTTAAAGAAACATTACATACCCTGCTCTGCACCCTCAGGACTGTGAGGGTCAAACACGAATGTAAGTAAGTGCATATAAAATTGTATGATATGATGCCAAAAGCATTGCATCTTAAAACTACATCCAGAGGGCATCTTGTTTCCAAGTACAGTACTTACCAATACACTGATCACCTCGCTTCTGATAGCCAGCTGGGCACTGACAAGTGAACGATCCTCTTAAGTTGACGCATATCTGGTCTGACCGACAGGTGTGGGTGCCAGTTGCACATTCGTCAATATCTTTGAAATGCAAGAAAGAAGGAAGAGGTGGTACGGTTAGGGATTTTGGAAAGAACAGCCCCAACTTTGTATTTTACTCCAAACCTCATTTTTGAATCCCCAGAAAATGGAGGGCCCCATGTTCAAGACCGGAATTATATGTGGACAGAACAGTCAGGAACCCGTGGTTGTCATGCAAGGCTGAGGGAACATACGCCCCTTAAGATGCAGCAACAGCTCCCATCAGCCTGTTACTGCAGGTTAGGCCTCCTTGGAGATAGCATAAGGATATAATTTTGATATCAATAATATGACTCTCTTCCACCACCCATCTCCATGTGTTTGTGAGGCCCCTGGAGAAGCACAGAACTAGGCTCGGCCATCAAACGCGGCAATATCCCAAGGCAATACAGGCAGGCCAGAAAATAGCCAGATCACCGCTTTAGGAGACCTCTCTGCAAACGCCCTCATTACGTAGGCATGCTGTTTACAAAGGACTCCCTGCCCCGAGCAGGTAACTTGGCAAGCTAGAAGCTTAAAGGCCAAGCACTGAGCATTCGCATACAGTCTACCTCTTTGTCAATTCGGACTTAACTCAATCATGCTAAATTGTGACCTTTCTGAGACATTGTCTCGCACCCAAAACTCATTGTTGTCCCCGAGTAAGGCAGAGCCTGCAGTCTCAATTCACCCTATAAAAACTCCTGATTCCGAGACCTTCCTCGGATCGCTCCTGAGTTCCATCCCGCCTTGCTGCTGCTATGCTTGGCGAGCTCCCCTCAGCTAATCGAGCTGAGCTTCTTCTCTGCACCCCCGGATTCTCCTGCAAGGTCCAGGATGACGAGACAGGTGCTGTATCACCCATTTTCCCTGAAAATCTTTATCCTTAATTCAATCTCTAATCTCTTAGTTAGCTGCGTGACTGTGCTGTCTTTAATATTTGTTTGTATGTAATAAAATATCATTTCTATTACTTTAAACCCGTCTGGCTGCTTGACTGATCTGACCCCGTAGACGCTGGGTTGCAAGATCCTGCTAAGTTACCCTGCCTCTCACTAGCTTAAGTGAGTGCTCCAGCTAATTTTCCCCAAAATTTTCCCCAAAATTGTGTTTTATTGTTTGGTTATTTAGGCGTCCCTCCCACGACCCCCAGTAAACAGGGTATCAAGCCCTTAGCATTGGCTATATTTGGTAGTTCCCAACAACATCTGGTGAGCCATACATTCTCCAGTCTGGCTGTTAATAACTGGACAAATGCTGATCTCCAGCGGTGTAGCTTAGTGCCTGGGCCTCTCTTTTCCCCCCAATTTCTCCCTAGGCCTGCTGGAGAGTCCCCAGGGAACAGGAGGGATTCATCTATTGTTGCTGTTAACAAGGGAGAGAGAAGAAGAGAAGCCTGTGAGGTGGAGAGTGGCCATGTTAGAGTAGTATGGGATGGAGAATGTTGGTGAGTGCATGGCTAAGCCGAGACTGGGGGCATGATAGGGAGCGCCAAGGCCCCTCACTGGATTATGACTATGAGGCACTGTCCTGCCCACTCCAATGTAGTTCTGTTCCTGGTGCCTCCCTATTAGATGATTCATATGGTCTTCTTACCTAAATATCCAAGTACCTACTCAAGGAATCCCTTCATCCAAATTTTACTGATGCAGTGTTGGATGAATGGCAAGCACGTTTCTCTTAACCATGAGTGAATCAGGTCTTGGTCTACCTCCACTCTTATATCCATGAAAGGCACTTCCATGCCACTAAATTCATCATAGATCACTGAAGATAAGAACACAGGCAGGTGATCTGTGAAGGAGTTTTGTAGGCCAGTCACTTGTTCTGGACTTCACCTCCCAAACTGCTCCATTTTATGTTTATTCCTTGTGATTGCTACTGGTGACATAAATTGGTTAACAATACTTGGATAAAATTAAACTCTGTTTACAAAATCAACTTACAGGAATACAGTTGGATAGAGGAAATAAAACAAGAACAGGAGTCAAAACAATAATAATCAGGTCCACACATGGGGTGTGTGTGTGTATGAAAGCAAAGTAAGCTCAAAGTTACAATTGCCACATGTCACCTAAGGGCTTCTGGGAGCTTAAGTCTAGGAAGTTACTTTCCAAGGCTTGGTCCTTCTCTCTCGGCAGAGTCACCTGTCCTCCCTGTGAAGTGCTTATGGACATTTTGGCCATTTCCACATTACACTGTTATAATGCTATTATTCCACTTTCAACATCCTATGGAATCCTGGGGTTTGCAATTTAGGGAGGAGCATTTAGAATTCTCAGCCAGAGAGCTCTTTGGCCTCAGTAAACTACAAATCCCAGAATTCCACAGGATGCTCAAAGTGGAATAATAGCATTGGCCATAGTGTAAAAGGTCAATCTGACATTTAGGGGTTTTTTTTTTTTTTTTGGTGGGGTGGTTTTTGGTGGGATAGTGGTGTTACCCATGCCTTTGTTGCCCCAGGGTCCCATAATCAGATAGGAAACAGAGAAAACAGAACCGTCCTTTAAAACCCCACCAACAGGAATGTTAAGTGAATGAAATATTTTAGAGCTTCACCATTCCCTTTGGACAAATGGTCCTGTAGTAGAATGTGATGTTTTTCTTCTTTCTTCCCTATGAAAAAATTTAATAGATTGCATCACTGTGCTGAGTTTGTGTGTGGTTTCTCAACCTTATGCCTGTTTTATTCTGATGCAGGGCTGTGACATGACTTTCTTCTGGCGCTCGGCTTCAACTGGAAGTCTCTAAGCTGAATAAACAAATTCCTTGAAACTAGTTTACAAATCCCAGTTGAACACTCCGTATTTGTTCAGGAACTGGGGACCAGTGGCAGATTCCGGGTGGGGCCATGGAAAAGAAAAGAAGGATTCTTTCTCATGCAAAACGAAAACAACATTGACCACAAGGCTCAAATCACAAATAGAACCAACTGTTTTAACTTCATTGTCCCCCTCACTACATACGCGCACACACACACACACACTTCAAATACCCCCAGATTTTCCAACAAGCTTCCTTTCTGTCTAAAGGCCCAAAAGACATTTTCCTCCATCCTGCCTCAGTCTCTCTGAACAGAGATGCCTGATATCAGTTATCGAAAGCCAGCTTACTGCTAGAAAAATACACAGAAGGAGGAGGACAGGTGGAATGCAGAGCTTTTTATTAACCAGCAAAATGCCTGTCATTCTGACAGGTGTGTGCGTGTTTGTCTGTGTGCACATGTGCCCATAAACAAAGAGCTGGCATAGCACAAGACTTGTATGATTTTTCTTTGTGGCTGAGTGAGCAAGCTTGCATCTTGCAAAGACGTCCATGATCTCCTTGAGCGTGCAAGCAGGAAGCGCATGCAAACCACTGCAGGTTCCCAACTGGTGCGGACTGGGACACTCAGTGCCAGGGATGGAGGATGAGGTTTCCTCTCACAGCAGTGCTTTCCCACATGGCTGAAAGTTACTTCTCCCCACTAGCCTCTGTGTCAATATACAAGAATACAGTTTACTTTCTCCCCACTCCTGGTAATTCCAGTGAATAAGAATTACACCTACACCTAGCTCCTGCCTAACAGTCCTCTCCACATTGGCTTTTTTGTTTGCTTCTCAGTTATTCTGATGTGTGAACAAATGTAAGGAGCATGGCTGCCATGTTTCAGAGTCTGTGGCAGATGCTGGCTTCTCTGTCACTAGGGGTTCAACCTGCTCTGGATTTTAGTCTGAATGTTAAAGGTACTATCTAAGGTGCTCAACTTTCTTCTTAAAACAAGTTTAGCTTCTTAGCTACCACCTTTAATGTTCATGCTAAAACATGGAATGGATTTGTCACCCCACTGACAGGAAAGCCTCCAATTCCTGCTGCTGCTACTGTTGTTGGTTTGTGCCATCAAGTTGTTTCTAACTTATGGCAGTCTTAAGGCAAACCTATTATGGGGGTTTCTTGGCAAGATCTGTTCACGGGGGTTTGCCTTTGTCTTCCTCTGAGGCTGAGAGAATGTGATTTGTCCAATGTCATTTAATGGGTTTCCATGGCCGAGTGGTGATTTGAACTCCGGTCTCCAGAGTTGCAGATCAACACTCAAACCACTGCACCACCCCGGCTCTTTAATTCCTAAGTACTGTAAACAATTTGCAGGATGTTCTATCTTTTCTGTCTCTTGCTGTGTTGATTGTACCTTGTTTCTTTTTGTTATTTTTTTTCCTTTTCTGAAACTGTATAAAATTTAATTAAACTGGGGAAAAACTCCTATTTGAGAGTGTAGCACTTTAGTGAAATCAGGCAGTAATAATCACTATGGCATAAAGGATTTGGTCTCACTGCTTCTAGGCTTAATCTACCTCCACAAAGTCTCAACAAAGCCTTCCCTGCACTACTACTTGGCAAGTGGCCATGATGGCTGAGGGGTTTCTGGGGGCTGTTGTCCAAAAAAGCAGCCTCCCAAGTTCTGAAAATCATTGTGTAGAGTAGAAATGCATGCTTTCCCACTGTCTAGACCCTCCAACTATTCTGATATAGCAGAGACAATCCCTATTAATTTTACGTCATTTCACTTTCTCAACTGATTTAAAACATCTCAGTCTCTCTCCCTTCCTTTCATTTTTCCTCTTTGTCCTCAGCTAATTTGGGCCATTTTCACACTACATGGTTATAGTGTTATTATTCCACTTTCAACATCCTATGGAATCCTGGGGTTTGCAGTTTAGGGATGAGCCTTTAGAATTCTCAGCTGGAGAGTTCTTTGGCCTCAGTAAACCACAAATCCCAGAACTCCATAGGATGTTGAAAATGGAATAATAGCACTATAACAGTGTAGTGTGGAAACAGTCCTAGTCTCTGGAGCAGTAGAAAACAAGTTCACTCTATTTTCTACATGACATCCCTTCAGATATTTAATGATAGCCATTATGTCACTTCTCAGGCTTCTCTTCTCCAATCTGAACATATCTAGCTCCCTAGGTCATTCCTCGCAAGCCTTAGTTTCCAGACCTTCGATCATCTTGAAGGACCTTCTCTGGACATCTTCCAGCTTTTTGATAGCTTTTTTGAACAGTGGTGGGCACAGTATTTCACATGATAGAGTCTCTCCCAGATCGTATCTAAGCCTGCAATGTTTAATTGAATCTGATAAATTTCAGATCCCTTCTAAGAGGGAACCCCTGTTCCAAAAACGGTGCCTGTCACAAAACATGCGTACCACATCTAAAAACATATCTTTCCCACTAAAGATGGAAAAAATATTCAAAAATATCTCAAAAACAGCTGAAAATGTGTTCTTTTGAGTTTCAAGAAACCCTAGTAAGAGGAATCCAGAACTAATGAGAATCTTCACAGTTTGGGACATATTTTGCACAAAAATTGCGTGGTTTTTTTTACATTTTCCTTTTTCTTCTGCACAGAAAACAGCATTTTCTGTGCAGGAAATAATATTGGGTGTTCCTCTCCGCTTATCTCTTTTGCTGTCTTGACCACGCACTGATTGGCCACAGGTATCCCAGTTTTCATCTGTGAAATTTTGTATGCTACAAAAACATGCCATTTCAGCCTGCAGGTGCAGAACTGTTTTTCTGAGTCCAAGAAAAAAATCTTCCCTGCAATAAAAAAAATCAACAACCAGCACCTTATTCAGCTGTGTGTTTACAACAGGCTGAGCTCAGGCAGCAGAGTCTGTTTTGGGCATGTGGGTGAAAAACAGATGAGTGGTAGGTACGATAGGGAGGCAGGCAAGAGAAGGGTTTTTCCTTTGTCATCGTTCCCCTCTTCCAGACATCTTTCTCCGCTCCACCTTTCCCCTTGCCCTGCCTTTCTGAATCATCTGTTTCTTCAAGTACAAGGAGAAGTGAAACCTTCAGACAATACAGCAATAGCTGTATAAGCTCTCTGTTTGCCCACATTTTCTTCTCAGAAGAAACAGAGAGGGGAAAAAATGGGATGGTACAGATGGCTGAGGATGCAGTAATAGAAGGCAGGGCTGGTCCTCCTATTAGGCAGGGTGAGGCACTTTCCTTAGGTGGTAGAAGCTGGGAGATGGCAGCAAGATGCTGGGAGGAAATGAAGTTGCTGCATTTCATACAGCTGGCTCTGCCTAAACTAGACTGCTGGCTTCAAGGGCAGCAGAGGATGCTGTTTCATAGCCAGATCCAGCTTCTGGTATGTGTCTACTTTTGTATGTGGAATGGGAAAAGGCACCATCTTGTTCTGAGGCAACAAAATATCTTTGTGAAGATCAGGCTTATGTGCTCCATGCTCTCCTCTCCTCAAGAGGTGCAGCCAGAATGCAGAAGAAACTCTGATTTCATCAGCAGTGTATCTAACATAAACAGCCCCTAGGGCAAGTGTGAAGTTGTGCCCCCACCTTCTTACCCCTACCCGCACCCCCCCACATGCATGGCTTTTTGCGCCCTCCTACTCTTGGCACCCAGGGCACATGCCCTACTTTCCCCACCCTAGATACACCTCTGAATTTCATTACCATTCCTACAATTCTTGGGTTGTCATTACATGCAAACTAGGAATCATGGTTTTAGACAAACCTTAGTTTGCTGAGCAAGCTGGCAAAATCAAATCAAATCCAAGATTTATTGTTGGCTTATTAAGAACTGAATAAAGTTTGTATTAAATACTATTTCCTGGTTCATATACAAGGACATGTCCAGGAACTGAGAAAAGGGAATAATGGTTTATTCTTCCTCCCCGTCCATTCTTCCAAGATGGAATGCTTTCTGAAAAAGTAATGTAGCAGACATGTTATTTTGCTCTAAAATGGTGAAGGCATTGTCGCATGGGTGAAACCAAAGATGGAAGGAAATCGATAACTAAAGCCTCACTGGAACAGTAGGTGTCAGTGGGGCAAAAAATAAAAACAATGGGCAGACACTAATCTCCCTGTTGTACTCCTCTAGAAGCAATAAAACGATGTGAATGTGAAACTAGGAAATGTTTAATTAAGGGAAAGACCCCCCCCATTGTTTTTTATTACTAAGGTTTGCAGGGGTGCTTTTTGACAGAACTGATTATGTCTGGAAAAATATATATATGAACACAGAACAGAGGTCACACTGAATTGCAGCAATGTGGCAACAATATTGGCTGGATTTTCAATAAAAAATAAATAAATAAGTGGCAATTCCAGAGTGAAGGGCTAATGTGGAAGCCACCCTGTAAGTTTGCTAATGTACCTTTTTCTTGTCTTGCTCCTAGGCCCAGCCAGTTTTATCTTCTGGCCTTTCCTGCCTACCTCTCTTCACTGCACAGAACACTGACCTCTTCCTTCCCTAGGCCCCATTTCCCTCTCTGTAACATTAGGTCCATCTTGCCATCACTTCTCCACCGCTGCCACCATAAAATCCCATAATGTACTGCAAAATGGATGGCTATTGCAACTATTCCCAACACACGAGGCATAAAAACACAACTTTACTATGCCTTTAAAATATAATTAAGAAAGAGTTCTTCAAATTGCTGTGCTATCTGCCAAGTATTATGGGGCAGTCCAAAAATAGTGTAAAAAGGCTTTTTTTGGGGAGAGGGAAGAAATGGCAACTTCCTCCAAACCCCTTCCCCACTGAGTGAACTGCAGAATACAAACAAGCTTGCATTTTCATTGCGCTCGTTCCCACTAGGTTCCCTAATAGCTACACCCCAGTGATTTCCCTCCCTTGCCAAAAATGTACCCAAGGCTTCCTTGTGAAGTGATTTATACTGTTTTGTCCCCTTTCATTGCTGACTTTGGCAGGACGTTTGCTCTTCGTTCTGTGCTGAAATTCTGGGTGAGCTGCTCTCTGAGCTCTCCAAAGACCCTTCCGGGAAGCCAGTTGTTCTTTCAAGTCTTCCTCTTTAGTTTTACACCTTCTGAGGTTCATCGCTTGAGACCATCTGATCCCCATTGGATTCTCTTCCCTGACCACACATTGGACTTTTTCAAGAAGTATGATCCCAGAGAGTTCACTGGAACTGGCTTCCAAGTTAAACGTGCTTAGGATCCCTCTCTCTCTCTTTTTTCTCCCTCCCAGTCCCTCCGTTCTACACTTAACATGCCTGGCTCCGTTCCCTCTGGCTGTGACTCACTCTTCCCCAAAACCCTGACTCATGCTGCTTGCTCCCTTATGTAACATTTTAATCTCTGCAGTTTACTTCCTACAACCATATAATCACAACAGCACTTGGTATTTTCAATGCAGTTCCCACCAGCCCTTTACACTTCAGTGCAATTATTCCTTCAGCATGGCTCTTTTATGTAACAAGCCACGGGGTTGTCTCAGTGCCCTTTTAAACCTGTGTCAATCTGGAGTCCATGGTTACAGAGCAATACACTCAACCCATCCAAGCATGTGCCGCATCCCATTACTCTTGATCACTGGCTGCGGGACTGGAAAAACCCAAGGCCTTGCTCCCCGGGCACCTGGTAGTCTTGACACAGGTGCTTGGATAATATTCGACAGGGAAAGGGACATCCAACCTCTTTGCTGTAGTTGGTGCCAAAGGCCAGCTGACTGATAGCCCTGGCACACCAAGGAATGCAGCATCTAGAAATTAAAAAGGAGCATTGCTACAGGAATATACAATGCAGCATGGTGAAAGAAAACCTCGAATTTCTTCATTTATCAGCTTTGGGGGCCACAGCAATAAAGACCCTACTCTTATTACATGCAGAGTACATGCTTTTTAAGTTGTTTTAGTTCCACATAGAACATGGAAAAATAACATCGCCAAGCTCTGCCTCCACTTTAATAAAACGTCCCAACAGCGCAAACTTCTGCACTGTTAAGGGACTGTTACTGTTTTGAAGGGATCTATTCCCTAGAAAGTGTACTGAGTATTATAGCACAAAAGGCCTCAATAGGCATACCTTCAACATTTCACAAATAACATCCTATTCCTGACTAGCTAGTTTTCTTTGAGTAGCATCTGATCTCTCACTCGGGCTTTCCCACACTAAACTGTCATAGTGTTATTATTCCATTATAACTGCAGTGGAAACATTTTGTAGAATTGTAGAATTCTGTAGATTTTGTAGAATTCTGGGGTTTGTAGATTAGTGAGGCCCAAGAGCTCTCTGGTTGAGAATTCTAAATGTTCCTCTCTAAACTGAAAATCCAAGAATTCCCTAGGATGTTGTCATGGCAGTTAAGGTGGAATAATAGCACTATAATAGTGTAGTGTGATAGAGCACTCAGTCTTTATATCATTAGTAACTTGGAGTTAATATTCTGAAGCGCAGGGCCTACATTTCAACTTTTCACAGATGAACACTGGGACATTTGCCAGCGCAACATCGGAATGTGGCCATGATGGCAAAAGTTATTAATGAGGAAGAACAGACCAACTAGGAGAGGCTGAAGTAGTTTCCTTTTGTCTCAGTCTACTGGGAAGGGTAAGATTTGAACTCTCCTCTTCTTCCTGCAGAATTAAAGGAATGTGAACTCCTTTTGCACTTTGAATTCAGTTTGTAGCACTTGAAGTGAGATGAAGACAAAGGAAGAAAGTGAGGGGAGGAAAGAGGAACCAGGACATTTGAAAAGCAGCTGAAAAAGTGGGATGATAGAAGGTTAAACAGGACTGTCCCTGCCAAATGAAGATAGCTGGAGGAGGGTATGACTGTGTTTCCATTTTTATAAAGGAGAAATAATACTTGAATGCACCAACACGATACAAGAGAGTCAAATATTTTGTGGAGGAAAGGGAAACGCACTGCCTGACCCCTGAGTTGCCAAGGGTAGCTGCATTTCATACCTTGCACGTGCAAAGTAGTTGGCAAACAGTGACTGGGATGACCCAAGACATTTTGCTGCCTAGGAAGAAATGGCAAATTCTCCCCTTCCCCAAAACACACCCAAGGCAACAGGCATAGCACCCAAGCCATGTTATTTTGGCATCTGAGGCAGAAAATCCCATAAACGTGTTGGCATATTTCTGGCAGTAAAAAATGCAACAATAACAACATGGATAACTAACAAGTTGCTGTGCTTTTACGACACTTTTCATGCTGCCTCACCCTGCCTAAGGGCAAGGCTGGCCTTGAACTGTGGTGCCTAAGGAAATTCTGCATTTGGCTGACATTTACTAACTGATTTGAAACAGAAATTTGATGGGGAACTTGCAGCCTAAAATATTAACTTTATAACAGATTAGTGTATGGGACACATATTTTCAAAACAACATAGAGCCTTCCAGCACCTTAAAGACCATCCAATTTATTATGTTATAAGTCACTGTGGACCAAAGCATACCCTCCAGAATTTCACAGATGTAAACCAGCCACATATGTGGCCATGCAACTTCAGAGCATAGTCAAAAATCACAAAGATTATGAAAGAGAAAGGACACACAACTTGAAAGAGGCAGAAGTAGTTTGCTTTTGCTTGAGCCAACTGGGAAGGGCAAGATACCATCCCCTCCCCTCCTCTTTGCCCTGTGTGGGTTAATTGGGTATGAAGTATCTCTGCACTTTGAACTTAGTTTGCAGCACTTGAAGTGAGATCAGGACAAAGGGGGAAAGTGGGAGGAGAAGAGAGAAACGGGCCATTTCTGCACGGCACTGTTATAGTGCTATTATTTCACTTTCAACATCCTATGCAGTTTGCAGTTTGGGAAGAGATATTTAGGATTCTCAGAGAGCTCTTTGGCCCCAGAAAACTACAAACCTCAGAATCCCACAGGATGTTGAAAGTGGAATGATAGCACTATAACAATCTAGTGTGCAAATGGCCTAGGACATTTTAAAAGCAGCTGCAAAACCAGGTTGAAAGAGGATTAACTGGGATTGTCCCTGAGAAACCATGAATGTTGGAGGTATGTTAGAGTCCCTATCCACAACCATGTTTCTCAAAGAAGGCATAAACTGTTTTCATTGCAAAACACGCACTGCTATGATACTTCTGTTATTTTGTCTTGTCAGGGCGGATGCTTCTGAGTAATGTGAATGGATGGTGTGACAGCTTCCACTCCAATCCACCCCAATAAATGTCCTCTCTGAACTGTGATGTCTTTTGCTTAGAAGGCTAACTTTTGAAGAGTCCTGTCAAAGCATGTTTGCTCATCTACTGTTTGAGAAAAGTTTTCCAAGAGCCAAAGGAAACCCATTAATCATACGTTATCTCCTCTTTGTAACTCCTTTGCTTTGGGTGATGCCATGGCATGTCCTTTACACAGATTTCCTCTTATATTTCTTATGGCTAAAGCCAAGCTCAACTGGTGTACACTTCGCAGATCCTTCTCTTGATCCCTTTTTACACTTTGGAGCAACATTAGTAACCTTGCAAATCCCCCTGTTTTCCTCCTCTGGATAAGCAAGCTATCTGCAATCTCTGTCAGAAAGGCTGTCTCTCTTGCTCTCTTTTCCATTTCCCTTGCTACTTCCTTCCATGTTTGGAATGTTGTACATCTGGGCCCAGTGCCCGGACATTTTTTAACTCCTTGATTTTGTGAGCCTGAAGATTTCTGCAAGAAAAGGCTATAGGTCCACACCCTCCAGCATTTCCCAGATGAAAACAAGGAGACGTGTGCCCAAGTAGCCTCAGAGTGCGTTCAAGATGGCAAAGGTTACTGATGAGAAAGAATACACAGGCTAGAAGAGTCTGCAGCATTTTGCTTTTGCCTGAATCTACTGAGAAGGGCTAGATTCTGTCCCCTTATGAGTTAATTGAGTGCGAACTAGTTTTGCACTTTTAACTCAGCTTGCAGCAACTGCAGTAACCTGAGGACAAAAGAGAAAAAGTGAGAGGAGGAAAGAGAAACTGGGACGTTTTAAAAGCAGCTGAAAAATTGGGATGGCAGGGGCTTAATCAGGCCAAATTGGGACAGTTGGATGGTATGTACATCTTCAAATCTGGAAGCAGAGCCAGTTCCTGGCTTTGGGAGCTCTCAACAAGGCAAATCCCCTTGGAAGGGCTACCCAGCAGTGGAACCTTAGCACTCTGATTAATAAAAGCTAGGCCTCAGTGACTAGGGTGTGGAGCTGCTGTTTTAATTTCCCACAATGCCACTCTGTAGCGAAATCTAATTAATAGCTGGGTGCTGAAAAGTATCTGTTTCGGGGAGACTAGGGCCCTTCTGCACTAGGCTGTTGTAGTGCCATTATTCCACTTTCAACATCCTATGGAAGGTTTGCAGTTTAGGGAGGGGCCTTGAGGCAAAACCACAAAGCCCAGGATTCCATAGGATGTTGAAAGTGGAATAATAATGCTATAACACAGCCTAGTGCAGAAATGGCCTAGGGCATGCATCACTGGTGGGACCTGCCAGAATGGTTACTAAGGATTTCAGATCTTTGAGTTTGTCAGGAAGGAAGAGAGGTACCAAATCTCTTTTTCCACTATGGTGTTTGTGACTACTGATGTGCTTCTTGCTAAGCTTGCAATCCGTTCTGAAAGTCATGCTTTCAGACTACACAGGACGCCCCAGCCAGCATTCTGAATTGGCACTGGGCACTCTGTGCTAACTTTTTAAAATTCTGTTTGGAACAGCCTTCTTCCTCTTTATTTTGCTCCCCACTTCCTTTCAAGCATCTAGGAGATAAGTCCAACTCAGGCACTCAAAGTCACATGATGATAACAATAACCAGAATAATACAGTGGGGTTATGGCTGTGTGGCAAGTATGTGTACTCAACAGTGTTCACCTCTGCATGCATGGATACTGAGGGACTGGGCAGGAGAGGCAGGCTTCTTGCAGTAGTGCCAGCAAGTATGGCCACACTCTTCAGCTCCATGCAACTGTAATAATGAAAGGGTGAATAGGTCTACAGACTGGAAGTGAGACACAAATACACACCTGTTTTTCTTTTCCTTACAAGTGAAACTGTAATTTTCCATACCTTCTTTGCCCTTTCAACTCAGTTTGCAATGATTGAAGTAAGCTGAGGACAAAGGAGGAAAAAGAAACTGGGACACTTAAAAGCTGCTGAAAAAGTGGGATGAGAGAGGATTAACTGGAACTGTCTTTCTCAAATTGGACAGTTGGAGGGTATGGTTTTATTCCTTGCCATTTTTTGAAACAGAGGTTGGATGGTCACCTTTCCAAATGCTTTAGCTATGTATTCCTGCATGTCAGGGTATTGGACCAGATGGCTATTGTGGTCTCTTCCAACTCTACGGGCCTTTCTGGACTACATTGTTATAGTGCTATTATTCCACTTTCAACATCCTGGGGAATTCTGGGGTCTGTAGTTTACTGAGGCCAAGGAGCCCTCTGGCTGAGAATTCTAAATGCCCCTCCCTAAACTGCAAGCTCCAGGATTCCACAGGATGTTGAAAGTGGAATAATAGCACTAGAACAGTGTAGTGCAGAAAGGCCCTATAATTCTGCCTATTGGGATCAACTGCTCCTAACCTTATGACGTCCAAATGTGTTGGACTACAACCATTCCCAGCCACAGTGGCCATGGGTGTTATAGTTCTGCATATTTAGAGGGCAACAGGTTGTAAAAAGCTAATCTAAGCCACAGCTTGGAGAATTTGGAGAATTTGCTTTTATGGATTACAATTCCCAGTAATGCCCATTAGCCACAACACTTTCTTTCTCTTCTGGAAACTCAGCTGATGGCCTGTGGACTAGTACTTGTCCACGGACCACCACTCTTGAGTAGTATCACTTTAAATTTCAATAGGCATGTGCCAAAACCTTGGTCATTTAACCAGTGGGACTTAAGGCTTTGGTTGGATTCTATGCTAAGAAAAAGTAATGACTCCAGTTCTCATTATTTCAGAAGACAAGAATATTACACACCAGAAAATCTTCATTTCTTGCAAGGGATCCATTTTGGCTTCCTTACTGCAACAAAATCTGTCAAGTTCATAATATTTTAATGTTGGCATCAAGCAGTTTAATGCAGTTTATTGTTAAGTTGTGGAAACATGTGACAACTAGTTTGTTAACAGTCATTGTCAAGATAGTAAATTTACTGATACAAGTTCTGCAAACTTCTGGAAATTTTCCTGGAGTTGCTTCTTTAAATCTGTTCCTGTTACGGATGGAGCAAGCACGAAATCATCTCAGTACAAATACAAGCTCTAACCCACCCACGATGACCAATAAATGTTGGAGAAGACTCAAAAAATGATTGTAGATAAAAGAGATTTTTTCCCCCTGTGGCACATCATCTCCAAAACTAATGTGAAACAGTTCCATGTATTAGATTCAGTACCATATTCTGCAGTATTTCAAAAAACACATTTTTTAATACAAAAGGACAGCGTGACAGCTAAATTGAATTAACATAACCAAATTAACCTCCTGGTTCACGACTGCAAAATTTGTAAAATGAAATTATGAAAAAAACCCCTTTGAATTAACTCATTGTGAGATTTGTTTATGTAAGTTAAGAGAAAAGCTGATAATGTTCTAATGGGGGTTAGGTTTATCTGAATTTCTCTTAACATTGTCAACTTTTTAGTTTCCAGATTACTAATAATTTCTACATGGTTTGCTTATGTCTTTGCAAAAATTTAGGAGACCAGACCTGTACAATGTGCAACCTATTATAGACTGTAGATAACCCACAAATGGTTGATCTTGGCCTAGGAGGAGCTTTAGAATCCTCCCCCCTCCCTCCGGGTGATAAGCTTGGGCATTTGTTAGGGCCAGACTGGCAGAGCATCCACTTCCCTTGCAGCGCCACCATTTCTCATTTGTTCAGTATTATCTAAGATAATCAGACGTTGCTTAAGAGAAGTGACAGTCTGCAGATGTGAATTCTTCCAAGTTGGGATGTTGGTGGCTATTAGGGTGCTATGCCAAGGACTTAAAGTCCTTGAGCTATTACTGTCACTCTGTTTTGGGGTATCGGAAGTGGGGAACAAAAATAAGGTTATTGGGTTAACAACTGCCCCTCCAATTGTTCTGATTTGACAGGGGCAGTCCTGATTAACTCCATGTCCTTCTGATTTTTCAGCTGCTTTTAAAGTGTCCATTTTCTCTCTGTTTCCACTTTTTCCCCCCAGCTTACTTCAATTGTTGCAAACGGAGTCCAAAGTGAAGAAGGACAGTCAGCCTTCCATTTTAATGGGGATTAAGGATGCAAAACTCCCCTGAAAGTGGAAAAACTGTGAATACAAATAAAACCGTGACCTTTATTATTGTTGTTATTGTTGATGTTGTTGTTGTTGTTTAACCTGAGAACACTTCTCTAGGATTCTCTAGGTCCTCCGGTGCAATTCTATGGTCAACTTCTGGCAGAAGTGGGCTATAGAGTTATGCGGAACCGCCTAGAAAAGTGTTCTCTCTAGCTTCGTCCAGCATGACTCTATGGTTCACTTCCGGCAAAAGCAGACCATAGAACTGCACTGGAGGAGCAGTGGTTCTCAACCTGTGGGTCCCCAGATGCTTGTGGACTTCAGCTCCCAGAAGCCCCAGCCACTATGGTCAATGCTCAGGGCTTCTGGGAGCTGAAGTACAAAAATATCTGGGGACCCACAGGTTGAGAACCAATGAGCTAGAGATTCCTAAGGAGAACATATTTTTCTCTGTGGCAGGGTAAGAATTTTTAAAAATTCAGTATGAATGTACTGTAAGAACTTTTAAATAAATACATGAAATGAAAATACCTGCAAATAATTAAATTTGTGAATGCTGAACCTGCAAAAGTGGGCCAACCTGTAGTTTGCACTCAATTAATTCAGCAGACGAGAAAGAGGAGAAGGGCTAGAAATCACCTTTCCCAGTAGGCTCAGGCAAAAACAAAGTCCTGCAGCCTTATTAGCTTGTGTGATCTTCCCCATCTCGACCACACTCTGATGCTGCTTGGCCACACATGTCCAGGTTGTCATCTGTGATACTGGAGGGTATACAACTGGTTGAGACCTGTCCTAAGTGTTCATGTGTGCTACTTGGCTCTTTTTCTTTACAAATTATTTTGAAACTAGGAAATTCTCCATGAACCTGACAATGAAGACCTGGCTTGGTTTATACATCCAGCAGGCTGAAGTAGAAGAATTCTGAAGTGTGAGCGTAGAGGGCCATTTCTGCACTACACTGTTACAGTGCTATTATTCCACTTTCAACATCCTGTACAATTCTGGGGTTTGTAGTTTACTGAGGCCTAAGAGATCTCTGGCTGAGAATTCTAAATGTTCTCCCTAAACTGCAAACCCCAGGATTCCATATGATGTTGAAAATGGAATAATAGCACTCTAACAGTGTGGTGCAGAAATGGCCAATGTAATTAGGACCAATGGAAGCACATGGCATGGTTGGGGAGCAGCCAAGACCCCACCAATCTCATATCCTAGAAAAGTTCCTTTTTAAATGTAGTTCCCAGAAACTGTCTGCCGGTATGGCACTCCCCAAAAGTAACTTCTTCAAGTTCTAATCAAGAAAAAGCCATATACTAGGAGCTGGACAATGTTGTTGTTGTGTGCTTCAAGTCCTTTCCAACTTATGGTGACCCTAAGGTGAACCAATTATGTAGTTTCCTTGGCAAGAGTTGTTCAGAGAGGAATTGCCTTTGCCTTCCTCTGAGGATGAGGGAGTGTGACTTGCTGAAGTTTACCCAGCAGGTTTTCATGGCTGAGCAGGCATCAGAACATTGGTCTCCAGAGTCCTAGTCTAATGTTCAAACCACTACACTATGCTGGCTCGTTTCTTAGACAATAGCACTCAGGATTTGCTGGGAAGAATCTTTTCGTTTGGAGCCTGACCTTGCCTGCAACACTTCAACCTGTAAGCAGAACTGCAATTTTTGAACGATCCATTTTTATTTATCTATCTATATAAATGAATTTACAAAATTTTATTTATATATAAATAAATAAAATTTACCTGCCTGCAAACAGATGAGAAGTCCAGCAAACTCACAGGCAGCTAAGACTGCAAGATTCTGAAATTTCAGGGCTGGAAACCTGAAACCTGGGATTGACTCCTTGGCCATTTCCACACTACACTCTTCTAGCGCGATTATTCCACTTTCAACATCCTATGGATCCTGGGGTTTGCAGTTTCGGGAGGGACCGGCTGACCCTTCCCGAAGCTGCAAACCCCAGGATTCCATAGGATGTTGAAAATGGAATAATCGCGCTAGAAGAGTGTAGTGCGGAAATGGCCCTTGTGATGTCATAAGAGGTGGGGTGCTGGTGATATTACAAGGGGCATGGAGATGTCATCAAATATGATAAACATCAGTCACAATTACACAGGGTATATCATTCAAACTGCAAGAAACCAATAAGTCTAGGTAAGAAGGAATGCATATACACACATATTTTTCAAGGGCAGTGCTCTCACCCTGAGATAACTCCCTCTTGCCCTGACAGCTGCCAACAATGGTTTAGGCCCCAACTTCTGGGAACTTTACACACAGCCTGCTCTGTACATTGTAGGTTTTCTGCCTGCAAGGAGAACCCCCACCCCACTATATACCATTATCTGCACTGCATGCACGACAGTCAGTTCTACCTTCCCGGGCATCTCGCCATCTGACTCTACCACAGGCATGGACCGACCCCATCAACTGTACCCACACTCCACTTTTGAGGCCCCTGAAACTCCTTGACCATTCTCCCAAACACCTGCGAAGACTATTTGAAAAAAATTGGTGTGGTATCTACAATTTTTTCCAGATCATCTGAAACTGTATGCAAGTGCACTGGCTTGCTTTTCTCCGCTTCCAAGCTCTCTCAGCCATTTTTTCCAGCCATAATTGAACTAGAAATGTTTGCTAGAAGCCATACCCTTCAACTGTTCCAACTGGTAAGGATGGTCTCAATTAATCCTTTGCTATCCTACTTTTCAGCTGCTTTTAAAATGTTCCTGTTTCTCTCTCTTCTTTCCACTTTCCCCTTTTCTTATCGCTTACTTCAGTTCCTGCGCACAGAATTCAATATGCAGAAGTAGCCTGCACTTAATTAATTCAGCAGGTGATGAGAAGAGGGGATGGAATCTTGCCCTTTCCAGCTACTCAGGCAAAAGCAAACTGCTGGAGCTTCTCCAAGCTTGTGCGTTTGTCCTCATTAATAACTTTTGTCATCTTAACCACACTCTGCTGTTGCTCAGCCACAAGTGCTCAGGCTTTCACCTGCAAATTTTGGAGGGTATGTAGAAACAACATGTGAAAGAGGAATAACTGTGGATGGACATGCTGTGAGCGGAGGGGACAATGGAACCAAGAATGGGTCTCTTCCTGAAAATCCCTGTTCTGCTATATATGCGTCCTGCAGAATGGTTTACAGGAAACACCCCAAATTTATTCTTCTAGACATGGGCAATCCTGTTGGCAGGCCTAGTGCTGAGAAGTCAGCGTCTAGCAGAGGGAGCAACACTGGCTGCATACTTTGGTTGGAGGTAACAGGGCGAGAACTTTATTATTGTTAAGGCTGAATAGTATTGGCCTGGCATGAGAATCAGATGCAATGAAGAATGACCTGGCTGCTATCAGACACAAATCCTGACCTTAACTCAAATGCCATGGGACTACCATGAGCTGACGCCTGAGGAACCCATTTTGGCACACTATCACCGTGTGCTTCCCTGCCACCTGGGAGTGAGGCAAAGTCTTTGTTCCTGAGTTGGACTTAATCCTGTAAGGCTATACCTCCAAAATCTCTTAAGAAGACATCCATGGGGAAAGATTGGCTTCCAGCCCTGTATCCCTTCCCCAAATGGATCTCAGCATAATGGCCCAAATTGTGACAAAACTTCAAACATGCAATCAGCTGGAGAATGAGAGGGTAGGAAGGCAGTCCAAGTCTAAATGCCAGGAGGAGAGGGGGAGTTTCTGAATACATATTCCCTAGGCGTCTTGACTGAAGTCTGTGGCTTCAACATCAACATTCAGCAGGTCCTCCCTCCCTTGCGTGCTGATTGGCTGCCTCTTTCTAGCCCCATGGAAAAGATGCAGGGGCTTCTGGGAAGAAGACATCTGGTAGAGGAGAACATGGTGTTTCCCTGTTGTCTTGTGTCACCTTTCATGGCTTGCAAATGAACGCACTGGTGAATGTGTGGGTCCCAGAATGCATCTGGCTAGGCCAGCTGGGAAAAATCCACTCTTGCAATTTATTTTATTCATCTGGGAGCTTGAACAGTTAACAGGAACAGAACCATCCTTTAAACAGTGCATGCCCTTCAACTGTCAATTTTGCATGGGCAATCTCAGTTAATCCTCTGTCATCTCACTTTTTCAGCTGCTTTAAAAAATGCCTCACTTTCTCTTCCCTCCTCCCACTTCTCCCCTAGTCCTCAGTTTATTTCAGTAGCTGCAAACTGAGTTCAAAATGCAAAAGTAGTTTGCAATTATCTTGGGTGGAGGGGAGAGAAGTGGAGAAACATTGCTCTTCCCTTAAGACTTAGGCAAAAGCAAACTGCTGCAGTTTTTCCTAGCTAGTGTGTCCTTCTTCATTAATAATTTCTGCCAACTTGACCACACTCTGATGTTGCTTGGTCACAGGTGTCCTGGTTTTCAAATGCAAAATACTTTAGGGTATGGTAGTCTGGTGGAAAGTCAGTGTAGTGTACTTGTTTGAGAGTTGGACTATGGACCCTAGAGACCAGGATTTGATTCCCTACTTGGCCATGGAAACCCATGGGATGATCTTGGATGCATCGGACACTCTCAGCCCCAGAAAATCCTGTGATAGTTTTGCCTTAAGATTGCCATAAGTCAGAAATTATTTGAAGGCACATAACTCCAACCACAACAACAACATGGTAGCCTGGAAGTAACAAACTGCAAGTAATTCACCTGTAATCACCTTGAACAAGGTACTTTTTCATGCTCTTCCCTCCTCCTAAGGAATGATAAAACACAGCAAAATAACCCCCCAAACCCTACCAAATAATTGCTCCAAAGAAGTTTATGGAGCTGCTTTCAGAAGTCTAGAGGATTACCAGTCTGCCAGTGCAATTTGAAGTTCACGCTGAGTTCAATGACAGCTATCAAAAGCCCAAGCCTTATCTCAATGAGGATATTGTTTTCCAGCTGCAATCATACTATCTGTTGGCAGCAGCCTCCTTTCTGAAGTCTCTGCAACTCCCTCTGTAAATAAGTAGATTCCTGATGCGGTTCCAGCTTCTAAAATATGCCTTTGAAGGGCTCAGCCAGGGGCACGCCACAGATGATTCCCCCTCCCCACCAGCACAACCAAACCTGTTTATGTGATACTCTTATACTCTGGGAAGGTAAGTCCTCTTCAGTTAGACAAGAAATAGGGCTGAGATAATTTATTCTGAAAACTGACAACCAAGAGAATTTGCAACGACATGGAAGCATTTAAGAACTCTTTCAGGACATTAACAATGTGACTCGCTGTGTTGATTAGAACAGGCTGGATTAAAATAATTTGGAGCCAGCCTGGCTTTCCTAATCCCATGATTATGCCCCAAATTCCATGATAAGCATAGGTTTCACACAAACAGTACCACTACTGCTGCTAAGACTTAGTAAATATTTAAATGTATATTGAATATTGGATATTTAAATGTTAAGAACCTATTTCTTTCTGCAGTCCTTCCCGGATCAATCCATCTTAACATCTAAGGTAAAATTCTGCTGTTACTTCTGTACTGTGGCTGGACAAAGCAGAGGTAAGGACTATTAACAGTGATAAAAAGATCTCAGCACCTTCCTCTCCTGTTGGGTCAGTGTCTGCCCACTATTTTGAAAACTTCTTATCAACCTCTCTTTCCCCACCAAAGTCATTTCTTGCCCTCTTCCCAAAAATAAAAAATGACTTTGGCAGAGAGACTGATAGTGTCTTTTAAAATAGTGTGCAGTTGGAAGAGAGGTGGTTGTTGTGTGCCTTCAAGTTGTTTCCAACTTCTGGTGATCCTAAGGCGCACCTATCACAGGCTTTTATTGGCATTTGGTCAGGGGGGATTTGATATTGTCCCTCTCTGAGGCTGAGAGAGTATGACTTGCCCAAGGCCACCTAACGGGTTCTCCCAGTGGAGTGGGGATTCAAATCCTCATCTTCCCGCGTCCTACCAAACCATTACACCACTCAAACCCCACTTTGCCTCTCTTAACACTCATTATATACAATAATATAAGTGGAATCTGCTTGAGATTCTGCACCAATCTCTCCCAGTCTCATGCTCTTTGGTGTCCATGACAACAATGACTATTACATAAAATTTGCTGAAGTCTGATGGGAGGTATGGTTCAATGCATCTTCAGGGCTACCGGTCTGAGAAAGCTGATTCTCAGGAAGTAAGAAGGTAGGAATTATAGTAACTATCTTGACTCTACTCTCTGGGCATGAAGAAATTTTCCCTTCTAAACAGAATTCCGAAGTAGTTAACCCTTTGATTAACTGACTACAAGCTATCAATTACAATTTCTTTAATTGGGTCACAGTCTTAATCTTAGAAATAATGAATGTACAACAAGAACACATTCAATTTGAGGACGATATCATAAGCACACATCCCCTCGACACAATCAGTATTAAAGAAAAAAGCAGCTCTCTCCTTACAGCCCCTCAATGGATCAGTTAAACATCTGGATAAATCTGTTTCTGATGAGCTCCTATGGCCATTTCCACACTACACTCTTATAGTGCGGTTATTCCACTTTTAACATCCTATAGAATCCTGGGATTTGCAGTTTAGAGAAGCATACAGAGAAGAATTTTGGTCTACTCTCATAAGCTCAGAGCTCAGATGCTCACTCCATTTGACTTGTAGGAATTCACTTCCTCTGTTTGCAGTGCAGGTCAATGCAGGTTTACTTAGGCATCTTTCCTATCCAGTTAATTGGAGACTGCTTCCAAGTATGGCCCTTGCGCATGTAGGATTATAGCCTTAATAAAGGATTACAGCCTGATCTGGTGCATATACTTCACTGAGAGCAAGATTCTTTGAATCCAGTAAATCTTATATGCCCAGAAGTGCAACTTTAGAAAAGTCCATAGATAGCCCTACATCTGTGGAAGGTTTGTATCCAGAGTGGCTTATGTTGTATTCCTACTGCCACCAGGTGAAGAGCTCTTTTATCTCCCTGGTATCTTTAAAAACTATTTTAGTGATTTCTGAACTTACCACTGCGCTCTTTGCTGCTGGTTTTATGTGATAGCCACAGCACTTTTACTCTTTGACCTCTAGTATTATTTTGGTTTCTCTATGTCAGGGGGAAACAAAGCTTCCAGAAACAGCAATTTACATCTCAAACAGTTTGCAGCCACCTCCTCCTCCAACAACAACAATTTTAAAAAGTACCGGTTTTCAAAACTGGAAATGGACTTCCAGCCACTCCCCTCCCATCTTTTTGGACATTTTTGGCAGTCCACATGGCCCTGGAGGGTCTTGGGGCAGAAAATCCCCCCCCGGACCCACTGAGGTTACCTATCTCTAGTCTATGTGTTCAAATTGGTTTAAACTACGGCCATTTCCGCACGAGTCTGTTATAGTGCGAGGATTCCACTTTCAACCTCCTATGGAATCCTGGGGTTTGCAGTTTCGGGAGGGGCTGCCCGGCCCCTCCCGAAACTGCAAACCCCAGGATTCCATAGGAGGTTGAAAGGGGAATCCTCGCGCTATAACAGTCTTGTGCGGAAATGGCCTACATCTCCCTGTATGAATGTACCCAAGTCTTAAGATGCTCAGGGAAAGGCTTTGTCTGTGTTCCACCACCATCACAGGCCCATCTGGTCAGGACATGGGGGGAGACCTTCTTGGTGGCTGCTCCCAGAATTCTCTTCCACAGGAGGCAAGGCTGCCCTTTCTCTGGTCTCCTTTCACCAGCAAGTATGTAAACACACACAAACACAGATATACAGGCATTTGATGGTTAACTTTTGGGTGGGGGGAATCCTTTTTTGTGTGTGTGTGGAATGTGTTCCTGTAAAACAAGCTTTCATTGATATGTCTTATACTTTCTAAAATTAATGTTTTTTTTAAATGGAATAGCTTGTTTAATTGTGTTTTAACCTTTTTATCATTTCAGCTCCATCTTGTTTTAACCTTCCTGTAATTGTCTTGGGTTCCATGTTGGCAGAAAGGCGGGATATTAAATAAACAAACATTGTTTTTATAATTTGTTATTGTTCAACATTTATGGCTGGCAGTCTGTCCTGCAGTCACGGATTTGCAACCTAGAGTTACGGATGTTACCGTTTCATATTCACTAACTCTGCACAGTCGTGACTGTGGCACTGTTGCCACAACTGTAAATGCCTTTCCAAACCTACTTAACCAGGCAGCAACTGCACCAAGAAACAGAGGTCTGTTCAGCTGGGGATCAGGATGCAAGAAGATGAGGCTTCTACCTCCTCCCCATCGGAAACTAAGGCAGCGAAAACAAATTGTGACGGGGTCCTGCTTCTGTTTGTTACAGGAGGAGGTAATGAAAAGCTCATCTTTCTGCACCCTCGATCTCCAGTTGAAGGCAAATAGCCGGGAGATGTAGGAAGAAAGTCAGAAAAGCTAAAGTGCAGAATGAACTCAGGCTTGCCAGAGACATCAAAAACAATAAAAAGGGCTTTTTAAAGATATGTCTGCAGCAAAAGGAAAAACAAGGAAATGATAGGATCACTGTGTGGAGAAGGTGACCAATTAATAACGGGGGGACGTGAGAAGGCAGAACTACTCAATACCTTCTTTGCCTCAGTTTTCTCCCAAAAGGATAGAAGTACCCAACCTGGGGCATGGGGAGCAGGTGAGGAAGCGAGGGAAATGCAGCACAGAATAAGTAGAGTAGTACAGGAATATCTGGCTAAACTAGATGAATTCAAGTCCCCAGGGCCAGATGAATTACATCCAAGGATATTAAAAGAACTGGCAGAAGTCATTTCTGAACCACTTGCACTAATCTTTCAGAATTCTTGGAGAACAGGAGACGTTCCAGCAGACTGGAGGAGGGCAAATGTTGTCCCCATCTTCAAGAAGGGGAAAAAGGAGAACCCTAATAATTATCGCCCAGTCAGCCTGACATCAATTCCAGGAAAGATCATAGAGCAGATCATTAAACAGTCAGTTTGTAATTAGAAAGCAATGCCGTAATCACTAGAAGCCAGCATGGATTTCTCAGAAATAAGTCATGCCAGACTAATCTTATCTATTTTTATGATAGGGTTACAAGCTTGATAGATGAAGGGAATGCTGTAGATGTAGCATATCTTGACCTCAGTAAGACCTCTGACAAAGTTCCCCATGACATTCTTGCAAAGAAGCTAGTAAAATGCAGGCTGGACAGGGCTACTGTTAGTTGGATTTGTAATTGGTTGACCAACGGAACCCAAAGGGTGATCACCAATGGCTGTTTTTCATCCTGGAGAGAAGTGACTAGCGGGGTGCCACAGAGTTCTGTCCTGGGCCCAGTGCTGTTCAACATCTTCATCAATGACTTGGATGAAGGAGTGGAAGGCATGCTGATCAAATTTGCAGATGATACCAAATTGGGAGGGGTTGCTAATACACCAGAGGACAGGATCAGATTTCAAAAAGACCTTGACAGACTGGAGAGCTGGGCCAAAGCTAACAAAATGAATTTCAACAGAGAGAGATGTAAGGTCCTATACTTAGGCAGAAAAAATGGAACGCACAAATATAGGATGGGGAATGTGTGGCTGGATAGCAGTACGTGTGAAAGGGATCTAGGAGTCTTGGTAGATCACAAGTTGAACATGAGTCAGCAGTGTGATGCAGCAGCCAAGAAAGCCAACGGGATTCTTGTTTGCATCAATAGGAGTATGGTATCTAGATCAAGAGAGGTAATGGTACCATCCTATTCTGCATTGATTAGGCCTCATTTGGAATACTGTGTCCAATTCTGGGCACCTCAAGTCAAGAAGGATATCGACAAGCTGGAATGTGTCCAGAGGAGGGCGACCAAAATGGTGAAGGGTCTGGAAGCCATGCCCTATGAAGAACGCCTTTGGGAGCTGGGTATATTTAGTCTGCAGAAGAGAAGGTTAAGAGGGGACGTGATAGCCATGTTTAAATATTTGAAGGGATGTCATGTTGAGGAGGGAGCGGACTTATTCTCTGCCGTCCCAGAGACTAGGACAAGGAGCAATGGATTCAAGCTGCAGGAAAGGAGATTCCACTTGAACCTCAGGAAGAAATTCCTGACTGTCAGAGCTGTCCGGCAGTGAAATATGCTGCCTTGGAGTGTGGTAGAGTTTCCTTCTTTGGAAGTTTTTAAGCAGAGGCTGGATGGCCATCTGCTGGGAATGCTCTGATGGGTGTTCCTGCATGGCAGTGGGTTGGACTGGATGGCCGCTGGGGTCTCTTCCAACTCTATGATTCTATGACCTCCATCTCTTGGTGTGGTTGATGCCTGGTAAATTAGGTTTAGGGGGTCAGGCCCTAATGGATGGATGAATGGATGGATGGGCTGCTGTTTTAGACCACACAGCCACAGTAATTTAAAACCATTGGATCATATTCTACATTACCTACTTAGTTACTCATACATTACTAAATAGGTAATGTAGAATATGACCCATTGTTTTTAGGGTACTTTGGCTGCGGGGGCTAAAGCAGCAGCCCACCTGCTCACTCACCCATCCATTCATCAGATAATCTCTAACCATACCTCTGATTGTGACAGGTTAGGTGCAAAACAGGGCAACACGCAGGCTGAAGTTGTATTAATACATCTGGACAGCTGTTGTTAAGGTCACGGTTCAATCTGAAAGGCAATCCATATCATTCTGGATATGGTAATACAGTTGGCCCTCCAAATTTGCTGATTTCCCTTTCATGGATGTGATAATTCACAGATTTGATTAATAAGTTCTCTCTAGTAATCTCTAGGTCCCTCATCATGATTCTGTGGTCAATGTCTGCTGGACCTAGAAATTCCTAGAGAAGTGTTCTTTCAGTTAAAAGAAAAATAGTATTTGCAACTTTTATTTATATTCATGGATTTTCCACTTTCACAAGGGTCTTGCTCCCCTTGCTCCCACAAAAGTGGAGGGCTGACTATACTCTTAAGAGGGCCAAGGCCTTTTCTCATTGATTGGGCAGACTACGCGTAGTGAAAAGCTTAGATGAAAATTTCTGCCTGATATAATTTCTGCCAAGCGAAACCCACAGACAGACTTTGGCTGAAACAGATACCCACCCCATCCCTACACCCCTTTGGCTTTGCAATTTCAGGGTGCAACAACAGAATAATCTGGTGTCCAACAAAAACAAACAGAAATGCAACACCATTGCACAACCAGATTCCAAAGAACTATGACAAGGCAGGTGATCTGAGTGGGAAGAAGCACCATAAGCCTATCAGATATCCATGGAAAAAGCTCTCAGGAGCTTTTATGTCCCAATCAAATAGTTGTTGGCACTCTGTCTTATAGCAAATAATGAACATGGATACTTTTCTGGAGTCTGCCCTGCTATTTGTGTGCAGTGGTCCAAGAATACATAGTGACATGAGAGCTATTTGTCCACTGAGCAGTGGGTAGGGGGCACCTGTAGTGGCTGAGAATCTTCTTTATATAAAGAAAATCCTCGTTCAGTCCCTAGTACAGATGAAACAGGACTGGGGAAGATGTTAGGGGACTATAACAGCCAGGGCAATAAGAAATGATAGGAGCAGTAGTTCATCATCCTCTGGCAGGGCCACACATTCTCCATCTCTGAGTCAAAGAATCTCAAGTAGGAATGCAAGGAGGACCCCTGTTTGACATTGTGGAGATGGAGAGCTGTTGCTGAGTACACAACACTGAGCTAATAAGCCTGTGTCACATGATTCTACACTGAGGGAAACCATGCATGAATAGAAAAATATATGAGAGTTTGCAGAAGTAATTTGGTCTTTCCCAAATAACTGGCATCTTTATCTGTAATTCCACTGTTCTTTAAGATCTTGAGATCTTCAGATCTTGAACCTTCTGTAGTCTCATCATCAGGTTGGTGCATGGACAAGACTGGGCGGTGTATCTTCTTTGTAGCGGCAACTCTTTGTTCTGCACTTCTTCCTTCCAAGAGCAGGAAAGGTAGTTCACAGGCAGAACTTAGAATTGTGGAATCATAGAATTGGAAGAGATCTCAAGAGCCATCCATTCCAACCCCTTGCCATATAGGAACCACACACACAAAACTGCCCCAGAAAATGGCCATCCACCCTCTGTTTAAAAATCTCCAAAGAAGGTGACTCCACCACACTCCGAGGCAGCATATTCCACTGTCAAACTGCTCTTACTGTCAGGAAATTCTTCCTAATATTTAGGTAGAAACACTTTTCTTGTAGTTTGAACCCATTGGTCTGTGTCTTAGTCTCGGGAGCAGCAGAAAACAAGCTTGCTCCATCTTCAGTAGGACATCTTCCACATAACATACCTTCAAATATTTAAGGAATGTCAAGTGGTAGCCATGGTGAAAGAATGTTAAAATAGGTTGAATGGAAAGGTGAAGGCTGCTGCATCCAACTCCACGCAAATGCACAGTTTTTGTAGAGGATTACGCCTATGGGCCCTAGCCCATTGGGACTGAATGATCCACCTTCCATTAACTTGGGCTACTCATTATCCATATGCTTGCATGGCAATGGCTATGACAGCCCGGATCTCCCCCATGCAATGACAGAATTAAAAGGTAGGGTTCCTTCTTCTCTTATCATCATACTAATAAAATCTGTTACCAGCTGCCTCTGCTCAGGACAGGAGATCGGTTTACTACATCCTTCTTTATAGGCTGAAATATTTTTATAGGGTTGGCACATGGTCAGAGCATAATGTTTCCTGCTGTTCTAATATTTTAATTATAAATTGCATTTTTTAAGAGGCTGTGTTTTTATTGGTGCTTAGGTTTCTACTGGAGGTGGTAACTAACCCTGAAGTAGGGAGAAGCTTCTTTAATATTCCTTTAAAGCAGCTACAGTCAGAGAGGCACAGGACAATCATCAGTGGGCATCTCATCTTCATTTACAAGGGTGTAGCGATGGTATGGTGGCGAGGTTATTGTCCTCCCAATGTGAATTCTGCCCCCCCATGAAATTTTCCTTCAGTCCTCAAATTTTTAGCATTACAAAGAGTGAGACAATCAAAATAGTTTACACCTACAACTCTTGCATTTGCTGTGTTGGCATCCCCTTGGTCATCTTGCCTGCCTATTCTTTGGATGCTCTAAACTGTTTTTTTCCAAATTCTCAACTGAAGTTTTACAGTACTGCAATACTACCTATTTGGGGACTGAAGAAAAATTTTACTGGGTGCGAGATTTCTGTTTGCAGGGTACAATGTCTTCCTCTCCCCACCCACGTAGATACACCTCTGGTCATTCACCTCCCCTTCCCCAAAGTAAGAATATAAGAAGAGCAGTGCTAGAGCAGGTCAGCATTCTCTTCTGACAATGGCCAACTTAGGAGCATAGGGAGATGCCCTATAAAGCTCTACATGGTTTGAGTCCAAGTTATCTGAAGGACCGTATCTCCCTTTATGAGTACAGTAGAGCTCTAAGATCATCTAGTGAAACCCTTCTCTCTGTCCCGCCACCTTCTCAGGTGTGTTTGTTGGGAGACAGCCTTCCTGGTGGCTGCTTGCATACTCTGAAATGTCCTCTCCCCCATGGAGAGGCCACGATGGCCCTGTCCCTGGGATCCTTTTGAAGGCAGGTGAAGACACTTTTGTGCTGGTAAGCTTTTTAAATTGGTTGGATGTGAGTTTGTGATGCTGTGCAGCTTTTAAGATGGTATAGTTTTAACATTTTTAATGTATCTAAATATTTTTAATATTAATATTTTTAACAGGCAACTGCTTTAACTTTATAAATTGTTTTTATTCTTTTTTTTAAATTTTATACTTTCATGGATGTTTTAATTTGTTCTGTTTTAATCTTGTTAGCTGCCTCGAGTCTCACCTTTGGAAGAAAGGCAGGGTATAAATTCCTCCAGTCTTTTTGCGGGACAGAAGAATGCCTGATTGGTTAATACATTAAGGAAGCAAATTCAAACTCTTCAACATTTCACAGATGAAAACTGGGACACATGTGGCCACGCAGCCTCGGAATGTGGTTGATGTGGCAAAAGTTAGGAATGAGGAAGAGCACACAAGCTACGAGAGGCTGCAGCAGTTTGTTTTTGCCTGAATCTTAAGTGAAAGGCAACATTTTGCCCCTTTCTCTCCTCTCTGCTGTGTTAACTAAAGGCAGACTACTTTTGGACGTAGAAGTCAGTTTGCTGCAACTGAAGTAAACTGAGGACAAAGGGAGTAAGTGGGAAGAGGAGAGAGAAACTGGGACATTTGAAAAACAATTGAAAAATGGGACAGGGGGTAAACTGGAACTGCCCTTACCAAATCAGGATATTTGGAGGGTATGCAAAATTGTACGCTTTCCCAATTTGCCATTTTGGCGACTAACTATTTGGGAGGTGGTTGGAAGGAGTTTGGGGCCAAGAATTATGTAGGTACCAGACGGTGTTGCATGTGGCCTGCAGGCAATGCTTTGTCTAAATCTTGTCTAAACCATGCAGCTTAAACCAACATTTGATCTGTTTGTGGGCACTGTAAAAGACGGCATCATCCAAAAAACACTACTCACAAAAGAAGCAACCTAGGGCAGATTACTATGGACAGTGTAATAGAGGATATCCCCTTTTTGCGCGTGCGCTCTCTCTCTGTACGTGTGTTCAATTATGCCAGACCACCAGATCTGAAAAATTAAGATGAAAATTTATGGCAACAAGGAAAATTGTGCAATAGTTCTTCACAAACTGGAACATTCTTGCGGTCCTGGTATTTTGCAGATGGAACCAACATGATTTTATAAGGGTTTATAAATAATTCAGTCCAAATAGAGACTGAGTTGTCAACACTTTTACAAAACTGAGTACAGAGACCAGCTGTGTGCTGATCTGATCTGATACCTTCTTCCAAGCTGCAAACGCATCAATCGCTTGTATTGTCTGTGTGTGTGTGTGTGTGTGTGCCTTCAAGTTATGGCAACCCTATGAATTTAGAGTTTTTTCTTAGGCAAGGAATACTCAGAGGTAGTTTTGCCAGTTCCTTCCTCTGAAAAACAGCCTACAGCACCTGGTATTCGTTAGCAGTCTCCCATCCAAGTACTAACCAGCGCTAACCCTGCTTAGCTTCCAAGATCAGATGGGATCTAATGCCTTTAGAATATTTAGGATGTTCTTCTATATGGGCTTCCCATTTTTCTGACAGGCAGAAGTTCTATGGAAGCATTTCAGGATCTGTCTGTTCAAGAAACTCAGGGTGCCTTTTGCAATGAACTGCATACTGACTGACCATCATGGACCCCAGGACAAGGGGGTTTGAGCCCATCTTCCAAGACTAGATCAAGGGAAAAGGGGAACTGAATTTCCCTAAAACCATCGGCTAAAACTGGAAATGTCAGACTTACATGAAGCACAAAATGATAATGATGAAACTGGGGCTCAAGGTGGCTTACAATTGTTTAAAAATATGGTTAAAGACATACAAAAAAGTTAACATTAAAATGGGATTAAACAGCTATTGTCATTGAGTCCTCCCTGGACTAATAAGAGCTCCATGCTGTCTACTATGCGCACGCTTATTTGGGAGCAAGTGACACTGAACACAAGGAGGAGACTTCTAAGAGATACCAGCCACGGCCCCCAAATTCCTTGGCCAGTTGTTGCTGCCATCTCATATTCCTTTGGTGGATATGTGAAATCGGGATTTTTTTTTACTTCCCAAATACACAATGGACACTTATTTTCTCTGACTTTTCATCTGCCATTTTAAAACCCATTTTCTCAGTTTACTTGGGCATCTTCACAATTTCCTTTTCTTCTCACCAACCAAAATAATTTATTATCATTCATAAATGTGACCACCTGATTATACACTCCCAATTCCAAGTGAATCCACATCAGGAGATTCTCAATGCCCTACCTTGGTAGATACAGTATGTGTTTTACATTTTTCTTGTGTGCAGAATTTTTATCATTTAACATATCACTGCACCTTTTTGCATTAAAATGGTTTTTGGGAGAGGTGGATGCATTCATTGTTTTGTAAAAATTTACCTGCAAGTGGGCAAAATTAATAATGACCTGCCTGCCAACACTGAATCCCTGATCTAGAAAACATTTCTAAGATCCCTGCTGACAAGTGTATAACTTAAGCATGTTCATATTAAACAAGTCCATATTAATTTATTAATTAAGTATTTATACCCCACCCTATAGCAAAAGATCTTTGGGTGGCCTACAAATAACATTAACAAACATACCGATTTCATACTCTACAATTATCCCAGTTTGGCAAGGACAGCACCATTAGTCCTGTGATTCCCACTTTTGCAGCTGCTTTTAAAATGTCTCAGTTTCAATCTCCTCTTCACGCTCGCCATCTTTCTCCTCAGCTTATTTTGGTTGCTGCAAACTTAGTTCAAACTGCAAAAATAGTTAGTACTCAATTAACACACCAAGAGCGACAGGAGAGGAGATGGAAACTTGCACTTCGCAACAGATGAAGGCAAAAGCAAACCGTTGTGGTCTTTCTCAGCTTGTGTATTTTTTCCTCATTACTGACTTTTGCCATCTTGACCACATATGATGTTGTCTGACCCCTTATGTTCCAGTTTTCATCTGTGGAATGTTGGAGGATATGTAATTTTCTCCATATATTTCTCCAGTGGAAAGCTGGACGTTATACTGTTATCATTTTGCACTTTCCCCACTCTTTTTTAAATTTATATATATATATTTTCAGACATGAAAAACTTGCAAGCTGTCTGAAACTTAAGTCAGACAAGATGGAGGTGATGATATGACTGGCCGTGGTTGGGTCTCACTCTGGACCATGGCCTTGTTGCTACAGGAACAGGCTATAGTTCAACCATATAGATGAAGCTCTCCAATCATGGCTCAGAACTTTCACCTGTTGAAGACCATATTCTTCTGACTATCTGTTCAAACAAGATAAATGTTGTCACATTGAGTCATAGCAGTGTTCCCATCATGTTTTGGTTGATATTTTCACACACTGAAAATTGCAAGATGACTGAACCTAAATTCAGATGAGATGGAGATGATGGTAATGACTGGTGGTTGTTGGGTCTTATGCTGGACCTAGTGACCATCAGCAAGGCCTTGTAGCTACAGAAACAGGCTACAGTTCATTCACAAAGATGAAGCTTCAACAATGGCTCAGAACCTTTACCTGTTGCAGAACACCATACTCCTCGTTCTTCAAACAAATGAAGTGTTGCGACATTGAGCCACAGAATCTTAAAGCTGGAAGGGACTATGACCCCCTGCCATGCAGGAATAAACAACTAAAGCACTCCTGAAAGATGCCCACCCAAAGTCTCTTTAAAGACCAAAGATAGGGAGAGCCCATGTTCTCCAGGTATTCCATTTGAGTGGCAAACAATTCTTACAGTACTTACATTTTTCCTAATGTTTAGAAGGAATCTCTTGTAATTTCAGTCCACTGCTGCATGTTCTAGTCTCTATTGCATCAGCATACAATTTTGCTCCATCTTCTATATGACATCCTTTCAGATATTTAAAGATAGCTATCATGCCACATTTTTATCTTCTGAAGATCCAGTTACCTTCTGAAGACCCCAGTTACCTAAGCTATTCCTTCTTGGGCTTGGTTTTCAGATCTTTTACCATTTTGGTCACCTTCCTCTGGACATGTTCCAGCTTCTCATTATCCTTCTTGAACTGTGATGCCCAGAGTTGGACACAGTCTTCCACATAGTAAAGTCTTTCCTGGATTGCATCTAAGATCGCAGTGTTTTGTTGCTCAGTCTGGTATATTTGACAATTGATGGACTAAAATAGCATTTTTAAAAATTTCTATAAAAATTTTTTAATATAAGTATTTATAGAAAGAGCATAAGGTAACATTTTTATCTCAGGCTTCCTCTGGCAGGGGAGCAAATCCCTGTTCCAAAATGGTGCCTGTTGCAACAAATGTGCACGTCAGATGACAACAGACGGTTCCCACTAGTGATAAAAAGAATATTTGAAAATATTTGAAAAATGGTCAAATTTTTTTAGAAGTTTTAGGAAGCCGTGAGGGAAGTTCTGGATTGAATGAATTTTTACAGTTTGGGATTATTCTGAAAAAAAAATTGCATCTTTTTTTTTTGGAAATAAAATGGCATTTTTGTAATGGAAAAAATATTTCTTTGAGAAATTACATATATTTTCTACACAAAAATGCCATGTGCATATTTTCGCATAGTAAGTCCCAAACTGGGGATAGTTTTTTAAAACTATGCAGTTTTACTTTACTTTTTGCTTTCTTCAAATACAAAATTAAAAATTACTTTTCCGTTTCCCCACTTCTCAAAAAATTTGTTATTCATAATAGTAATCTTGGTGATTTACAATACAGTCATACATGTATCTGCTCAGAAGGCAATCCTGTTGAGATCAATTAGACTCTGTTGCTGTGTGTTCTCTTTTCTATAACAACTTTAAGGTGAACCTATCATGAGGCTGAGAGTGTGGTCACTCAGTGGGTTTCCAGGGCCCAAAGTGGGGAAATCAAACCCTGTTCCAGAGTTGTAGTTCAGCGCTCAAACCACTATATCATGCTGGTTCTCAATGAACTTACTACTAGGTAAACTGACCAAAATAATAATTGCCATTTTATTAAAAAATTAATTGGATGGGACTTCCGGCTTCATGGCGGGGGGATCGGTGTCAGAGTGACGATCGTTGTCACCCGGCACCATCAGAGGCGGTATAGCTAATTTTCCAGCCACTACCCCTGGGGAAAAAGGGGTCTGGGGGGCTCCCCGGAGACCTCATACTCTCTTTTTCTCTAAAAAAAAACACAGTGGGCAGTGGATGAGGGGGGGTTTTAGAAACCCCCTGCTTCTGATCGCTATTTTTCTAGGGACCGCGGCCAAAAGCTTTTTTAAAAGAATCTTTTTTTTCAAAAAATATTAAAAAGAAGAGCTTCTCCCTGGAGGGTTTGGGAACCTTGGGAAGAATACCTGATGAGTGAAGTATGAAACTTTTCTTTATTTACACTGCAAACAGTATGGCGATTTTTTTTTCCTTAGCTCATCGTGAAGATACTTTATTGGAAGGTTGGTGTTGTGTTGGGTCACTGATTAAACTTTTTCTGTAACTGTATAATTACGAAGATAATAAAAAATTTTTTTTTTTTTTGTTTTTTGAAAATTTCATGGATGTCTTTGTTTGACTGGGCTGTGAATGGTGCGAATTCCTGAATCGTTTTGACGGGGGGGGCTAAAAAAAAAAGGAAAAGGGGAAAACAGATATGAGAGGACTTGGATTTGGATTTAAATCTTATGGGGAAAAATCTGACGGGAAATTAGATTGTTTTTCTGACTTTTTAACTAAAAGGTGCAAAGGAATTATTTAAAAGTGTCAAGTCAATTTAAAATTGGTAAGGAAGCAAGGGGAAAATAAACCTGGTTTTAGGTTTACTCCTATTAACATCCTAAACAAGAAGAAAAAAGGAAGACATTTCTAGGAGCATTTTCTGTAATCAGGTGACTTGAGAATGTATAAAGTCTCCGGATTGGTTGATAACGGAATAATTTTATACTTGAATTTAAAGTGCAGTATTTATTTAAGTGCTAAAAATTGGGAATAATTGGGAATATTGGCCCGCAGTGTAGCAGTGAACAGTGTAAACATAATGATAAGATAAGGCCAGAGATGGATTGCAGCTGGATACAAGGTCACTTCTTTTTTCTTCTCTCTTTTTTTTTTTTTAAAGGGCAGCTGGTCTCATTAATTTTATTTTTATAAGGGGCTGGTTTTGAAAGTTTTTGTGTAATATACTTAAGTATAAGGTAAATATAAATAAGGTTTTTGGTGGTGGTGTTTACTAGGATATTAGTTATATAAGGTGAATTCAGTATTTGACATTGACATTGCTGATTTACAATTATTATAGGTCTGTTATTGAATTCAAAACAATTTGTGGGTGTCATTAAAATTTTTTGGGGGTTATATTGCTATAACTGTTTGCTGTCATATTGTTTTACTGTTGTTTATTTAAAAACATTGAAGAATTTGAAAGAAATTAAATGGCAACTTACACACAGTTGAGGAACAACCTTTACAAGCTGAAGCAAAATTGCACAATGGCCACAGCAAGAAAAATCGGGAGAAATTTACCTATGGCCCCAAGCCCAACACTCAACCTGATTATCAATTTTTTGCAAAAAATTAAAATCAAAAAGAGTGATATAAAGAGGAGATTAGGCAGGAGATCAAAAAACGAAATGAAAGAAATAACAGAAAAAAAAACAAAATAAAAAGATAAAGGGATTCTATAAATAAAAAAATACAAAAGGTTCATAAAGACTTTTAGAAATAAAAGAGGATGTGACTAATTTACACACTAAAACAAGACAATTCTTTCTGAAAAAAAAATAACCAAATCCATAACAACAACGGGAAATGTTAATTAAAATAAATTCCCCAGACAGTTTCTGAAATTGAAGGGTTTAACAAATTTGACGGAAGACAGTCTTTATCAGAGGTATCCGCCTGGCGGCCCCATAGACACTAGGAAAAAAATTTGAAGCAGACATTGATAAATTTTCAAAATTAAATTTAAATTGGCTAGGGAGAAAAAGTGGGCAAGAGATGTAATGTCTTTTTCTAAATAACCAAGATAAAGTGCAAAAAAAAAATTAATTATAAGTTAATGATTGAGAATAATAAAATTTAAAAATTTTTGGTGTCCCCTTTGCAGTATTAAAAGTGACAAAAATATAAATTTCTTACACGTTTCTTCAGAGATGTAATATAAATTTCAGGTGGGAACGGACTGGGGTTTCATATATACAAAAGGGGAAAAGATTACCAATATTGACAAAGCTAAGGAAATGTATGAAAAAATAAAAAAAGACTTTGATACTGAACAACCATAAAAAAATTTTAGGAAAAAAGAAGTGTCGCCATGAAAGGTAATCGATTGAAAAGAGCTGAACGACCCAGACGAAGAAGAAGGAGATGAGATTGACGACGTGGACAAAAAGAAGGAGAAATGAAATATGTTGAAGAGAAAGCTAAAAAAAGGAGAGGGAATTGGACAATATTGCAGATTTGAAGGGAATGACGAAAAGACGTTTTAAATAAAAAAAAAGAGGGAGAAAAAAAAAGGAAGGAAGGAAGAAAGAAAAAAAAAAAAAGAGAAGCAGAAGAAGGATGGCGATAAATATACAATCCTGGAACATTAAAGGTGTTAATTTGGCTTAAAAGAGGAGGAAATACATTTTTTGGGAAAAAAAAGAAAGCAGACCTGGTTTGTTTAAAAAACTAAATTAGAGAAAAAGATAAAAATACTTGAAAAACCCCAATTTAAAATATATGTTCTACCTTTCAAAAAAAAAAACTGGCGTGGTTTGTATGTAAACTTGAAATTTAATTCTAAGAGGTATTTGTGGATAATAATGGTCATTATATTGGCGTTGAGATTGATTTTTTAAAATACAAGAATTTTAGCTGTTGGTATATATACTCCCATAGACAATAAGGACAAATTTTTTAACTTTTAAAAAAGAATTGATTGCATATACTAGGAGAGAGATCAACGGAATATTCTCTAAGGGGAATTTAATGCTTTTTAAACCCAAGAAGGATAGAGTATCGTCTAAGTAAAAAAAAATCTAAAGCAAACCCAAAAAGTTTTTTTAAATATTATGAAAAATTTTTCATTTTTGGGATTGGAGATACAAGTATGGAGATTAAGGGTTATACTTTTTATTAGAACCCATAAATCCATTTAATTAATTTTTATTTTATCATTTACATAAAAATTGACATGGATATATTACCAAAATTTATATCGGATCATAATTTAATACAACTTAAACTTAAATTTTCAAAAAAACTAATTTGGAAACTGAACCCAGCATTGCTTGAATGAAGATTATTTGATTGAATCAAAAAAGAGCTGGAATATTACTTTAAAAAAAAATTGCACTCTGAGGCTAAAATGAAATCAATCTGGGATGCCAGTAAAGCTGTCATAAAGGCTATTTAATAAATGGGGAAAAATAAAAGAAGAGGGAACAGAGGGATGCTAATTAAATAATTTTCAACAAAAAAAAGAGGCTTTAAGAAATATCCCTTGAACAGAGACTTGCTAAATCAATTAAAAATTTTTCAAGATGAGCTTGAAAGAAAATATATTCAATTAAAAAAAAGTTGAGAAGAATTAACAAAACATTTTGAATAGCTAAAAAATAGGAAAAAACATATAAATTGAGAAAGGAATGAGAGAAGACAAATAACAAATTTAAAATTGGGAAGAAAACAGAGCAGACCTCTATTCAAAATGCGTTTTAAATATTATGCAAAAATTTTATAAACAATGCCCGTTTCTAATGTTCGGATATTTAAATTATCATACTTAAATACAAGAAACATTACAAAAATAACGCAAGGACAGAAAGATTTATTGAATGCTTCTATAACAATTGCAGAAATATCAGCGGCAAAAAAAATTTAAAAACAAATAAAGCACCTGGTCCTGATGGGTTTAGCAATTTTATAAAGTATTAGAACAGCAACTGATAATGCCTCTTCAAAAACATTTAATGAAATAATTAACTGGTGTACCAGAACTTGGAAACAAGCAAATATAACATTATTCCGAAAGAAGGAAAGGACATTAAGAATCCGGGTAAAATTTACCCATCTCATTTTAACGTTGATTATAAAATTTTTACTATGATTTTGGGTAATTAAAAAAAATTCTGAATGATATGATTCATGATGACCAAAGTGGATTTTTCCAGATAGATTTCTAAGGAATAATATTAGATCGGTGATGAATATGCTTGAATACTTTAAAAAATAATAAAAAAAAAAGGATATTTTCATAGACTTTGAAAAAGCTTCCAAAAGTTAATGGGGTTTTTTAAAAAAGTTTTTAAAAAGAATGGACTGTGGTTTAAAGTTTACTAGATGGATGGAAGAAATATATAAAGATCAAACAGCCGCCTTGTTAATAAAGGTAAAGAAAAAGGTTTTTGGTATTCAAAAGGGACTAGGCAAGGTTGTCCAAGTTCACCGTTGTTATTTATATTTTTTGGAAGTTTTTCTAAAGGGGGTTAAGAGAAGATAAGGAGATTAATGGGGTTAAAATCAAAGGACAAGTTTACAAAGTTAAAGCGACGCAATGGCCTGGTTATCTTTTTAGAGGATCCCAAAGTATTTATAGAAAGGTTGGGGGGAAAATTTAAAAGGGAAATTTGAAGAAATGGCGGGTCTAAAGGTGAACATAGAAAAAACTAAAATGCTTACTAAAAATATTGATTCTTGGAAGAATGGGAACTTATAGAAATTTAGGATATTAGTGGAAAAGAAACTAAAGTATTTGGGTGTGTGGATTACTAAACGTTGTACACAGCTGTTTGAAAATAACTATAAAAAGACCTGGTCTGAAATCCAAAATGAATAAAATCGTGGGGGAAAACTGAAATTATCATTATTAGGCCGAATAGGGGTGTGAAAATGAATGTCCTTAAAATGAATTTTTTATTTAAAATATTCCAGTAATCATAAATGAGAACTGTTTTAAAATCAAAAAGAAATTTTAAAAATTTATGGGGGGGAAAAAGACCAAGGATTAATTGGAAAGTATTAAAGGATAAGAAAGAAAAAGGGGGGAGTGTCTCCCCCACTTAAAATTGTATTATCAGGCAGCATGCCTAACGTGGATTTCGGAATGGATAACTTTAAAAATAGAGCGATTACTGAAATTAGAAGGAGCAGACAATGTATTTGGCTGGGATGCGTACCTGTGGTATGGGAAAGATAAAGTGGATAGAGATTTTATAAATCATTATATTGGAGATCCCTATTATTGATTTGGAAAAAATTTAAAAAAAAAACATATTTGAAAATGCCACAGTGGGTTTCTCCACATGAAGTTTATTTTGGGAAAAAGGAAATCTACAGGAGAAAAGGATTTGTTACAAAGATTGTATAATTGAAGGATACTAATATTTTTAAAACAAAAAGTTAAAGAAAGTGGTTTCCCCCCTCAGTGGTTTTTGTACTTGCAACTGACAGAATTCAAAATGGATATGAAATTGGAAGGCTTCCTTTCAAAAAAAAGATATGAATGATTTTGAAAAAGCTATCTTAGAGAATAAAATCATTTAACGTCTAAAATTTATACTTTTCTTTTGAACCCAAACTTGGAGGAGGAAACAATAAAGAAACAATGATTGGATGGTCCCAAAATATAGGAAGAACTATTAAACTTGAAGATTGGCAAAAAAGTTGGAAAAGGACACAGAAATTTACTCTCGCCCAAGATTTGAAAGAGAACTATTTAAAGATGCTTTATCAATGGTATTTAAGTCCACATAAATTACTAAAATGTATAATACCAATAAGAAAATTTGCTGGAAATGTAATCAGGAAGAAGGGACTTTTTTATATGTGGTGGACGTGTCATAAAACAAAAAGTTTTGGAAAAATATTCACAAAACGATAGAAGAAATGCTTGGGATAAACATACAATTGACGCCAGAATTATATCTGCTGAACATTATTTCAGATAATCAACAATTGATGGTGGAAAGTGGGAAAATATTTTATATGGTCACATCTGCCAGAATTTTTTGCAAGATATTGGGAAAAATTTGCAAAATGGAAATAGATGAATGGTTACTAAACTTGATGAATTGAAAATGTATGACCAACTTATCAAAATACAAAGATGCAATGAACACTTATGATACAGAATGGGAATTGGTAACAAATTTTCTACAAAAAAGATATGATCTGACGGTGATTATATAATAATTTGTAAGTGTTTTTTTTTTTTTAAAAAATTTAAAATTTAAAGGGGCATGGATTAATGGAAAGTTACTACCCTAATGGAATTGAATGGGGGTACTAGTGATGGAGATGTGGTACTTAGGTGGTCTGACTGTTTTTAAAGGGAAAAATTTGATTTTTGTTTTATGCAATTTAAAATATTATAATTTGTAATTGTAAAACAGAGGGGCAAAAATTTGATTTCAAATAAACCAGAAAGGGATAAGTGGGAAGTGATAAAAATTGATACAGTGGGATATATATTAATAAAAAAATTTACAGGTTTTACTTTACTGGGACAGCAGTTAAAGGTTGTGCTTAATTTTTTTGTTATTGATTTATACTTTTATTGTTTTATATCTTACTGTTTTTTTTATTTGTAATTAATTTTATAAAAATTAAAGTAAAAAAAATTAATTGGATGGCAGCTCAAATTCAGTCTGCAGACTGCGAGAGGTAAGTTGGAATGTTCTCTGATGTAAATAATTGCTGCATTCATGTTCTGTTTGGGAGCCTTCTCATAGTATTGGGTCGGCCACTGCAGAAACAAAACGCTGCTATAGAACGACTTTTCAGTTTGATTCAGTAGGGCAACAAAGGTTCTTAATCATCCACACAAGAAAAATCTTTAGCACTGCCTAATCCTTGAACTGTTCATCTTCCACATACTGGGAGGCTTCTGCTGATGTGGGGAAGCTTTCAAATCTGTGTTGTTAAGTGGTACACATTTAGGAAGGACATGTCTGCTCCACTTATGATTTCTGTATGATGGAATTGGCTCTTATTATTATTTTACTCATTTATATCCCACCTTTTCTCCAGTATTGGAATTCAAGATGGCTTAGGCCCTTTCTGCACAAGGCTTATACACCGCAGTAGCACTGTATTGTTGCTTTTACATCTGCACGTTAAACTGGTTTGACATCATTCTGTCCTCCGTGGTTCCACACGAGTTGAGGTCTTAGCATGGTTAACACTGATGTTAAATTGATGTATTGTAAAAACAGAAAAACTCTGATGTAATCCACCCAAACTGTTTCTGCTGTGTTTTTTCCTACATGCAGAAGTGTTACACTGATTCACACACTTGTCCTAAAACGCAGCAATGGTTTCTACAACATTTTTTTTTAAATTGACCAATCAGCAGCAGCGGGGTGGAGCGAGGGAAAGGAATAGGAGTTCCATGAGAATTGACGATGCTGAAGATACAAACGATTTTCTCTGTTGTACTTCAACAGAAACCAGAGGGCGTGCAGACAGGAATTGGGGTAAGTCGGAGTAAAACACACCGATCATGACACGCGGTGAAACGCTCCTCCATTCTAGTGCGGAAATGGCCTTAGTGGCCAAGACAAGGGCCATTTCCACACTACACTGTTATAATGCTATTATTCCACTTTCAGCATCCTGTGGAATTCTGGGGCTTGTAGTTTCCTAAGAGCTCTCTGGCTGCGAATTCTAAATGTTCCTCCCTAAACTGCAAACCCCAGGATTCCACAGGATGTTGAAAACGGAATAATAGCACTATAACCGTCTAGTGTGGAAATGGCCAAGGATGGCACGAGCATCAGGTTTTAATGCTGATTAAAGATTTTTCTTTTATTACTTACTTTGAGCTTCTGAAACGATCAATCACAAAATGACAACAAGAGTTATGATTTGTTGCGTTGTTGACTGAATAGCAAGGCTTCAAATGCTTTTCTTTAAACAAGTCCCAGCTGACTTACTGATCCCAACTGAAAAAATTTCACCCTACAACCTGCAGGTTCATACATGAAAAACACTAATGAGTTTGAAATATACATTTCATCACTGTGGAGAACTGACTAATTTGTTTCGACAGATAAGGAATGCTAGGAACTTTAATTTAATTTTTGTTTTTGTAGTGATGGTGGAGAATGCTTTTTCTCCAGAAATATATGGGAATAGATTTACTTGCTGCCAGCAATAGAAAAAGAACCTAAGTTATGACCAAACAAATACACACTAGATGCAATTGTACAAATACAGTGTTAGGGCCAAATGCAACAGTCTCAAGCTACATTTCAGTGAAACGTGTAAGTACCACTCTAAGTTTAATGGAATACTTGAAAAGAAGTTTGCTATGTCTATCTCTCCATGTTGGTAAGACTCTCCTAGTTTACATGGCGGCAGAAGAGGGCAGTTGTGTTCTAGAGAGCCACCATTTTAACCTTCCAATATGCATTGGGACAATGCTAACTGGTCATTGTGGAAAATTAAAAGGGCTGCTTCTGGATGCATACATTTTCCGAGAGAGGAGGGTCAGTGGGATGGGGTCAGTGGAAGCCACTAACAAGGTCCTGAGACTTGGCAGCCACCAACAGATTCCCATGCGCTGATACTGGACCTGATCCCAAGTTTTGAAAAGTTACTTTGGACTACAGCTCCCAGGAACCTCCAGCCATAATGGTGACATTAGTACCTACTTACCTGCCTATTGATTCATTTACTTATTTAATATACCACCTTTATTCCAATATGCTACTCAAGACAGCTTACATTTGAGGTTAAAACAGAAAATAGTTAAAACAATAAATGGTACAAAAGTTTTTTTGGCAAAAAACATCTTTATGGAATACTACTCCCAGAAATCTCCACAGCCAGCATGGCCAAGTTACTTTGTTGGATCACAACTCCCAGAACTCATCCAGCATGACCACATCCATGAGGACTGACTGGGGGAGGTGGGTCCTGGAAGACATCCAAAAATAATTTTCCTGGGTTCGCACATTTTCCTTTCTCTTTCTCTCTATTGACACGCACAATCTGGGAGACTGCTCAGGCATAATGTTTGGATTGGCACTTGAGTGGTAAATCTCTTCAAAGAACTTCTACACATTTTTCTGTAATTCCTAGGACAACCTTGTAAGGAATGTAAAGCTTTTTTACGTGCAGGTTGGATGGCCCATGTGAATAGTGATGCTAATCATACGGTCCATTGGCAATGTGCTGGCTTATGCCATCTGGGATCTACCATGCTGAATGTAGGCCATCAGCCATGTCCACAAGGAGCACCATCCTGTGCTTGCTGCCCACCTGGCACTGCAAAAATTGGAATGTGTGAGTTCTCAAGCATCACCTGGCAGGCAACATACCGTGTCTGGGCGGCTGTGTTTGGTCTCATAAGTCAGAAATTTGTGTGGGCTTGTTCTCATTCTTTTTGTTTCTGATGCTCAAGGGTGAGTGCCATTGCCTGTGCAGCCAAAACGATACCACCCACACACAACAGAGACACATTGGCAGGCTCGGGGCAACGCCACAATCTGCCAAAGCGCAAAACCTCAGGGCTCTTAGGAAGGATTAAAGTTGTCACCTTCTCCATGATGTTTAAACCAGCCTTAACATGTGCATTTGAGGGATGTCAGGGGAAAGTTCAGACCTCCCTCGGCAACTAGATGTCTGGCTCCCTGGGCCAAACATTAATTTTTAGAGGTATTGATTTTCAGCTACGAGGCTTATGCCTGAAATATCTTTCCCACAAAACAGATCAGTTTTATATTAGTTTAACATTCATGTGATTCCATACTCTCCAATATTTCACAGGTAAAAACTGGGACATGCATGGCCAAACAGTTTGCTTTTGCCTGAGCCTGCTGGGAGGGCAAGATTTCACCCCTCCTCTCCTCTCCCCTTTGCTGAGTTAATTAAGTGCAAACTGCTTCTGAACTTTGAATTCAGTTTCCAGCAAGCTGAAGGCAAACAGGGAAAGAGGGAGGAAAGAGAGAAACTGGGACATTGTAAAAGCATCTGGAAAAGGGGGGTGACACAGGATTAATTGGGGCTGTTCCTGCCAAATCAGAACAGTTGGAAGGTATGGGATCGTTTTGCCTTTACTGTAGAAAAGTTTCCTTTTTCATCCATAAACCCTGGAATCAACCACTCAGCAGAGTCGCTGCAGGGACTCTGGGTGATATAGTTAAAAAAAAATCAACCTTTGCAGTCTCTACAATGCCCTAATTTAGTAGTGGTCTCTTCCACCCTCACTCTTTTAAGAAATCTCTAACTTCCATTTTGGGAAGAAAGACCTTGGAAGTTCTCAAGAACCTTTTAGCCTCTTTTAGCACTACAGCTTACCAAAATAAGTGTCAAACACATGCTGCTTTCCTCTCTTCAGCTTTAAAGGAAAGCATTTTTGCTGCCTAATTATATGTAACAAAAATGCTTATCTCCCCACTATACTTACAAACAAGGGAACCCACTTTTACCACGGTTTGAGATCAACAACACGGCAGCACAAAAAACACAAAAATGTTAATTAGTATAGAGGCTATTTTATAATCACCACATGGAAGCCAAGCTGCCCAATTGCACTATAATTTGCAAATCCCTTTTGTATTTTTAGTTCATTCAAAACATACATTGAATAAGGTAGAGCGGAACTCTCCAAGATACACCAGGCTTCTTTAATATACCTTCCTGAATGTCCACATGATAATTTTCTGCTTATACGTTCTTAATTACTAGGACACATCATTTTGAAAGAAGGAGAACTTGGGATGATAGAACCCCTTTTAAGATTTTAGCTATGAAAAACTGTTCCTGAAAGCAATGGATAACAAACAGCCTACAATTTGTCACTGGAAAGCCTTTTAAATCATCATCTGCTGTAATGTCCTGGGTTAATTCCATTAATTATCACACTTTGTTTGCTTACTCCCCCTTCCCAAACAAACAATACACCTCATGTTCTAATCACTCTACTACACTCTAGTATTATATCTGTTGTCTGCACTGTTCTCATGGGCCTTTTTTTGGTGGGGGCAATTTTTATAAAGTAAAACACAATTGTAGCACAGTCCTCTCTAGCTAGGACAAGCAGAACACTAGTGAAGCTTCCAAGAGCTTCTGCACTTTCAGTTAAAAGTTTCCCATTGGTAGGTGCTCCCTGTTTAATTGCTTCCTGTTGAGCAAGTTTGGAGAATTAGTGATGAATAGCTTGCCAATTGCACTTTGAATAATCTCTCTGTTCTGTTCTGTTGTGCAGGGGAATGCTTAAATTATTGTATTCCTCTCATTTTCCCTTTTCTTCTCATATAAAATAGCTATAATTCATTATAATAATTGAGCATAAAATAACAAACAATTAAAAATAAAGGATCTATCATCATCAGTTGTCAACACAAAATATTAGTTTAAGTCAACCCTGCATAATGCATTGATTCAAAATTTTAAAAAAGTGGAATGTCTTTATTATCAAAGCAGATTGTTCTTTGTGAATCCAATATGATTACAAGAGGACATCATTAACACCACCCCCAAATGCTGTCATTTTTAATAATCTGACATACAAATACAAAATCTAGCTTTCCTATGTTTGGAATGGAAACATCATATATATGCGAGTGATCAAAATTAATTTGATGACATACATAGTTAAGAGAATACACTCAAACATAACAACATGTCAGGTTATCCAGAGACAGCTCACTGCTACTCATCCTGAATGTAGTAATTTTAATAGCAATTTCTTTGAACGATTCACATTAGAGCTGTAATGTATGAGCATATTTTAGAAGATAACATCAAAGGAGTGAATAGAAGCAACAACTGTACATACATTTACCTGGGAATAAATCTCACTGAATTTCATGCATCACACTTTTGAACAGGGGCATACTCTGCTTTAAATGTAGCAGTTCAGTGGATATTTTGTTCTAAGCCTTGCTGACATTTCTTTTCTCTTGCTTTAAGGGAGCCCAATTGATTCATTTTGCATATAGATTCCAGCCACTCATACTAATATACATTTTAAAATGGCCTTTCAAAAAAGGTAAGAGAAGTCCTTCAGGGGGTTTCATTCTTTTAAAAAATGTATTAAAATTGGAACCTGAAAATATTTTGCATTACGTCCACAGAACATTCAGTCTTTCATCTCCTACCAGGACCGAACTCTGTACCCATTATCTGTACTCTACATTTTGGAGGAGCAAAGTACAGTCAGCCCTCCACGTTTGCGGGTTTCACTTTTACAGATTTGATTATTCACGGATTATTTGCTGCCACCTCCGCTGCCTCCCTATGACATTTTTAATAGGGATGGAAAGCCTCGTGAGACTGAGAAATTGCAAATGAGACCTCTAAGTTCCTCTTAAAAATGGTGTGAGGCAGCAGTGGAGGTGGCAGTAAGCCTCACCAGACAACCACTTCTGCCTTGTGAAGTAACCCTGATGCCTCAAAGGAATCCATGGTGGGTTGAACATGGTGTTCATACTTTTTTGTGAGTTAAATATGGTTTGAGAGAGTTATTCACCGTTTTTCCACTTTCACAGGGGTCCTGTGCCCCCAACGCTAGCGAACATGGAGGGATGACCGTATAGCAGAACTTGGAGACATTATTCTTTTGGATTAGAGTTCCCAGAATGCCCCAGCCAGCGTGGCCACTGGGGAATTCTGGGAGTTGGAATGCAACAAGTAATATTTTCAGCCTTGGAACTCTCAGTGCATTAAGCAGAATTCTCCTGGGTCCCAAGAGAGTCACACAATCTTGGAGAGTGAGTTCTGTTTTCTAGCATTCATGATATGACTTATATCAGCCTCTGAGCTTCTAGCATTCTGGCCGATTAAGATTTTCATACCTTCCAACATTTCACAGAGGAAAATCAAGATACATGTGGCCAAGTAATATAAGTGTGTTGTCAAGATGGCAGAAATTATCAATGAGGAACACATAAGCTAGGAGAAGCTGCAGCAGTTTGTTTTTTTTCTGAGTTTATTTACTGAGAAAGGCAAGATTCTGTCCCTCTTCTCTTTCTGAGTTGAGTGCAAATTACTTTGCACATTGAACTTAGTTTATAGCAACTGAAGTAAGCTGGAGATAAAGGAGGAAAGTGGGAGGAAAAGAAAGAAACTGGGGCATTTTAAAAGCAGCTGAGAAAGTGGTGTGACAGAAGATTAAATGGGACTGGCCTTGCCAAATCAGCCATCTCACTTGCTCCTATTTGGAGATGGCTCTTTGTGTGGCTATCTTTTGTAGCCCGGCTTCTAGTTATCCTTTGGCTGAAGGTCAAGACTAGCTTGGAAAAAGTTTTTTTTTGGTCTACCACTCACAGAAACTTTAAATCACTGGTCCTGCTGGCTGGGCGACTGTGAGAGCTGAGAGTTCTGATTTTAAAAAGTACCTTTTCCATGCTCAGCACCATAGATCTTCTGCAAGCTAAGTGTGGGGAAGAGAAGCAGCTAGCTTACAGCTGATCGGAACAATTCTCCATCGAGGTGATTATCTTCTACTCTGATGGGCAGTGGCTCTCCAGCATGTCAGAAAGAAAGAGGTCTTTTCAATAAACATATATGCCTAGGCTTAGAAACAAATGAACAGCCCTCCATCCTTCCCAACTGCCACTGCAGAGAGAAGAGGCAGGGACAGCTCAATCATGCCCAGGATCTCCCTCCATCCCAACCGCCACTGCTCTAGCCTCAGACGAAGAGAAGAACCAGCTTCTGCTGGGCTTGATCCCCTCCCCAACTGCCATCTTCTGTCCTTGTGTTTCATGTCTTTATTGTAAACCTGATGGCTGGGAACTGTTTTTTGGTCATTCTTTTTCTTGTAAAGCACCATGTACAGTGATGGTGCTATATAAATAAATGATGATGATGATGATAAGAATAGTAAGAATAAAAAAATAGCTGCTATTGAGGGCCCTTTCACACTCCACAGTTATAGTGCTATGATTCCACTGTAACTGCTACAGCTGCATCCTATGGAATCCTGGGGTTTGTAGTTCAGGCCCTATCTAACAGAATTCTAAGTACTCCTTACTAAAATGCACATCCCAGGATTCCATAGGATGTTGGTATGGCAGTCTAAGGAAAATCATAATGATATAAACTGAGTAGTACGAAAGAACATCAGACCTTTTAACTAGAAACGGCAGGGACTGAATCTGGAATCTTTTGTATGTAAAATTGAGCAACGAGTGCAATCTCTCCCCATATTTAGCAGCTGTGCTCCCCTAGTGGGCTGTATTCTCTGCCCCCGGGTGCTTTGGCTCTGACCCTTCATTTTGCAGAACTCCACGGAGATCCAGTTTGCCATTTTTTTTTTTAAAGTTGGCTAGTGAACAACATTCATATGAATATATCTCCACTGCTCCCTCCCCAGGCCAAAATTCCCAGGATATTAGCAATGGTAATTTTTGTTTGTTTTTTTGGTACAAACAGGAGTAAGGCTTGCAACACTGTTGTGGGCTCTGGAAACTGTTTCCCATTTTATTGTTTGTATAAATAGTTTACTTTAACATCTGTTCCTTCAGTGTGTATTGTTTTTGTGAAAGAAAACTCCTGGAGCCAAATTCCGCTTTTGATTCATAAACACTTGCCTAAGACAAGCCAATGGGGGATCCAAACACATGTCAGCAAACTCGTCTTCCAAAACTCAAGCAATTCATTATTTTCATTCTCTGGCTTAAACTGAAGAACAAGAAGAAAAAATGTTCCCCATCTAATTATATTAAATAGTGGTTAAGTGGCTATAATTAAGATGAGCTGTATTAAATCATTGTGGATTCCTTCTCAGTATTCATACAAACAGTGCCAACCTCATTTACTGACAAACAAGTCATTCTCAAATTATGTTAGCATTAATGGATGCTGTTATGAGTTTATTTTATGAATCAGAGCTTAAATGCTTTGGAGAGAATTGTTTCAATGAAAAAGAAACATTGCCAAAACCACCACTGATTTCCATGGATCTTGATTTCCCTCCCCCTCAATAATATGATTCATTAGGCCCAAAGTGAATGGATTTTGTACCAGGAAATCAGGAACAAAGGGGTGACAGTACACACAATATAGGGCAGGAGAACGGCTAAGTTGAACACAAGCACACTAGCCATGTGGTTGACCCACTGGAGCTTGGTAAACTTCTTCCTTTTGCTGCCTCTCTAGGACAGCAAAAATAGTATTACTTCTGCTTCACCTATTAAGTGGTAAGGGAAGATCTGCAACAGAATGTTGCAGTATATATTCACCATCAAACCCTGGCAACATTCCCTAGCAGAAGCGCTGTCGGTCCAGTTTTCCTTTGAGATATTATAAGTAACTTGCATATTTACCTGGTGTTGCGCAGGATTTTATTTTCTCATAGGTAACACTTGTTAGGAATACCCTAGGAATTACTTTACCTTACTTTAGGAATTAGATGTGGTTGAAATGCACAGGTTTGAGACCCTGTGTCTCTAATTCCCCAAACTGTGTTGTCCAGTACCTGTAACTTTTCCTCACAGTTCCCAATCCAATCTGTATTCAGAGTTGTCAGCATACAGAAGTTTGGTTTCTGAGGGAATACACTGTCCTCCTCCTCCTTGCTGCTAGGCCTCATCTCCATAGCAACTGGCCTGAGGCCCAAGAGGTCTCTGGCTGAGAATTCTAAAGGCCCCTCACTAAAATGCCAAACCCAGGATTCCATAGAATCTTCACAGGCAGCCAATCATATGAGGTCTTCTCGCCTGACACAGCCAATCATACGAGGTCTTTGCCTGCCTGATACAGACAAACTCAGAAACTTTCATATAGTAGATGTAAGTCAGACTAACTTTTCTAGTCTCTAAGGTGCCACTGGAGTCCTTTGCTGGAATCTCAGTGGTGCACTGTGCCATAGTATACCCCAGTTGTGAGAGCCAGTGTGGTGTAGTGGTCTGAATGTTGACCTATGATTTGGGTGGCCGAGGCTTGATTTCCTGCTTGACCACGGAAACCCACTGGGTGACCTTGGGTGTGTCACATACTCTTAGCCCCAGAATACCCCATGATAGGCTCGCCTTAGGGTTGCCTTAAGTAGGAAAAGGCTTGAAGACACAGAACGATACCTTTGTTAAAGAAGTTGGTGTAGTGTTACCTCTTTAAGAGAAATTTTGATACCAGAAGCAGAAAAGAACATGGAAAGAACAGGGAGAGGTTAGGTAAGCCTAAACAAAAAACACTCTGAATTTTCTAGAGACCACTTGGAAGTTTCTTCCAAAACACATGCAAGGATGGCTTTTTCTTTCACCAGCCTCCAGTTTTCTTATGATTTCCTTTTGATAGACAGTTTTATATATGCTTTTCTAACATGTTGGTGGTAGCTGGTGAGGCAGGCTTACATGCTTTCCACACTACACTGTTACAGTGCTATTTTTCCACTTTCAACCTCCTATGGAATTCTGGGCTTTGCAGTTTAGCGAGGGGCATTTAAAATTCTCAGCCAGAGAGCTCTTTGGCCTCAGTAAGCCACAAACTCTAGAATTCCACAGGATGTTGAAAGTGAAAGAATAGCACTATAACAGTGTAGTGCGGAAAGGCCCTCCGCTTGCTGTTCAGGTCTCCTCAGTAAGAGCAGCTGGTGCCTGAGGCAGCTGCTGTTTATCTTGCCTATTGTAGGCAGGCACATACAGCTACAACAGAATTAGCTAGAGCAGGATTCTTGTCTAGCCAGGAAGCAACCACAACTTGGTGGGATAGCTTGTACTTTGCATACCAAAGGTCCCAGGTAAACCGTAGCCATTTCCAATTGAAAGGACCAGTGAATGATAAAAGACTCAGACCATTTCTGCAGTAGACTGTTATAGTGCTATTATTCCACTTTCAACATTCTGTGGAATCCTGGGGTTTGTAGTTTAGGGAGGGGCATTTAGAATTCTCAGCCAGAAGAGCTCTTTGGCCTCAGGAAACTACAAACCTCGGAATTCCACAAGATGTTAAAATTGGAATCATAGCACTCTAATAGTGTAGTGTGGAAATGGCCTCAGTGTCTTAAGAGTGGGCAGAACAGACAAACAGGTGCCAATTCACTGGATCTGGTATAAAGCAGGTTTTACTTTCTTACTTTTACTTTCAAAAAGCACAACATTCAGCATGTTTGTGGGAAATCTGATGCACTTAATTTTTAAAAAGATATATTAGTGCTGCTTTTACACATTGGCTATTTTAAATTTATTTCAAAGTATTAGATTTTTAATTTTTTAAATAAAATTGGTGCAATAAAATAAGGGAGAGATATGAATTCCAGTGACAGATATATCCATCTACAACCCCCTTCTCCCCACCAGAATACTGCTGAAACGTAAAAAAACTACATGCCAGACATACTAGACTATGCCATTCTGATACAATCTGGGTACCTAGTCAGTTGCCTTAATATATTAGTACTATAGCAATATTAGTTTTTTTAAAAAAACAGACATGATTTGTAATGCCTTGCTCTGCTTCCTGTCGACTTTAGAACTGGTCTTGCTCTTTCCTCCAATAGACACAGCCAGGAGCCAAGAACCTCCTTAGGAAAAATGATGTAGTTCACACTAATAATCTTTCAGTGAAATTGACTAAGTACACAGATTTTATCAGAACAGCATCCTGGAATATAGTGAGTCAGAAAGACAAAAGAATTCTTGGACACCAGGGCCAAAAATCAAATTGTTATTTCAAGCTCATTGATACAAATGGGAACTTGGTAAGTCAACACTTATGTAAGTTGCCTTGACTGCATGGATGTATTCTACTTGGATTTAGGCCCAGTTCTGGGGACAGGGGAAGATTTTTGAATAATCTTGGTAGCCGCTGTAATTAAAGCAAAGTAGCCAGTAGTTCAGACCAGACTCTCCAAACTTGGTTCTCCCTAGACTACATCTCCAAAGGGAGAGTACTGGGAGTTGTAGTCTAGGACATCTGGCAGACACCAGGTTAAGGAAAACTTGCATAAAGAAGTAGCTAACACTGCATACCTTCCTTGCCTAGCAGCAAGGAGTATTAGCTGCATACCTTGCAGCTAATACTGCATACTTGTTCCAATTTAGCTGGAACAGTCCCAGTTAATCCTCTGTCGCCCTATTTTTTTAGCTGCTTTTAAAACGCCCCAATTTTTCCCTCCTCCCCCCACTTTTCTCCTTTGTCTTCAGCTTACTTCAGCTGCTATAAACTGAGTTGAAATTGTAAAAGCAGCATGCACTCTACTCAGCAGAAAGAAGGAGACAGGAATCTTGCCCTTCCCTGTAGACTCTGGCAAAAGCAAACTGCTGTAGCCTCTCCTAGCTTGTGTGCTCTTCCTCATTAATAATTTTTTGCCACCTTGATCATACTCTGATGTTGCTTGGCCACGTGTGTCCCAGTTTTTATCTGTAAAATGCTGGAAGGTATGATAGAGTTGTTGTACCATAGGATTTTACATTTCATATTTCACGGGACATATTATATATTCTAGGTTTTTTGTATACAGATTTATTTATGGAACTTGCTATGGCTTGTGGCTAACACAGATAAAGACTATTGCATCATATCATATCAAAATCTTGTATATCTGTCTTATTAAACCCTTGTTCCCAGCTGTGAGAGTTCTGTGCATTGCCATGAACTCATCAGTGGTGGAGCTTGGAGTGTGTGGAGCGGGGGGCGGGGCTATGGTGTAAGGGGCGTGGCCATTGTGCACAGGGGCGTGGCTGCGGTGCATGGGAGCGTGGCCAGTGCATGTGGAGGCATGGCTACGGGCCGGGACACCCCAAAAATATTTCCGCCCAGGGCAAATCATCTCCCCTGCCCCCACCTTCCTATGTGACTGGAACTCAGCAGAGGAAAGATGGGATAGAAGTGAAATGAAATAAATGAAGTATTTCTCTATTCACAGGCATACACAACTTTACCATTTTCAAATCTGCACTCCTTGAAATGAGGGTAATAATGTGCTGATTTAAATAAATCCTATATTCTTGGCAGTTGTAAACTCAAGACTGTCCCACCATCTATGAAGTCACTTTGGGAATTACTGCTTCTTATTTCATTATTTATCTCTTAAATATTAATTTATTTAAACTTTCTTTTGATTTCTAACCTTATATCGTTAGTTAATGTCCTATTCTTACACCTACAAGCTTCTGCAGTCATAACAATTCAATCTGCTCTTTGGCATTACCTCTTCTGATATACTTTCTCTGTCCCACTTCTCATCTTCCCACAATCAAAACATAGAAAGGGCTGTGGTGCGGTAGCAGGGCAAATGCTTTGTGTGTAGGAGGTCCCGGGTTCTACTCTGGTCATCTCAAGACTGACAAATATTGCAGCCTGGAAACCCACTGCCTGTCAGTGTAGGTAATACAGAGCAATAGTTTGACTTGATATAAGGCTAGGGTTGCCAGATCTCCAGTTTTCACGGGTGCGAATTCTCCACTTTTGGTGGGTCCAGCTTCAGGCAATAAGAAAGGACTGTATCAATAGCTCTACTTCTTTCTAAGAGAGTGGCAGTTTCGACAATTTGCAAAGGCTCAACGGCCTTCTGCCTTCCCACCCAGTCAGCCTGGCATCATGGCTCACTCTCTACTCTGCTATTCATCCACCTTTGGGCTAGGAGAAAATAGGTTACATTAAATGTTCCTTATCCTATCTCCCTAAGAAAGTATGAAGGAACAATCTCCTCATTTCACCTTGATCTCAGAAGAGCCCCTTAGCAAAGATTAATTTCCAAATTGGAAAATACTTTTTCTCTCTTTCTCTCTCCCCCCGCCACCCTTTGGTTGGATGACAAGCTGTGAGCAACAGTGAATGGCACTTAGTGCAGAACTTGGAGACATCAACAGGTATCTCAAGTTCTGGTCTGAAAATCTCAGGGGTTAGGGTGATTCTGAACTTGCAAACCTAACTAAGGCAGTTTCCTAAGCCCACCGTTCTTTAACCTTTCTGCTCATTCAGTGGAAGCTAACCTATTTTCTCACAATCATTCTATTTAATACAATGAAGAAATGTTTATGCAGAGCTCTAGTCTTTCTTTAAAATGTTTGTATTATAGAAAGTCACACTAGATTGAACCATGCAATGACATTAAACCATGCCATTCTAAAACACTAGGTTTCCATCTTTACAAACCACCTTTCAGCCTTACCTGTGACATGGGATACAATTTTTAAAGTTTTTTTTTAGTGTGTCCATCTACATTAAAAGGGTCTGTATGCATTTCTTTTTTTCTTACTTTCTAACCCTGTGAGCACAAATACAGCTCCACTGGATCTGACCAGCCACTCTGTTTCCCACAGTGTCCTGCCAGATGTTCAAACAAGACAAAAAGGTAACATTCCTCCAAAACTGCAGTTTTCCTCTCATCCAAGTGGCATTCAGAGGTAATTGAACCAGGAAGTCCCATGTGGCCAATGGCATCTGATAAACCTCTTCTCTTGACCTTGCTTAATGCAGTGTTAAAGCCAACAAAACTTGTGGACCTTACCCCTACTTTAGATAGCTATTTCCATTCTGAATCTACCACCAAATCAATACTACCCCAAGTTGTATTGTTATAAATCTTCCACATTACTTCAATGTCTTAGCCTGATCTCTGGAAACATGTAATAGGCAAAAACTACCGAACACTGCAAATGTTCTCTTACACATCTGTTGGTGTTCTTCTGTTGGTTTATGTTGTTCTCTTCTCTTTTACTTGTACCATATTAGTAAAATAAAACCTAAAAAGAAGGAAGGAATCCGCCACAGCTATCTGGCCTATTCTTTTCCTTGTCTATGAAAACAACATCACCAACCAACTAATAAGCAAAATGGAAGTAGCACAACAGATGCCAGCCATCTAAAGTTGGCTTGCAAAGTAGTCACAAGTCAGGATCCACCTACTGGAACAATTTTCTAGAGTTAATTTTATGATGCTGAATAGCAGCCATCCCCAACTTGGTGACCTCTAGATGTCTTGAAATCCTAAAGACCGAGCCAGGACAACCTATGATAATCGGAACTCCTGGGAGCTGCAGTCCAAACCATCTGGAGGGCTCCAAGTTGGAGAAGGCTGTCCAAGAATATCTTCAGATGAAATAGTAAAATGAATGAAATGGGTTCTGAGCCATCTCTTCTCCAAGCTAGTCATTTCTTTCTTCTGCAGAACCTTCTCTGGTGTGTACCATCCAGGCTTCCCTAAACAGCTCAGGCCAACCTTCAGGATTTCTTACCACAGAGGGAAGTAAAGTAATCCATAAATGACTTCCTTACCTTGACATGTAGTGTGATCAGTTGCCTCATACCCAGCCGCACACTGTATCCGTGAAGCTGTGTTATCTGGAGGTGTCCGCCGAATGATGGGATTACCATTTCGGCCATTATTGGCTTCAGATGCTGTTCCTTCTTGACCATTATTAACAATGATCTGAGCTGTTCTGGGTAGACAGAGGTATCCTCCGAAATGGTTCACACATTTCATCCCACCTTTACATGCATCAGGCACGATTTCGCATTCATCAATATCTGTGGTTGGTAACAAGAAGATGGGCATCACAATGGGAACTTTGTAGGTATTCTACGAATATGTGTTGTCTTAAGCAAATTGAATATGTAACATTCATCAGTGACCTAGCTCTGTACTATATTTCTTAAGAGAGATATCTTGCTAGGCATGTAATGCACATGTAACAATCTACACTGCGAAAATTCAGATTTAGTATTTATTTATCAGTTACATTTATGTTCTATTTCTCTTCCAGTCATATCAAGAAGGAGTACATGGTTCTCCTACTCTACATTTTACCTTCACAGCAATACTGGCTGAGAAAGTGTGATAGGCTCAAGGTCACCAGCAAATTTTGTGGATCAGTGGGGACTACAACCTAGATTTTCCAAATTCCAGTGTGTGATAAAGTGACAACACTACTGGAAATATAGGAACAGATTTTTCTAGTCTCTGTAACATTCCTGATCTGCCCACTGGTGAAGGAAAGAGACTACTGAAATCTGTGCTTTTAACAGAAGGTATCTATTCCAAACATCATTACCTCCACTTTGACTATCCTTATGCTACCTTCTATGTGTTGGTAAAATCAAATTTTCTCAATTTAAGAACTGGGAAACCAAAAAGTTACATCATTTGCAAGCTTTATTGACAGGACAATGTAAATTATGGGGCTCATATGAAACAAGAATTGGGTAATGTCTTTGTTTCTTGCTTTCAGGTCTACCAGGTTTTACATTTTATATCCCATCTTGAAGCATTATGCGTTAGATCAATTTGAATCACTGGTATTTCAAAGCAGCTCTGGATCTGCTGGTTTAACCTCAAAGCTATACTCTGCCTTGATTCACAATACAGTTGTTCCTCCACTTTCATGAGGGTTCAGGGCACAGAACCCTTGTGAAAATGGAAAAATTAGAATAACTCCCCTTGCTCCCCCCATTCCCTCCTGGGGCTCCTCCTTTCCTGGTCCCACACAAAAGAGAAGGGAATGGGGGTGGGGAAAAACTCACACCAGCCTTCTTTCGCCCTCTGGAGCTCCCCCTACCCTTCCTATGCATTTTGCCCCAGTGCTGAGAACTTGGGCGAACGTTCTCCCCTGTCCTTTCCGTTTTGCCTTGGCATGAGTTCTCTGCATCAGGGCAAAATGCATAGGAATGACAGGGAGAGCTCTAGAGGGAGGAACGGAAGTCTCAAGCAAGCTTTCTCTCACATCCCTTTCCCTTCCCTTTTGCATGCGAAAGGGGAAGGAGGGAGCTCCAGACCGGGGGGGGGAAGGAAGGCTTGCGCAAGCCTTCCGCCGCCTCCTTTCCCTTCCGTTTTGCATGGGAAGGGAAAAGAGGGAGCTTCAGAGGGTGGAAAAGAAAGCTCGTGCTAGCTTTCCTCCAATCCCTTCCCATTCCATTTTGCATGGGAAGGTGAGGGAGAAAAGCCCAGGGGCAAGAAAAGAAGGCTCGCATGTTTCCCCCACCCCCCATTCCCTTCTGTTTTGCCTCGGCATGAGTTCTTTGCACTGGGGCAAAATGTATGGGAATGGGAGGAGGAGAATGAGGGGAGGCACATACACTCATGAATAATCAAATTCACAAGCGTCAAACCGCAAATGTGGAGGGAAAATTGTACTTGTGGTAATGTAATGGGCTCAAAACTGGTCTGGGGAAAAAAAAACTAGGGTTGTAATAGAAGATGATTGATGGTTGTCATGATGGAAAGCCTTTCCGTTAACACTGATTTCAGCTAAAATGTGTGTGCGTGCGTGCCTTTAAGATATATGAAAAATATTTTAAAATAAATTATCAGTGGTATAATATTCCACTGAAACTCAGTTATATGAATGAATAAATATCTGCCAAATATTGGAGAAACTTTCATATGTGGTAGTGCTGTTCAATTATTTTGGCTGGAAGTTTTCAATAAAGGCAACAATAACTTAAAAAAAAAAGCACTTTCACCAGCACTGGATTTACTGTCTTTGTTTATAAAACAAAACATAAATTTTATTAGTAAAAATTAGTTAATATCATTTTTTTTATCTAACAGCTTGTATCATGATTGCTCAAAAACAGGCCTACACACTTTATCTTTGGACAGTTGGTATTAAGAAGTTGTGGTCTCTTACTTACATGAAAAAAACAAAACAAAAAACTAACACAGTAAGTTCACATCTCAAGAAGTGAACTCCATTCTGCCTTTTTTTATTATGAATTGGTTTCATTTTTTTTAATTACTAAAACCGGGTTAATCTAGATCCACTTGGTTCTTATGTCTGCCTTGGAATGACATTTTAACTTGATGGCTAGAAAAAGGAGTGTATGTATATACATTTATTATATATCTTGTTAAGAAATTCTGGGAAACTCTACATTTTCTCTTGTTCTGTTGAATTTTGCTAAGTTATATTTCTTTCAATAAAAGCTAAAAAGGAAAAAAAATGAATGTAGGAGTCAGCTGGGGTTTTCTACTCCTCTAGTAAGTATGTTTGCCTGTAACAGGGAAAATCAACACGATGAAACATCAAAAAAGCTGGTATGGCCCTGATCAAAAAAGAACTTTGAGTTGAGGAAGGAAATTCCCTTAAGCCAAAAGGTCTCCCTTTAGTGCAGGCTCAGTACGTCTGGCAGATATAAATACATTAATGCACAATTTGCAATGGCATACCGTACCTTTGCATCGCTGCATGACAGGATCCCATTCATAACCATCTGTGCATTGCTGCATGTCAAACAAAGAAAACACAGTAAATGAACCAAAGTACCATGACCAAAATGCTCCATGGATCAATGTTATTTTCACTCACCACATGCACACACTGCTGCTGTGGCACGTGGACACCAGTTTTTACTATAAGATAGCAGTCTTCTTCCCATGTAAGAAAGCACCATTTAAATCAGTTTTGCCAATGTGGATCCATCATTACTGATGGCATCCTGAGTTTTTGCTCTGCAAGCCCTTTGAACACCCATGAGGATCTGGCTGCTCTTTGCTTTAGATGGGATCTTGCTAGTTATATGACCGTGAATCTTTAATTATGTTATCTGAAGGAGGCAATTATTCTAGGAAGCCTACATTAAACTGGTCATAAAAAATGTTGCCCAAACAAATTTAGTATTTATGATAATTTATGTGTAAAGATATATCATTAAATACCAAAGTCAGAACCATCCAGGCCATAGCATTTCCGATTTCTATGTATGGATTTGAAAGCTGGAAAGACAGCTGATGGAAAAAAAATCAACTTATTTGCAATGCGGTGCTGGAGGAGAGTTCTACAGATACCATGGACTGCTAAAAAGACAAATAAACAGGTTCTACAGCAAATCAGGCCTGAATTTTTCCAAGGAGTCAGGACAGCTAAATTGAGGCTGTTGTACTTTGGATGTATCACGAGATGACGTGAATCACTGGAAAGGACAATAATGTTTGGTAAAATGGAAGGCAGGAGAAAAAGAGGAACACTGCATTACAGATGGATTGATTCAATCAAGAAATCCTCAGCTATGAATGGAGGGGACTAGTACTTTGCACTATTTATATGGGTGCCTGGTGGGGTGGGGTCACCGCCAAAAGCTGCTCAGCTCTGGAACGTTCTATGAGTGGATCTGCGCAGGCACGAAGTCCCATGTGTGAAGGTGCAGATGATCACCTGAAGAACTAGTTACACATGAGCAACCTGCTCTTTACAAGGACAGTGCTCACCAGGGGTCTTGGAATCTCTCCTTCATAGGGTTCCTATAAACCGACTTGACAGAAAATAGTAACAACAATGTTCTCCTATCCCACTCAGGGCCATACCGGCTTAGCTTCAGCCATATTCCTGCTTTGAGTTTTTCAGACTGAAGAATTGTGGCTCAGTACTATAGCACCTGTCCCACATCAAAGTGCACCCCTGAGACTTCATAAGGCCCCCAAGCTGTTTTTGCAGCCCTTCAGCCTTCAAGGAGCCTTATAAATCCTCCCATGTGCCCCCTCCAAAATCACCCCCAAATTGGAGGCCCTCAGGGGCAGCTGTTTTTGCATGTAATAGCTTCCTAGGACCCACAAACAACTCACACCCATCAAAACCAGAAATAGATATCCGTTCACTTAGATTCTGACTTTTTGACGTTTTTGTACATTTCCAAGCTCAGGGAGGGGGACACAAAATTTTGCCTTGTTAGCTCATCAAATTTGTCTACCCCTCCTGCACGGAGAATGTCCAAGGTTCAATCCCTGGGCCATCATGACGGGACAATGATGGAAAACAGTAAGGTGCAGAAATTCCCTCCCTGCAATTGTCACCTCTCAACTGTCATTTCCTAACTGTCTTCTCCAAACTCCAAACCATACCTTTCCCTTTCATTTTCTGTCATTCATAGGCAAATCATTCCACACTTTTCAATCATTCCTTGCACAACACTGGAACGCCTTATTATGTGAATACTCTTTACAATAATATGGATCCACATATTACAATAGGAGGAGCAACTGTCATAGTTACAACGAGTCTTGGGAACTGTAATTCTACAAAGGTTGTTGGTTGAATCTTGTAAAACTTGAAGAGGGCTGCTACAGATGCAAAACTAGCACGCAGGTCAGAGCACACTTCTAACCAACTTTCTACTCAACATATTAAAACTGAATATGTAGGAACAAACAAACAAGAGGGAGCATTTGGGGAGAATATTGTCTCACTGGCAGTCTGAAGTTGAATAGCCCAGCCAGAGGTAAGTCATGAAAAGAACAAAACTGGGCATTTTGACATTCCAGATGTAACACCCAAATAGAACCTTCTCTGCCTCTACAAACTATTTCAGTTAAATAACTAACAATCTGCTTACTGTTATCAATTTATACAGTGCCTCCTCCACTTTCATGACAGTTCTGAGTGCAGAACCCTTGTGAAAGTGGAAAAACCACGATAACTCCTCCTGCCATCCCCCTCCCATTCCCTTGTCTTTTGTGCACTGGGGCCAGAGGCAAGGGAATGAAAGGGGGAGCCCCAGAGGAGAGAAGGAAGGCTCATCTAAGCCTCCCCCTCCCATTTCCTTCCCTTTTGCCTTGGTGTGAGTTCTCAGTACCAGGGCCAGAGGCAAGACAATGGAAGTGGGGAGCTCCAAAGAGGAGAAGGAAGGCTTGCATCAGGCTGTCCCCTCCATTCCCTTCTGCTCTGCCTCTGTGCCGGTTCTCAGCACCTGGGCCAGAGGCAAGGGAATAGGAGCGGGGAGCTTGGGATGGGAGAAGGACTGCACTAGCTTCTCCCCGCTTCCCTTGGCTTTTGTCTGGGCACTTGTGTTCTCTCCCTGTGCCTGGCAAGGAAATGGGAGGAGGAGACTGGGAGGGAGGCATGTGTGTGCCATGCAAATAATAAAATACGCGAAGGTCAGATCTGTGAATGTGGAGGGAGAACTGTATTTCTTTTGGACCTCATTCTTTACAATCCCACTACTGCTTTATGAGTATTGTGCTTAAACAGCTTAAGTCCAGAGTATGTGAAAGACCATATTTCTCATATAAGCTTGTCCAACCCTTACAATCTTCAGGGGAGGGTTTTTTCTCTGTCCCATCATCTTCTCAGGCTTGTCTGGTGAGCGAATGTGAGACAGTCTTCACAGTGGCTACCTTGTCCTGGGGAACTCCTTCTCCAGCCCTGTCTCTATTGTCCTTTTGCTGGTAAGCAAATACTTTTTTCAAACATTTATTTAACAATGACATCAGCTTTTAACTGGTTGGGACAGAAGCACCTGTAACAGGGTATACTTTTTTTTTTACTTTGTATTGAATGTACTTTATTTATTTAAGCCACCTTGAGTCTCATTTTTGGGGAAAAGGTAGGGTATAAAGTAATTGTTTAAAATGAATATTTTAATTGGACTGCTTATTTTTTTTAAAAAAATTCATATTGTATATTGTTTTATTTTAACTTCTATCGTAAGCCACCCTAGCTCCCATGCTGGAGAAAGGTGGGATCCTAATTAATTAATTAATTAAATATCTGAATCTCTGGATAACACTTCATACATTTGATAGAGAAGACTACAGTTCATGAAAACTCTTGATGTAATAAATGTGTTATTAAGGTACCACACAAGGCTCTTTGTTGGTTTTGTTCCAGTAGACTAAAACAACTGTCCCTTTGGAAATTCCTTCTCTTTGTGCCCTTGAAGCTTCAGCCTCACATGGCTTGCCTCATTTTGCCCCAAGACAGGACTGGACCTTGGAACCGTCTGCTGGTGATTGCTTTGTCTCTCTGGTCTTCTACAAAGAACAAGCTGTCCATCTAGCAAGGGAAGAGCATTTGATGTCCTTTCCAAAACATCAGCAGCTGGGACACAAATGCAAGAAATTGCTGTAGTAAGTAAAAAGTTTTCATAGCATAACGCTAGGGGAAGCAAGCCTTAAAATAACAAGCCATCTTGTTGCTGTGTGTTAAATTCACCCCACTGTAACTTGCGAGGTACCCATGGAGTTTTGTGCCCATTACAGCTCTGCCTGACTGCCAACATTTTACATATGAAAATTGGGATGTGTGTGGCAAAGCGACTACCAGAATTAGGGTCAAAATGGCAAAAGTTATTAATGACGAATAACAGAAATTAGGAGAGGCTGCAGCAGTTTGCTTTGTCTGAGACTGTTGGGAAGGTTAAGACTCCACCCGCTCCTCACCTTCCCCACTCTGGAATCACTTGAGTTTAAACTACGTTTGCACTTTGAATCTAATTTGCAGCAACTTAAGTAAGCTAAAGACAAGGGTGGAAAGTGGAAAGAGGAGAGAGAAAGCAGGACATCTTAAAAGCTGCTGAAAAAGTGGGACAACAAACAATTTATTGCGACTGTTCTGCAAAATCTGGACATTTGGAGGACATGTTTCTGTTCCGGCTTGTCTGACTACATTGGTCAGTACGGCTGCAGTTGCTGGGAGAGATTTTTTTTCTCAGCAACGTTGTTATTCATCATGGAGTTTAATTCAGTGGCAAACATTAAAAAAACCTCCAACTTATTTTCTTTATTCACAGGTGAAGCTAGCAATCTGCCAAATCTAGCAGCAGGCTGGAGAGCAACAAGCCTCAAGTGTAACAAAGGGGAAAGAGGACAGCTAATTGCATTAGAATTCCAGTTCTCTAAAGGAATGACTGCATCTTTATCTGACACAACTGGAGTTAGCATAGCTAGAAAAAGACCCCTGCTTTTACCTCACCCCACCCTGCTCCCAAGCCCCAGAGGAAAAGAGCAAATCTATTTAAATCTCACCAACACCCATTTAATGACCCAAAGGGGACAAGTTTACGGATGACTTATCCTGGAGAAATTGTGTTAAGTTCAATATTGCTGCATCACTACAGATGACTGGCAAAATAATTCTTAACAGAGCCTTCCTCTGGATGTCTATTGAGAGGCAAGTCCCACTACTAGACTCTCAGATGTGCTGAATGTTAGTTATGAACTTTCGTATGCTGTTTGTAGTCAAACGTGAAAACGAAGATATAGGAGAAGTTCTCAATGGCAGCTGGTGGCTTCTACGTTACTGGGCCAATGGATCCACTCCCGTCAGCTACACCGAGGAACAGAGTTCTCTGGTGCTGGTGAATGGGGAGCAGAAGCATGTCCAGCCTTCTTCCAACACCGAGCAATGGTGTGCTGAAGAGCAGTGACAGGACCCAGTTGCTGTCCCTTCTGGTTGTTCAGTAGCTCAGTGGTGGGAAGGGGGCTGGATGAGTCACCCTTCAAGCACCCTGCTTGCCACCATCACAGAACCCCATCCACCAGTGCAGCTGGTTAGATTTTAAGATAGGTTGTATGGGGTCAGATTGGAAGATGGAACATAGCTACAATACTGTAGCTATGTATCTGCTGCAGGATCTTGGCCCCCATATTTTGAGGTTAATGAGTCTCAGGCCCTTACCACACCATGGCCCGATCCCGTGGCATCCTGGTGGCATCCCAGCAATGGTGGTGGTGGGATGAGATTGAGGCCTGTACGCTCCCCACTGCAGCCGGTTGGCTGCTGGTGGTACAATGCGAATGGTGGGTCCTTTTCCCCAACTCTTTCTGCGCTGTACTAAGGGAGGAAGTGCTATCAAGCGCATCCGTCCTCACTGCACATTTGCAGCCAATGGAACTGTCGTGGGGAAAGGGGGTCAGTACTGGATTTTTTCCAGAAATGGTATATTGCACGATCATGATAGCTGGGGATGGGATAGCACCTGGTCAGCAATGACACCGTGCAAAAGCACATATCCCTGACTGGAAGCAATGCCTTGCTATGCCAGGATGGCAACGTTGTGTGGTAAGGGCCTTACTCCCAGCCTTTAGACACTAATCTTTATATCGGTATTCTTTATATTTATTATTCATGAAATGCATTTCTTTTTATGGTTTTCCCAAAGTGGATTTCAATAAAAGAACAGTAAAGTACAGTATCAAATTATAAAAGCACTTTTAATTCAAACGATTTTAAACAGACATCTGAATTAAAATATAATCTCAAATATCTAAGGTCATTTTACAGTTAAGAGTCAGAGAGAACAACAGGGTAATTTGCAGTTCTCTCATTCATAGGGTCACCATAAGTTGAAGTCCAGCTGACGGCAGCTAACGGAGACAACAACAGAAATCTGCGATGGGAGCACTGCTGCACAAAAGGCCCTATAGAGAGAATCCACAGACCTCATCTTTCCTAGAGGCGGCACGTGTAACACATATCCTCCATCATTTCACAGGAAAACAAGGACACGTGTGGCCAAGAAATGTCCGTTTGTGGTCATGTCCGCAATAGTTATTAATGAGGAAGAACAAACAAACTACCGGTAGGAGAGCCTGCAGCAGTTTGCTTTTGCCTGAGTCTACTTGGAGGTCGCGATTCTGTCTACTTCTCGCCTCTCTCCTCTGCCGAGTAAGCTGAGCACAAACTGCTCTTGCGCTTTTAACTCAGTTTTCACCCACAGAAGTAAGTTGAGAAAAAAGGGGGAAAGTGGGAGGAGGAGAGAAAAACTGGGATATTTTAAAAGGGGCCAAAAAAAAAAAAAGGATTAATTGGGACTGTCCCTGACAAGGTGAAGCAGTTGGAAGGCATAGTAATAGGGCCTAAGATGTTTAAACACCAATTTGGGTCACATACCGTGTATGTGATGGTTTCTTCTGCTTCCTGTGAGTATACTGTAGTGAGCATCAATGCGGCAAGGATCACAAATGCCACCATCTTGAACCTGTTAAGAAAAGAATAAAACTCAGTTTTATTTTCTTAACAGTAATGATAAACCAGTGACTAGGCTCTAAGCTTCACACTGAAGGTGTCAGAAAGGTGTCATAGAACAAAAAGTTTATATTCAAGTATTCCCCTTCCCCATAGAAAACAGTGGCCTAATACAACTTTTGTCCTGAGTAGAGAATAACAACAACAACAATGGTATTTTATTTGTTACTCACCTCTCCCCAAGGCTCTCGATCAAGTTCCATTGATTCAATAGCTTTACTTTAGTTTGGACTAATAATTAAATTTAGGTCTAGATGTCAGAGAGAAGAGTTCTAGGTCTCCCATTTTATATATGGAATTATTTTTATAAAAGAAAAATTCTGGTATGTGATATTTCCAGACAGTATTTAACTTAATGTAAAGTGGCCCTTCAACTTTCATGAGGGTTTGAGAGCACAGAACCCTTGCGAAAGTTAACAAACTATGAAAAACACTCCCAACCTAGCGAGCACTCCTCCTCTCGTTCCTTTTTGGGGCTCCCCCGCCATTTGAGCATGCCTCCCCTGCATTCTCCTGCCTTTTGCCCAGGTGCGCTGCCTTCCTTCTCCAGGTCTGGCAAAAGGCAAATGAATGCGAGGGGGCAGCCCTGTGCACGGAGAAGGCATACACCTGGCTACCCCATTCTTCCCCTCCCATTCTTTTGCGTTTTGCCCATGTGCATGTGCCTTCCTTCCACACACCTGGGCAAAAAGGTAAGCGGATGAGAGGAGGAGAAAGGGGGGCAAGCAGTCGCCTTGCGAATAATCAAATTTGCACAGGTCAAACCCACAAATGTGGAGGGAGGACTGTATTTCTTTGAGTATTACATCCTGCCCCATATCTGAGAATCTCAGGGCAGCATACAATATAATCTGTTCAGAACAACAGCTATTTATATATTCAAAAGACTAAAAGAGCATCAAACCATTTAACACTTAAAACAGGATAATTTAAAACCACTTAAAACTATTTAAATTAATGTAAACCATAACACAAGCCAATGTGGTATACTGGTTGGGCCACTGGATTAGGACTCTGGAGACCCAGGTTCTGATCCCCACTCAGCCATGGAAGCCACTGGGTTGTCTTGGGCAAGTCACACTCTCTTAGCCTCTGAGGACAGCAACGGCAAACTGGGACAACAACATCCTGCAGAAAGGGCCTTTGTTTGCCCTCATTCAGCCCATTACTACCAATTGTAGTAATGTAATCAGTGCTGGTTGAATATTCTTTTTTAAAGAAATTTGCACCATTAACTTGTCTATATTTGTAACAGAAAGAAAGGCTGAATGAACAATATTTTGTACAACTAGAGAAGCCTGCTTATATTTATTCATATATTTCATCTAATCTTATTTGTACTCCTCTTTTATAGTCCTGAAATAAGTTTATTTATGTATTTCTTATTATTTATTTACTTAAAATATTTATATCCCATTCTATATCTGATGACCTCAGGACAGGACAAAAGGGCAAAAGGATTTTAAACAATTTAAAAAGAAACCCTTAAAATTAACACAGTGAAAGCTCTAAAAACACGTTAAGCAAAATGACAAAAGAAGTTAAAGCACTTTTTTAATAACCGTGTATTTATAAACTGAATAAAATTAGACCCAAAGGCTTTAATATACCCTGCAGCATTTCAAAGATGAAAACCAGGACACGTGTGGCCAAGCAACTACAGAGTGTGGTTTAGATAGCAAAATGTGTTAATGAGGAAGAGCACACAAGCTACAAGAGGTGGCGACAGTTTACTTTTGCCTGAGCTTGATGGGAAGAGCAAAATTCTACCTGCTCTCCCCCTCTCCTCCCTGCTGAGTTGAGTGCAAACTACTTTTGCACTTTGAACAAGTTTGCAGTAATTGAGGTACCCTACGGACAAAGCTGGAAGTGGGAAGAAGAGAGAGAAGGTGTGACATTTTTAAAAGCAGCTGAAAAGATGGGAAGATAGAAGATTAATGGGGACTGTCCCCTGAGAAACTGGGACAGTTGGCGGATACGCTTTAATAAACAGCCGTGTTTTAACTTGATGCCAAAACGAAGCCAACATTGTCACTGGTGAGGCCTCTAAGGCAGTGGTTCTCAACATGTGGGTCCCCAGATGTTTTTGGACTTCAGCTCCCAGAAGCCCTGAGCATTGACCATAGTGGCTGGGGCTTCTGGGAGCTGAAGTCTACAAACATCTGGGGACCCACAGGTTGAGAACCACTGCTCCAAGGAGAGGGCATTGAGTAACAAGGAAGTCATATCTGACAAAAATATGAAGTAGCTTATAACGCAAAACCTAGAAATCAAAGCAAACAACCCAAACAGGTAGACTTCATAATAATGCATCTCATCAGTTAATACACTGATGTTTAGAAGGTTCAGAGCATAGCATGTTATAAGTAAGGCAGCAAAATCAGTCATGAAAGGCCTCTATGAAGAGAGAGACCTCTATCAAGTGCATAAACACACCGTACATGGTACCTCTGGAAGCCCAGGGTGGAGAGCATTCAGAGAGGGAGGACAAGCAGGACTGCAACAACGCTTCTGCATGATGTCATTGCAGCCCCATCCTTCTCCCATTGCCAGGCAATGCAATCACGGATTAAAACATTGATGGGTTTTCCCCATCAATGACCCATGATCGTGCAACTATCCCATGCTTATCTGGCCTGTGGAAGCCCCAGAATCGTGACGGAGGTGTTTCCTGCCCCAACGCAGCTTGGGAAAGTGTCCAGCTGCACTGCAGAAGGAAAAGGCATGCCCACTGGGCTTTCTTTGGCAGGGAGCCCAGCTGGTGTGGAGGATAGCACTCCGTTGTGCTTCCTTCCTGGCAGAGCTGCTGCTGGGATCCCCACTGGATGCTGCCGCAAGAAGGAAAGCTGCGGAAAGGGCCAAACGAAAGCTTAATGAAGATGAGAAAGAGGCGTCCCTGGTCAGCCAGAAGGCCAACTGGGGAAGAGTGATTCAGTTTGTGCTGAATAGGATTACATTCCTCCTGAAGACACAGGTTTGCAGTTTGAGTACGCTCCTGGATTGAGCCCTGACCTAAGAGTCCCCTCCCTGGGAACATGTAGGGAGGCATTGCTGGCTTTAACCCTGAATTTCATCTCCCTGATAGCCAGGAGTGCATTTGCACAGTTAAAACTAAGGTGTGAGCTGGGTCTGTCCCTGGAGATGCATGATTTTACCTTGCTGACGCATAATTTAGATGCATCATGATTAGATTACTGCAACAAGCCGTACTTGGGGCTGCCTTGGAAGAATGTATGAAAACCTCCATTGGTCTGAAGAGCTATAGCTCAACTGTTAACTGGGGCTGGAAACAGGGACTGCACTGCTCCTTGTTACATAGCTGGACTGACTACCAGTTTCTTCTTGGGTTCAATTCATCATATTGCTTATAACCTGGGAAGCCCTATGTGACTTGACTCTAGGCTGTCTAAAGGGCTATGTGCTTGCACATGAGCCTATCTGAGCTCTGAGAGCTTTGGAGAACCCCTTCTGTGGCTTCTACCACCCTCAAGGCATGTTTGATAGGACCATGAGAGATGGCCATTTTGGAACCCCTTTCCTAAAGAGCAGGACTGCCAATTCAGGATTATCCTAGGCTCTGAGGTTTCCAAGCCAAACTCCTGAGATCGAAGAGAAGATCCTTGTTGTCATTATGTGTTATGCATTCAGCACCAACCAGAGTTGCTCACAGCTCGTCATTCAAACACACACATGCACAAATATACACAGGGAATGTACTTTCCTGTTTGGAAAGTAAGACAGGAATCTTAGCTAAAAAGGGCTGTTTCCAGATCAGGGTGAAATGAGGGCATTATTCATTCCCACTTACTTAGGCACAGAGGATAACAAACATTTAATCTAGCCTATTTGCCAATGTCAGCTGTAGGGCAGAGTAGAGGGTGAACTCTGGCACCACAATGATTGGGAGGGAAAGAGGAAGCTAGCTAAGTAAATATACTGGTTCCCCTACATTCACAAGGGTTTGGGGCACAGGGCACTCACAAGAGTGAAAAACCGGGAATATTTCCCCCCTCCTGCCCAAGTGAGTGAGTGAGGGAATGCAGGTCCCTCCCTTCCCTCCTCTCCCTGTCATTTACCTGATTCTGATCACATATCCCTGTGCCTTCCATGTCTGCTCCCTTCCTGCCATCCCCCTGTCCTTTGCCCCAACAGGGAAGGTATGCACATCTCTTGTTACTGCAGTTTAGGCCTATCTGGCGATGGCACCCGATATCACTTTGATATAATTCGGTCTTACCATACCACCCCTCTCCACGTGTTTGTGAGGCCCCCGGACAAGCACAAAACTAGGTTTGGCACTTAACTGCTGAAATATTCTCGAACAATACAGGTAAGCCAGAAATAGCCAGATCACAGCTTCAGGAACCTCCCCGGCAAACACCATATTATGTATGCGCGCTATCTACAAAAGGCTCCCTGCCCCGAGCAAGCAACTTGACAAAGGTTGAACTATCCACTGTCAAGCGTTGAGCATTTACATACTGGCTACACCATTGTTAATTCAGCTCTGATTCCATCATGCTAAATTGTGAACTTTCGGAAATACTGTCCCCGAATAAGGTATAGCCTGCAGTCACACTTCTCCTTATAAAAACCCCTGATTCCGAGACCTTCCTCGGATCGCTCCCGAGTTCCAGACCGCCTTGCTGCCGCTTTGCTTGGTGAGCTTCCCCTCAGCTCCATGTGCTGAGCCACACTGAACCCCAGCATTGCTCTCTATCTTCTTCCGGGCTTCAGGAACAGGTTTCGTTTCACCCGAACCAACTATCCCTCTGAAAATCCCGCTATCTTACTCACACCTTTATTTTCCTTAGTTATCTGTGTGCGTGTATTACTTACATTGTGTTCCTGTATGTAATAAAGATCATTCATTACTTTCAAACCAGTCTGCTCCTTGACTTGGCCTGACCCCGTAAACACTGGGTTACAAGATCCTGCTAAGTTACCCTGCCTCTCGTAACGCTAAAGCAGTGCTCTGAGCTAATTTTCCCCACCTATAGTTGAGCACATTTCGGTGTCCATCCTGGGACTCCCAGTAAACAGGGTAACACCCTTCCATCCCTGCACCCTTCCCTGCCTTCCCCTGTCCTTTGCCCCAGCAGGGAGGGAAGGCAAGCATGCACCCATGAATAATCAAATTCTCAAATGTCAAACTCACAAATGTGGAGGGTTCTTGCAATGGGGAGTTACTGGTAGTTGCAGCAACAAAATTAAGCTTTAGAAACTGTAGAAGTTGCTGCTGTCCTAGGTGAGCTAGAGATATGTACACAGCCTGGAGCTGAAGTGATCAAAGCTAGAGAATATGCACCTTTGTCTCCCGCCAGGAGATGATCCATGAAAGCTAGAGAGTCTGGATTCTGACCTTGAGTCTAACCCTTAAGGAGGTTAGACTGCCTCCTTCCTTGCTTTGTCCTTCTACTGGAATGAGAACACTTTTCTATTCCAACTGGTTTTGGGGGAACTGATTATTTTACCAGGAAAGAGCTGCATGCTGTACTATTTTAATCTTCTCTCTTTTAATGGATGTTTTAAAATGTTTTTTTTTCTTTCCATAGTTTGATTGTAGCTTTAAAATAACATCTTTTTTTTAAGATAGTTTTTAATTGGAAACAAATAAGAAACAAAATAAAAAATAAGAAGCATCACATGAACAGTTTTCGATCCAGCAAAACCAAAATATTTGTGTTCTTCCATCTCTCATTGTTCCTAATTTAGCTTTTAAACATTGTAACACAATTGTATTGTATTATTAACCTTTAGGATTTTGAATAACTAAAAAAGAAAAGAAAAGAAACAGAAAAATATAAAAGATATATATGATCAAGCGTGAAAAAAATCACTACATATGCTTATAGGTATTATTAAGATTCTATTAATAAAGAAATATATAAATAAAGCCCTCTTGTGCTCCTTCTTCAATACGCATTTGTGTTTACCTGTTCTATCACCATTTTTTTTATTATTAAACTTCTATATCAGCTCCCTCAACTCATATCAAAGTAACTCCAGAGTCTTTAAATAGACTCGAATTGAACTTATGTTCCACTGCATTTGGATAGCTGCCCCTATTTGCAGAAAATAACATCTTGTATGTATTTGTTGATGCATGGTTTCAGTTGGATTTCTTTTATTTTATACGCCGCCTGCTAAGTCCCCGTTCTTGGGGAAAGGTGAAATATAATAAACAAATGCAATACATTAGAACACAATAAAACAAAGTATTTAAAAATGACTATAGCACATGTTATTTCAATGCACTAACTTTTTTGATGCAAAGTTACCATATATACTCATGTACAAGTCTAGAAGTTTTAGTCAAAAATTGACACCAAAAACTGGGTTGACATCCATGGGTCTGTGTAAATACTTTACCTTAACTCTTAAAAAAAAAAAAGAAAAGAAAAGGAATCACTCCTGTCTCTGAGTAGAGTGGTGACAGGTGAGAGAGCTTAAACCATCCTGGAATAACCTAAAAGAAGCACTAACCCACTCTATTCTCTATACTGGCATTTTTGAGTACATGGGTGGGAAAATGGCAGTGGTAGCAGCCATCCTGAGGTAGTGCTTGCATTTTCCACAGAATGACCCTTGATTCGCCCAAGGGTCACATCAAAATCCATAATTTTGGCCCCCAAATCTGCCCTCAATTTATACATGAGGTTGACCTATACACAAATATATCATTTTGAATGTGCATTTAAACACTCCTGAAAAATCTCCAAACATCAAAATGATTCTGAAATGGCACTCTGGTGAGAAAGTGGTGAATTTACCTGAAGACAGATGGAAGATCACAGCCACTGGGACAGATTATATTTCCTGTAGTTGAGCAAAGCTGTAAATCTGTGTGGGTGTCTTCCCACAGCTGAAAAAAAGAGAGGTTTTCTTTTTTAAATTCCAAGCTGACACAGAATAACAAGCATTCTGAGTATGCAAACACAGATGTGTAAATTGCTATCCTGTCATCTGATCTTCTAGGGTGAGTAAAATCACCTCTGATGATCAGGCAGAGATATTCTTCAATTTGGGCAAAAGTTGGGTTGCTAAGGTTATTGATAGATTTCAAACCGTTGATGATGTTATAGGAGCAGAGGTGAGAGAGTAACTTGCTGAGAGCACTAATTGCTTTTTCTAACTTCTAGGTTGCTTTTCCTCCAATCCCACCCTTGCATTGTGCTATCCTTTGCTTTCATGGGAAAATCTAAGGCTGAAAGGAAATAATAAATGAGAGAATAAAACAGATTACAGTACAGGAGCAGGAAGCTTCCAGAGTTACACATATTTTAAAAGAGCTTAATCCAAGAGGCCTTGGGTGCCAATAACTCAAAGCAGAATCTGCCAAGACGTCCTATTCGTAGTTGGCACGGTCGAAAGAGAATGATGCTTTTCCCACCAGGACAGACATGAAGCTTCCTTTTTATTCTCAAACCATGGAAAAGAGAAGTGAAATCTTCCCATTTTTATTTGGGCCATTTCCGCACTAGCCTGTTACAGTGCTATGATTCCACTTTCAACATCTTATGGAATCCTGGGGTTTGCAGTTTCGGGAGGGGCCGCCTGGCCCTTCCCGAAACTGCAAACTCCAGGATTCCACAGGATGTTGAAAGTGGTATAACAGGCTAGTGTGGAAATGGCCTTGGGCTCTCAACCACATGGACCATGCAAAGAGAAACTTCTTTGTCACCCCATTCCACACCCTCCAACTTTTCACACATGCAGCCAAGCAACATTAGAGTGTCATCAAGATGGCAAAAGCTACTAATAAGGAAGGACACAGAATGCTAGGAGAGGCTGCAGCAGTTTGCTTTGGCCTGAGCCTGCTGGGAAGGGCAAGATTCCTCCTTTTCTCTCACTGAGTTAACTGGGTACAAACCAATCTTGCACTTTGCATTTAGGCTATTTCCACCCTACGTTGTTACAGTGCTATCATTCCACTTTCAACATCTTGTAGAATTCTGGGGTTTGTAGTTTCCGGGGGCCAAAGAGCTCTCCGGCTGAGAATTCTAAAGGCCCCTCCCTGAACTGCAAACCCCAGGATTCCATAGGATGTTGCAAGTGGAATAATAGTACTGTAACAATGTAGGGCAGAAATGGCCTTAGTTTATAGCAGTTGAAGTAAGCCGAGTACAAAGGGGGAAAGTGGGAGAGGAAAAAGGAAGTGAGACATTTTCAAAGCAGTTAGAAAAAGTAGGGCAACAGAGGATTAATCAGGACTCTCCCTGCCAAACTGGGAGAATGGACGCTATCCTTATTTTGATTCATCCCTTGGAGAGTGACAAAGATGGATACATTTCCCATTGGTCCCTAACAGTCACCTTGATCCAACATTAATCCTACCCAGAGTAGAGCCATTGTAATCAGCACGGTTTAAATTACTTATGACTAGTTATTTCAGTGGGTCTACTTTAAGTAGGCTTTAATCCAAACTCTGGCTTTAGCTCACTACAATTGTTAGCTCTGCTGAGTTGCTTTAGTAACAGAATAAACAACGCTGCATGCAGACATACACAATCATCCTCTTATCTCTCAGTCATATTCATTGTTCCAGAAAAATAGCAACTACCACCTGGATTCTTATTCACAGCTGCTGATGTGGCTGAATATATGGAACTGCTTTGTAGCCAGTCAGCCCACTGGCATACCTCCTAAGATTTTACAGATGAAAACTGGGATGAGTGTGGCCAAGCAGCCTCAGAGGGTGGTCAAGATAGGAAATGTTATTAATGAGGAAAAACACATGAGCTAGGAGAGGCTGCAGCAGTTTGCTTTTGCTTGAGCCTGCTGGGAAAGGCAAGATTCTGCGACTGCCTCTCCTTTCTCCCTTTTGAGTTGAGTTCAAACTACTTTTGCATTTTGACCTCAGTTTGCAGCAACTGGGGTATGCTGAGGGAAAGGGGGAAAGTGGGAGGAGGGGAAGGAAACTGGGACATTTCAAAAGATTCTGGAAAAGTGGAATGAGAATGGATTACTTGGGACTGTCTCTCTCAAACTGAGACAGCTGGAGGGTGTACACTGGCTTAGTTAGTTCAGAGCTGGTCTACTATAGGGACTGAAAAAATACACCTCTTGAGCAATATGCAGCCCCAAAGTTCCTTTTGCCCTTCCCCTTTTTCCTGCAAATTTTCAGACTTTGAGAGAATTGCAATTCAGGATGGGCACAGGGAAAGACTTCACACACTCTTTTTTTAACCAAAACCAAAACCAAAAAACAACCCCCTCCCAAACAACAAAAACAATCAACACACTTTACTCTCTCCAAACTGGAAAGAGTTTTTTTTATTTAAACCAGAAGTGACCTTCTATTTTCATGTAGAGGGGATGGTGCAGTGCCTAGATGATACCCTGGTTAAGAAAAAAAAGTCCCTAGATCCCTGCAGATTGCCTGCCATTTGTCTTGAAGTCTAATTAGCAACCTACTGCCAAGATTATAGGAGTTATCTTTCCCTGCTGCGCTGCCTCATAGAGTTGGTGTACTGTACTTGGTATAGTCAGAGATGTATTGGTCAGTCTTGCTCATCGTGACAGTCCATATTAGGAACTTGGTCAAAAATGCAAGTGGCTGTCATCCAGATCTTGCCCACTCAAAACACAAGTCACCCAAAATACTTTGGATCAAAATAGAGATTGCTGGTAACAATGTACCATTGCTGGGAAAATCAATTTCCCCTCCAGCTATTGTGGGGAGTGTAGTTAAATTCAAAGGGAACAAGGTAGTCCAAGGAGGTTATAAAATAAGTTCATAGTCTCTGCTCTATAAAAGTTCCAAGGTGTCGATCCAGTGAGCCTTAGTGTGGATATGCTACCAGTTACAGTGCTGGACTAGGAACTGAGAGACTTCTTCCCAGTTGTGCAGCTCAGTGGGTAATTATAGGTGAGTTACTTGGATGTGGGCCCACCAGGGAATACCAGATACCGTAGACTATCTTTTGGAAGAAGACAATAGCAAACCACCTCTTGGGTAAGAGAACCCTACGAAATTCACATATTCAGCATTAATTGACTGATGACTTGATATGTATCCCCTGACATAGATGTCAATAACAGTTCAGTTACTTTTTGGACTATAGATCTCAAAATTCCTAGCTAGTAGCTGTGCTTGATGGGGGATTCTATAAGCAGTAGTCTAGAATGGAAAGTTTCTGAGCATTGCACTGAAATTTCAAGATGTTGCAAGCATGTTATGTGTCATGTTTTATCCAGGTGCTCAGAACTCCAGAAGAGAGTATTGAAAATATAAAGATGCATAGAAGATCAGTTACTACTCACAAAAAAACTAGCTTGTCAGGGATGCAATGCTATGTTTCTATGTATATGGTCCCTTTCCACAGCTGCTAAATACTCGGTAGGCACAACAGACATTCACGTTGGTGGTGAGCGTAAGTGCTATACAACATGACCACATAACTTCTTATCACTTCTTTCAGTGTATAAAGGAATTCAAGTGAATGCCTGAGCATGATTATCATCACCACCACCAAAACATCCTATGACTGTCCCAGTTTGATAGGGATAGTAACAATTCATCCTCTATCATCCCACTTTTTCAGCTGTTTTTAAAAATGTTCCAGTTTCTATCTCCTCCTCCCACTTTTCCCTTTGCTCATCAGCTTAATTTAGTTGCTGGAAACTGAATTCAAAGTGCAGAAGTAGGTTTGCACTTAATTAACTCAGAAGAGGGGAAGGAGAAGACTTTGAGGAATCTCAGTAGGCTCAGGCAAAAGTAAACTGCTGCACTTCTAGCTTATGCATTTTTCCTCATTAATATCTTTTGCAGTGTTCGCCACACCCTGATATTGTCTGATTATGTAGGTCACAGTTTTCATCTGTGAAATGTTGGAGCATATGGTCACCACCCCTAACATTCTAAAATAAATTTGAAAATCCTTAAAACCCCATCAGAAAAACTACTAAGTCAACAACGAAATGATATAAAACAATAACACATGAAGAATATTTTAAAAGGCTAGGCCAGAGGGATGTATGTTAACACCTCTCCTGAAGGTTTTTAGTGAATGTCACCAAATGACTTGTCTTTCTAGTGAAAAAGAGAAGGAAAGGACAGGGAGTCATGGAGGGAGATAAATTTTAAGAAACACACACAAATAAATCTCTTAGGGAGATTTTTTCCCCCCTCCATGCTCATGGGCTTCAAAGTATTTACACCATCTGGAATTAAGGCTTCAACCTCTCTGAATTGCTATGGAACTGGATGAAAAAACATATGATCTCATCTTCAGATCTCTGTACCAACCCATCAAATGTAACATAGAAACTGGAAACAAAATGAAGGCTTTTCAAATAAGAAAGATATGTTTTTTAAAAGCAGGGTGGAGAAATCCCCACCCTCCAGCTTCTTTTCCATCTATATATCATTGATCACCCAGGCAAATCTTGGAACAGCTATTGAGTACAAGGCTGTCACCACATGACTCAAAGATGAAGTGTTTGCTGTATATCAGGGCATGGGAATGTGGAGTCCTGCAGATGTTGTGTCACACTGCAACTTCCAGCAGCTGTTGCCAGTATAGCCAATAGTCAGGGTGATGGGCGTTGCAGTTCAGTAACATATGGAAGGCCATACTTTCTGCATTCTGGTTATATACAGGTGTTTTGGTTTCATTCTAGTGCCTGAAACAGTGGATTCAAATTATAGTTGGCCCTCTGCATTTGCTAGGGGCACAGGACCCTTGCAAAAGTGGAAAATTTGCAAATATCAAAATGTGTGTATATGTCTGTGGGAAGAGGGCTGAGGCGTGGTGGGGAGAACAGGCATCCACAGTCCAAACCAGGTCAGGGGAAAGGGCTGAGTCGATCTGGTGGCCCTATGCTTCTTCTCTTGCTCATCTCTTTCCTTGGGCATGCGTGGGAGAGGGTTTGTGGTGCTGAGAAATCAGGCTGTGAGCCATCCTTAGCTGGCTAGACAGTGGCTGGTAGAGGAGCAGGAGGACCAGAAACAGGTTTTTAAAGGGCTGCAAGGCCTGACTGGACCTGCTGAGAAGGAAGGTTCCCCCAGAAAAGTACCTGAGGTGGGGAGAGCAGTTGGAGAAACTCACAGATAATCAAATCTGTGAAAGTCAAATCCGCAAATGTGAAGGGCCAACTATACAAGTATGGAGACTCTGAACATTAGCAAGAGCTCCCTGGTGGTAAGAGGTGTCCTGCAGTCAAATGGACACCTTGGGAATGTGGTGGAATCAATGGTTCCATTCAAAGGTTCTTTCTTATTTATTTATTTTGCCAAAACGCATAAATGTGTCTTGCTACTTTCCCTTCACTGGGTACATTTCCTGCCTACTTATAACAGGATCCCAAGAGCTGGCAATATCGCCCTCCTAGCTCTGTTTCTGTCCAGTGTTTCTCTTGCCCTTCAAAGGAGCTGTATTAGACAGCAGGCACTCAGTCCATCCATGTTCCTGGCTCTCTCCCAAGGCTCTGAAACGTCCAGTCTTTCCCTTACCTCTGATGCTCTCATCTCTCCATTCTTCTCATTTGCTCTGGTCTTTTCCCTCGTCCATACATTCACTACTCCTGCCCCCCTTTTTAATGTGGTAGGTGACCAAAATGGTAAAAGGCCTAGAAACCATACTGTATGAGAATCAGCTTAGGGAGCTGGGTATATTTAGCCTGAAGAAGAGATGATTTAAGAGCGGACATGATAGTCATGTTTAAATACTTGAAAGGATGACACATGGAAGATGGGGCAAGCATGTTTTCTGCTGTTCTAGAGACTAGGACATGGAGCAATGGCTTCAAACATCAGGAAAAGAGATTCCACCTAAACATTAGGAAGAACTTCCTGACACTAAGAGCAGTTCAACAGTGGAATATGCTGCCTGGGAGTGTGATGTAGTCTCCTTCTTTGGAGGTTTTAAAACAGAGGTTGAATGGTCATCTGTTAGGAGTGTTTTGATTGTATATTCCTGCAAGGCAGGGGGTTGGACTGGATGGCCCCTGTGGTTTCTTCCAATTCTATGATTCTGTGATTCCTCTGTCTCTGTGTCTTTTAACAATTTTAACAACTGGTTTGGGTGAGCAAGTGTGAACCAGCTGAATGACACCACTGGGTGGAATTTACTTCACTGTTTTTTTTTATACAGAAGTGGGAGGGCCACCTTTTTTGGAGGGGTTAGCTGTGGATTCCTTCACTGGAAGGAGTTTGCACCAGATAGCCCTTGTGGTCCTTCCAATTCTACAGTTCTGTGATGCTCTTATAAAAACAGGCAGCTGATAGCTTGGTGTGTATATGTGCTTATTCCAGACCCCAGGGATTCACCTCTGGAATAGCTTCTAATTTCAAGGGTGCTTCATACATTTTCTCCCCACTGCCAAAGTGAACAACAAAAGATGTCCTAGCTAAACACTTACTATGTACATCTTAGCCATTGATTCCCATAGTGTGTTTTTGTTGTTGTTAGGTGCTTTCAAGTCAGCTCTGACCTCTGGAGAGCCTAGCCTAGAGTTTTCTTGGCAAGATTTATTCAGAAGTGGTTTGCCATTGTCTTCCTCTAAGGCTGAGATTGTGTGGCTTGCTCAACATCACCCAGTGAGTCTCCATAGCATGGTCTCCTTGAGTCTCAGTGCAATACTCAAATCACTATACTATGCTGGTTCAGCCACATATTGAGACACAGGAGACGCTTCTGCACGAGACTGTTATAGTGCTATGATTCCACCTGCAACATTCTATGGAATCCTGGGGTTTGCAGTTTCGGGAGGGGCCGCCTGGCCCCTCCCGAAACTGCAAACCCCAGGATTCCATAGGATGTTGCAAGTGGAATCATAGTGCTATAACAGCGTAGTACGGAAATGGCCAGGAAATGGACATAAGAGTTTGCTGAGGTGCATGCTCTATTCTTTATCAGTTGTACTGGAAAAGAACAGGTTGGAGATCCCTTTGTGGATGATGTAGGAAATTGTGGGCAAAGCTAAGGTTGGTGCACTTCAGCTCCACTGACGGCCCATCTTAAGAACTGGTTGTCTACTACAGTCCAATCAATGCTTTACAAGCAAAAACAAGCAATGGCTTATGAGCAAAACCATCCACCTATCCCTAAAAGTCATCTACAGGTTTCTAAACTTTCAGCAAAGCAGGGAAGCAAGAGCAGAACCACTGTTTCTCAAAAGAAAATGAAAATCTCAGACACAACACTGTGACAAATTGAATGGAGAATCCACATGCCTGAAGTTGGATTTGCTGGTATTCGTTTAAACAGCTTGCCCCTGCAACAAAATGTTGCAGCATGTGGCATGTCCCTGTTCAGGGTTCCAGACAAACAGGAAGGCCGTTTCCGCACTAGACTGTTATAGTGCTGTGATTCCAATATCAACATCCTATGGAATCCTGGGGTTCGCAGTTTCGGGAGGGGCTGGATGGCCTCTCCTGAAACTGCAAACCCCAGGATTTGACAGGATGTTGAAAGTGGAATCACAGCGCTAGAACAGTCTAGTGCGGAAATGGCCTTAAGTCATACCCTTTTCCTTCCTGACTTCTCCCCTGGTTTTTCACCTAAGCAACAGGCACTTCAACCTTCTGTGGTGAGCAAGCATTATCAATTACCACTGGGCTATTTGATTCCTCCTTCTTTTAGGTTTTCCCCTCATTTTCTTCTACTAACCACTAGGGTCCCTGCAGTGTGCTGACACCTCCCCTCTTGTTTCCACACTGTTTCCTTTTAGACTATGATCTTGTCAGCACAATATCTAAATTTGCTATTCGCAGGAACACTGTCAACATTGCTCTTTCCACCCGAGTACCCCACCTTTGTACCTCCTTTCTTCCTCATCTGCTGCAAAGACACAACTATAACGTCTCAGCTGGATGGAAGAGGAGAGCAAGCAGACGGCAAAACTGAGATAATGCCCCAGGAAAGGTCTATTGCTGTCTGACCAGAGACTGCAGAAACAATGAGAGGGAACGAGTCTGTTCTGCCATTATTCCAGGTCTGTTTGTGAATGCTGGCAAGGAAGGGGTAAGGAAATAAACACCAAAACGAGGCCACATGAGGAGCTTGGAAAGCTAAGCTAAAAGGTAGTTGGTTACAATTACTATTCCAAGGACACCCAAGTAGTTAGCTACTGCCATAGCTGCAAATGTCAAAAGTAAATCTTCATTTTTTCATAGAAATAAATAACTGAAATAACTTTCAGCAAACTTTCAACAAAATTATACTGCTACAAGCCATTAGATTGGTAAAAGTCTATTATATATCTTTATTTACAATATATACATACACACGCACACACACACTTTAATATATATTAATATTTTACATATATTACTACATAATTTAGTATACATTATATAGAATATATATTAATATTTAATACATATTTCTCTCTCTCTCTCTCTTATTTAAAGCATTACTGTATTACCTCTTAGCTCACCAGGGCCCCCGAGGCAATATACAACACATGTATGTTCTATTCTGATGGGCTTTTAAGATTTAAATCATGTAGCAGGAGTGAGTTTGAAGTGCTATGTTGTATTTTATTTTTTTAAAATGTTTAGTTAGTCATTACGTTTTAAATGAGTTTTCAACTGTTTTAACCATGGTTTTTTTTTATAAATAATACTGCTATTTAATTCTTTTTAAAAACTTTTATAAAATAAGATTTTAACTTAATCTTGTTTTAAGTACCTGTAAGCTGCCTTGGATCTCATTCCAGGAGAAAAGCGAGGTATATATCCACTAAATAAATAAATAAATTAGAACAGATACCACATGTTACAATTGTAATGCAATGGAACTTGGTTGTGCCTAGTTCAGGGGTAGACAACTGCAGTTATGATCTTTAGATGTGAGAGGATGTCACTGAATACCATACTAAAGTTAGCATCAACCATAGGATCATAGAATGATAGAAATGTAGAGTTGGAAGAGACCCCAGGGGCCATCCAGCCCAACCCCCTGCTATGCAGGAACACCCTCAAAGCATTCCCAACAGATGGCCATCTAGCCTCTGCTTAATAACCTCCAAGGAAGGAGACTCCACTACACTCCGAAGCAGCATGTTCCACTGCCGGACAGCCCTGACTGTCAGGAAGTTCTTCCTGAGGTTCAGGTGGAATCTCCTTTCCTGCAGCTTGAATCCATTGCCCCTTGTCCTGGTCTCTGGAGCAGCAGAAAACAAGCCCTCTCCTTCCTCTACATGGCATCCCTTCAAATATTTAAACATGGCTATCATGTCCCCTCTTAACCTTCTCTTCTGCAGACTAAACATCCCCAGCTCTCTAAGTCTATCCTCATAGGGCATGGCTTCCAGGCCTCTCACCATTTTGGTTGCCCTCCTCTGGACTTGCTCCAGCTTGACCATGTCCTTCTTGAATTGGGGTGCCCAGAACTGGCCACAGTATTCCAGGTAAGGTCTAACCAAGGCAGAACAGAGTGGTACCAGTACCTCCCTCAGTCTAGACACCATACTCCTATTGATGCAGCTGAGAATTGCATTGGCTTTCTTGGCTGCCGCATCACACTGCTGACTCATGTTCAGCTTGTGGTCTATGAAGACTCCTAGATCCCTTTCACATGTACTGCTATCCAGCCACGTGTCCCCCATCCTATATTTCTGTATTCCATTTTTTTTATCTTAAAGAGTTCTGCTTACGAATATGAATGATAGATAGTGAAGAAAACTGACAGAGGAAAAAAAACTCATTTGAGGTGATGAAGTAGGGTTTTATAGATGCCATGAACCACCAAAAAGATAAAGGAATGGGTCCCATGACAAATCAGGCCTGGACCCTCATTTGCAGCTGTTGCATGCCTTCAAGTCATCCCCGACCTATGGCGACCCTAACACAAACCTATCACAAAGTTTTCTTGGCAAGATTTGTTCAGAGGGGTTTGCCTTTGCCTTCCTCTGAGGGTGAGAGACTGTGACTTGCCTGAAGTCGCCCAGTGAGTTTCCATGGCTGAACAGGAATTCAAACCCTGATCTCCGGAGTTGTAGTCCAAGGCTCAAATGACTACATCGCACTGGCTCTCCCTCACTAGAAGCCAAGATAACTCAACTGAGGCTATCATATTTTGACATACCGTGGTGGGGGGATGCCTCCCTTCTCTCCTCCAGAGCTCCCCACTTCCACTCCCTTGCCTCTGGCCCTGGCATACAAAAAGCAAGGGAATGGGAGAGGGATCACAGGGGGCAGAGGAGTTATTTATGGGTCTTCCACTTTTGTGAAGTTTCTGTGCCCGGAATGCTTGCGAAAGCGGAGGGGCCGCTGTATTCCTCTCTTATGCATGTTTAACTTAGTAGGATGCACGTGTCAGTAAACAGTTCAAATGCTCACACTATCTTTGCAAGACAAATAAATGTGGAGCTAGTACATGGTTAAAGGGGATCTTTTTTTCTTTTTATCATTGTTGATTTCCCCAAAATCTGTAGATTCATGTCAAGTAGCTACCTTAACAGAATCATAGGCCATTTCTGCACTACGCTGTTATAGTGCTATTATTCCACTTTCAACATCCTGTGGAATCCTGGGCAGTGGCAGAGCTTGGAGTGTGTGGAGGAGGGTGGGGCTACAGTGCGCGGGGCATGGTCACTGAGTATGGAGGTGTGGCCACTGAGTATGGAGGTGTGGTGCATGGGGACATGGCCAGGGCGTGCAGGGGCATGGCTACGGGCTGCGACACCCCAGAAACATTGCCGCCCAGGGCGAATCATCCCCCCTTGCCCCCATGTCCCTACTCGACTGATCCTGGGGTTTGCAGTTTAGGGAAAGGTCTTTAGATTTCTTAGCCAGAGAACTCTCTGGCCTTAGCAAAACACTCCAGAATTCCACAGGATGTTGAAAGTGGAATAATAGCATTATAATAGTGTAGGGCAGAAACAGCCATAGAATCATAATTGTTGCAAGAGGGCCACTGGGTGCAACTTCCTGCTCAACATGAGATCTCCAGTTAGAGCATTCCCAGTAGATTGCTCCCCAGCCTCTTTTGAAGACACCCAGAGAAGGAGACCTCACTGCCTCTCTAGACAATTGGATTCCTTCCATTCTGCCTTCTCTTCCTGCTTTTCCCACTTTCTTTCCACAGAGTAGCATCATGAGGTGGCTAACTCAGGGAGCAGAGCATGGGAGCAACAAATTACGCTGTTCCTCTCCTTTCGGGGGACCTCTCCTGTGGCTTGTAGAAGAACTGGACACAGGATTCCAAAGGAGGTCTGACTTTACAATATTGTAGGAAAACCCTACAATAAGGTTACTTTAATTCAGAGTCAACTGAAGGTGTATAACTACCAAAAAAAAAAAAAAAAAGGGTCAGCCAAATGCACTGTGAAATAAAAACCTTTATAGAAACTTTGCATCTCTGCAGAACTAGATAAGATCTTTTAAAGGTCTGTCAGAAGGAAAAAGTGGAGACAGCTTCTTCACCTTCAAGAGCTGTGTAGAAGACAGAAGTTCAGGAGGTGCTGCTTGACATGCAATCACATAGCAAAGCAAAATCTGTTGAAATCCCTACTTCCACACAACCATTAGAGGTGTAGGAGCTCTCTTCAGTTTTCACTCAGGAGATCCTTCTTACCTGGGGCACAGCAGCAAATACCAGCCTCTCCACCCACTCACCTAACCCAGGTGGATAGGTATTAGATGCCAACTAAATTGTTTTGGTCCATGAGGCAGAAAATCCCATTCCCTGGCAGTAAAAATACAGTAACAAGGAAAGAAATAACTTTTTTTTTAAAAAAAAAATGCTACCCGTTCATAACACTTTCTGAGGTGGACAACTCAATCCGCCTCATGGTAGGACCTGGCTTGCATCTTTTAGGCTTGGAAGCAAATCCCCTCACTAACAAAAGAACAGCCGCCATGTTGTCGCCATGTGCCGCCATGTTGTCATTGAAGACAAGGACTCATCTCCCCCCTCAGAGCTTAATAGCTGCCATTTTAATTTCCCACATTGCCTCAGGAACACTGTTAGGGCTTCTTACCCTCCAACACTTCATTGACGAAGCTTTGCCACACATGACGAAGCTTTTGCCTCACATGTTCCAGCAACATCAGAGATGTGGGCAAGATGGGAAAAGTTATAAGGGAGAACACACAATCTCAGAGGGGCTGTAGTAGTTTCCTGAGCCTACAGGGAAGGTCAATATTCTGTCCTCTTCTCCCCTTGGCTGAGTCCAGTGCAAATAACTTGGCATTTTGAGTTCAGCTTGCACCAATGGAAGTAAGCCAAAGACAAAGGAGGAAAGTGGAAAGAGCGGAGAGAAAAACTGGGACATTTTAAAAATGCGATGACACAGGAATAGTCAGGACTGTCCCTGCTAATTGGGTCGGTTGGAGGGTATGGTTCTATTGCAGAAAATTTAAAGGGTGGCTGCTTAGTGTCAATCAGAGGTGTGTTAGGACTACTAGATAAACCTCTGAGATATTTATCACTGGTGTGGGTGCCGCTTTACTCGAGAGCATTATGTCTCAAGCTACAATAGTAACTGAACACTAAAGCTGTTATTTTTGCACCATTCCAAAGCTTTCACAATCAGTAACACTATCCTCTCCTCTTATACAATAGTTTCAGTTTTATTGGATGTTAATACAGTCTTCCCTCCACATTTGTTGGCTTGACCTTTGCAAATTTGATTATTCATGAGCAGACATGCCTTCCCACCTATTCTCCTCCTCCCATTCCCATGCATTTTGCCCCAGTGCACAGAATTGTGCCAAGGCAAAACAGAAGGGAGTGGGGAGTGGAGGATACCTTGCATAAGCCTTCCTTCCTCCCCCATTCCTATGCATTTTGCACCAGTACACCCCCACCTTCCCTTCCATTTTGCATGGGGAGGGGAAGGCGAGAGCTCTGGAGGGGCAAAGGAAGGCTCACCTGAGGCTTTCCTCACCCCCATTCCCTTCTGTTTTGCATGGGAACAGGGTGAGAGAGCCCCAGAATGAAACAGGAGGGAGAGTTGGGGGAGTTATTCTTGGTTTTTCCACCTTCATGAGGGTTCTGCATCCTGAACCTTTGCAAAAATGGAGGGGCCACTGTAATATACTTTGCCCAGTCCCTGTTCCTTCAGTTTGATTACTTTTGCCCACATTTTCTACAGAGTTGTGAAATACGACTGCCAACTTGAGCAAAAGAAGTTACAACAGGGCTTCAATGATTCTGCAGCTGAGCATGGTCAATATATTTGATAGTATTAAAGGGGGAAAATATGTCAAGTCAGGTGTTACTTAGTTTCACAACAATTCACAGATGAAAACCAGGATGAGTGAGGCTAAACAGCATAGGGTGTGGTCAAGATGGCAAAAATTATGAATGAAGAACACATAGGCTAGGAGAGGGTGCAAAAGTTTGCTTCTGCTGAGTCTGCAGCTGCCACTCCCTTTCAAACCACTGAATTAGTTGAGTTCAAACTATTTTTTTTCATTTTGAACTCAGTTTGCAGCAACTGAAGTAAGCTGAAGAAAAAAGGTGAAAGTGGGAAGAGGAAAAAGAAACTGGGACATTTAAAAGCAGCTGAAAAATTAGAATGAGAGAGGATTACAGTGGGCCCTCAGTATCTGCTAGCTTTTGGTTTCAGGACCCACTATGAATACCAAAATCCATGGATGCTCAAATCTCATTATGTACAATGCTGCAGTAAAATGGTATCCTTTATATAAAATGGCAAAATCAAAGTTTGCTTTTTGGATTTTTTTTGAAGGGGAGGGGGAATATTTTCAACCCATGGTTAGTTGGATTCATGGATACAGAATCTATGGATATGGAGGGCTGACCATAATCACACAATAGAATCATAGATTCATAGAGCTGGAAAAGACCACAAGGGTCAAGTCCAACCCGCTGCCATGCAGAAAGACAGAATCAAAGCATTCCTGACAGATAGCGATCCAGCTTCTGTTTTAAAACTCCCCCAAAGAAGGAGACTCTACCAAACTCTGAGGCAGCATATTTCACTCTTGAACAGCTCTTACTGTCAGGAAGTTCTTCCTAATGTTTAGGCGGAATTTCTTTTCCTGCAGTCTGAAGCCATTGCTCCATGTTCTAGTCTCTAGAGCAGCAGAAAATAAGCTTGCTCCATCTTTTATATGACATCCCTTCAAATACTTAAACTTAGACATCATGTTGCCTCTTAACCTTCTCTTCTCAAGGAGAAACAGACCCAGTTCCCTAAGCTGCTCCACATAGGGCATGGTTTCTTGGCCTTTTACCATTTTGGTTGCCCTCCTCTGGACACATTCCTGCTTGTTGATATCCTTCTTCAGTCGTGGTGCTCAGAACCAGACACAGTATTTCAGGTGGGGCCTCACCAAAGCAGAACAGAGTACAGTCAGCCCTCCACATTTGCAGGTTTCACTTCTGAGGATTTGATTATTTGCTGTCACCTCTGCTGCCTCCCTAGGCCATTTTTAATAGGGACTGCAAGCCTCATGAGACTGAGAAACTATGAACAAGGCTTGCAAGTCCCTATTAAAAATGGTGGGGGGCAGCAGGGGAGGTGGCAGTAAGCCCCACCAGACAGCCACTTCTGCCCTGTGAAGGAATCCTGATGCCTCAAAGGAATCCACAGTGGGTTGAATATTGTGGTCATATTTTTTGTGTGTGTTAAATATGGTTTGGGAGGGCCTATTGTTATTCAGTTTTTCGCTTTTACAGGGGTCCTGTGCCTCCTGTGCCTCTAACCCTAGCAAATGTGGAGGGATGACTGTAGTACTATTACTTCCCTTGACCTAGGCCATTTCCGCAGGAGGGTTATAGCACGATGATTCCACTTTCAACCTCCTATGGAATCCTGGGGTTTGCAGTTTCCTGAAACTGCAAACCCCAGGATTGCATAGGAGGTTGAAAGTGGAATCATCACGCTATAACAGACTCCTGCAGAAATGGCCCTAGACACTATATTCCTATTGCTCAGGACTGTCCTTGCCAAATTAGGACAGTTGGAGAGTATGCTGCACCAGCCCTGATTGAGTGCCAACAATTTCTGATGGTATGTCAGCCAAAGCAGTCTTCCCCTGGCCCTTAGCCTGTCTCTTCAAGTTGCTTTTTGAAGGAGGGGTGTTGTCAGGAAACATATAGTTGCCCTTACCCATGTGTTTCCTCAAGTCACCCTCTCCTCCTTTCGAATTTAACAGTCTGTTGGTTGAAGCATTTGGCCTGTGCCACTGCTGAGCCCAATGGAGGTGGGACCCAAGTGAGGAGGGAGAAGGAAAAAAAGGCACTTGCGTTTCTTTGGCCTGGGTTGTCAACCACAGAGGCAATATATAGGAAGTGCAGGAAACCACCCTATAATCTTTGCTGAATGTTCGTCAGAGACCACATAGGTTTTTCCCATCAGGAAAAGAATGAGGAGAAACTGTTCTTGGAACGGAAGGAGGCTGAGAGTGGAATTGGTATTTTGCTATATAGGCACCTGCTAAAGTCAGGGGCTCTTTAACACTCCATATTTAAAACACTATGATTCCGCTTTAACTGCCAGAAAGCTCTAGCAACTTTTGAAACACATACCTTCACAGATGAAAACTGGGACAAGTGTGACCCATCAACATCAGAGCACCGTCAAAATGGCAAAAGTTATTAATGAGGAAGAACAGACAAGCTAGCAACAGATTTCTCTTGCCTGATCCTACCGAGGCAAGGTTTACCCCTCCTCTCCTCTTCTTCCCTCCCAATTAATAGAGTGCAAATTACTTTTGCAGCTTGAGCTCAGTTTGAACCAGTTGAGACCAGCTGAGAACAAAGGGGGAAAGCAGGAAGAAGGGAGAGAGAAACTGGGGCATCTGACTATGAACTGAAGAATTCTACAAGATGAAGCCACACAGTTAAAGTGGAATCACACTGCTATAGTTGTGTAGTGCTTTAGGATCCCCAGAAAGAGCTCCTTGAATTGGACCCGCACATGACATCTATAGGTGTACAGCTAACAAGACTGATTCCAGTTTTCATGGAGGAACTTTACAAAATAACCTCTACCCTTTTTGATACCTGATGGTGGAAGCAGCAGTGCTCTCAAACCATGATGTTTAACATTCCCCTAATTCCTACAATATAGCATCGCTTTTGGACTCTGAGGAAAATTTAAACAGTGGCTCTCAGGCCCTGCTGTCAAACCCTGTCAGGGTGCTGGAGCCTCAGCAGTTCCTCAAGGAAGCATAGGGTTGCCAGAGTGAGAACTGGAGAGGGCTTTGTACCTTTAACAATTGCATAAAAGAGGGAACCACGTAAAGAAATATCCACTGAAAGCCCCATCCGGAACCCTAAACCTCACGTTGACACCAGACCTGAGTTATTTGGGTGTACAAGGTGGCAAACACTAGTTGTAATTTGTGAAATTAGACATCGTGTAATATGCCAATGTGGTGTAGTAGTTCGAGCATTGGAAACCAGGGTTTGATTTCCCACTCAGCCACGGAAACCCAGTGGGTGACCTTGGGGAGCATAACATCCTCTTAGCTCCAGAAAACCCCATGATAGGGTTGTCATAGGTTTGCCATAAATTGGAAATGACTTGAAGGTACACAACAACATCCACATGTGAAATGGCTCCAGGAAGGGACCTATCACTTTTAGAATTATGCGCTAAGGTTCCTGTTCTTTGTATCAGCTTATTAGTATGTACTTTCATGCTAAATATCAGCTTTGCAATAAACTGGACTTCACAACTCCACAGAGTATCAGCTGTGACCACCGAACAGAGGCAGATTCACACAGCCATGTGTGTTACTCTGTCTTATTACCCAATGAGTTGGAGCTGACTGTGTGAACAGCATTGAAAGGTGTTGAGCCCTTGAAGGGGGAAGATAACACAAAAGTCCTGAGCTGCAATGCCAGTTTGACACATGCAAGCTTTGGCTGCCATCAAGGAACGATAGGCACACACACATGAACTGAAACATAAGGAGGATAAGAAAGTCTGGTGTTTTATTGTGAAGCACTGGTGTGGAACAGTGCCATTTCTGCACTGCACTGTTATAGTGCTCTTATTCCACTTTCAACATCCTGTGGAATTCTGGGGTTTGTAGTTTACTGAGACCAAAGAACTCTCTGGCTGAGAATTCTAAATGGCCCTCCCTAAACTGCAAACCCCAGGATTCCATAGGATGTTGAAAGTGGAATAATAGCACTGTCACGGTGTAGTGTGGGAAATGGCCAGCAGCTAAGAGTGACTTTAAAGCCAAGAAGTCCCAAATTCTTATGGCATCCTCGGCTATAAAGTCACTAGATGACAAAGGTGACAGGTCAATTATTTGTCCTTCCAGGCCAGAAGCATGAGCCATTCATCCTTTCAGATCTTGATCGACTGCAGAAGGTGTAGGATAGCCAGGGGTGAGAAACACTGGAAGCTGCAGTTCAGCAACACCTGAAATGCCACAGGTTTCCTACCTTCAGTTAGATCAGTGATTCACAAACTCTATTCTTCCAGGTGTTTTAGACTTCAGCTCCCAGAAGTCCCAGATGTCTTCGCAAATGATCACTGATTCTGGGAGCTAAAGTCCAAAACACCTGGAAAGTAAAGTTTGGGAAACACGGATCTAGGTTACGTTGTCTACTCTGAATAAAAATGTCCCTGCTTTGCATGCTTTATTTGTAAACTCTACAAAGTGTAAGCGCATGAAAACTATTTTGCAGCATTTGATCAAGGTGAATGAATTCCAACATAATTATGTTTCCTGTTTCAGCCTCAGAAATCAGACCCCTCAGAGTCTCATGATCAAGTGTTCTCTTAGCTGAGGTATCTTCTGGCTCCAGTGCAAAAGGCTTATTCAGATACCTTCGCAGCCACTCATGGGAAAAGCTCTACTTCTTATGGTGCTGTAAGAAGCAGCTAAACTTCCTTCCTCCGCTCGTGTGGCAGAATGTATTTAGGACAAAGGTGGAAATAAAGCTGCCAAAAATTGCAAACATTTTTTTCTAGCCTATTTACCACATACAAGCACAGTCCTATTTTAGCAGCAGCTTAAAACAGATTGGGGTGGAGTGGAGTGAATGAAACACTTATCCAGTTTACAGAAGCTATGAAGTACTTGGTCATCTGGAGAAAAAGTTGCCACAGATGAATCAGCGGGTGGCTACTTACAGACAGATATGGGACCAAGGGTGTATCTGCATTACAATGCTATAAGCAGTCTGATGCCACTTTAACTGCCATAGCACTGCCTATGGAAGCTGCGACTTGTACTTAGAATTCCTGGCTAAAGAGCCTTACTGCCTCCTGCCCCAAACCATAGCACTAAAGCTCTCAAGCACAGAATTAGAAGCACTTCATAAAACTGTAAATCCCAGGATTCCACAGGATGCAGCCAGATTGGTTAAAGTGGTATCAAACTGCTATTAGAGTGCGGTCTAGATATACTCCTAGAATCGAAAAGGGTCTGTGAGCTAGATGTGCGTTTGTAGTGCTCTAAATAAGGAATGGGTACTTTGTGGCCCACCAGATGGTTTTGGAGCAAAATTCCTATCAATCCTAGCCAGCATAGCCAATGGTGGTGGGTAATGGGAGTTAGAATCCAACAGGAACTGAAGGAGCAAAAGTTGCCTACCCTTGGACTGATTTGTTGATGCATCATAGTCTAGGTACTTATAGTCTTGCCGTTACCAATAGGAGGTAGCTATCACATCCTTTACCAAGACTGAGGATATAAAGTTATACAAACCAGTATGTTTTGCTGGCTTGGTTCAGACTGATAAAGAGCAGAGGTGGCCCTAATGTTGGAGGTACCCCTCCATCTCATGTCTTGCAGTCCTGACTTCACGTGGTCCAGAAAGATGGGATGGCAGAAGGAAGGACTACACTCAAGGAAGATATGGGGTGCCAAAAAGATAGACAATCAGCTGTATAGCTATAGGGAGGGCAAGACAAGTGCTGCTCCTTCAAATAATAATGTTCCCCCCTCCACGAAATTTTCCATTGGTCTCCAGATTTCTGGCACTGCAGTAACTAAAACTTCAGTTGAGCACCGAACTTGAGGAAGAAAGGAGGGCAGAATACTTATTTTGGGTGTCAATGCCCTCATTTTGCCCCCTCCCAACAGCTACACCCCTGCAGAAAGTGCTGTATATTCTGCAAATCCCATTCGCTTTTGCCTTTGTCCTTGGCCACCAATGGAAGGTGTGATTATCCCAGAAAGGAAAGAAGCTGTTGATAGAAAAATGCTTCCTATATTGGGTCCTTTCTGCACAATACTCTTATAGTGTGATTATTCCACTTTCAACCTCCTAGGAAATCCTAGGGAATCCGGCCGGCCCCTGCCGAAGCTGCAAACCCCAGGATTCCCTAGGAAGTTGAAAGCAGAATAATTGCGCTATAAGAGTGTTGTGCAGAAAGGGCCTTGGATGTAACAGTTGATTAGCAATATGATTTTTTACAGGTGGGTTAATAAAGCTGTATTGTACTAAGTAGGACCATTTCCCCATGTGACCACATACTGCCTGCTGTGATCTGCAGCATCTCTCCAGGGTCTGATTTGAGATGCCAGACATCGGAGTGCAAAAACACGGAGCTGCATCCACTGAACTAAATCTTCCCTGAAAAGCTGAGCCAGCTGTGCTCACAGGCCCTTCCACACTACACAGTTATAGCACTTTGTTCCCACTGTAACTGGCTGCATCCTATGGAGTGGGGTTTCTAGTTTGATGAGGCACTAGAGCTCTCCGGCTGAGAATTCTAAATGCCTCTCCCTAAATGGCAAATCCCAGGATTCTATAGGATGGAACCACGGCAGTTAAAAGTGGAATTATAGAACCATATTAGTATAATGTGAATGGATGCCATGTTCCAATCTGGACCATCAGAGTACACTGGAGCTTCCACATATCCCTATGACCTGTCGTTTAGATAGCTAGGAGTCAGAGTGTAGCTGGGGTTCAATCCCCCTAAGCAACCTTTTGCTTGCTGATCCTTAATTCACTGATACCTCAGCTCTGCCTGATACTGAACTTCTGCAGGCTTCTGTTATATCTGAAAGAAAAGTCATAGCAACTCCCAGAATCCTTGGGTGAGGGATTCTGGGAGTTGTAGTCCCCCAAAAGAGATCTCCTCTTCCAAGCTCTGGAAGTCTAAACTGGCATAAAATAGCTTCCTGCATCCTTGACTGCAGGATTTTGGGAGCTGTAGTCCAAGAAATCGAAGTGTTCCCCCCAAACTCTTGTTTGATGACCAAACACTCTCACTCCTGAATCCCATTTCTGTGTCTGGCTGGATTATCCTGGTGCACGTTCCCCTCAGGCTTCAGATGTGTTGGTTGGACTACCCTTTCCACTTTGCCCAGCCCTTTGAGAGCTATGGTAAAAAAAAAAAAACAATTTTTCCTAGCTTTGATCTGGATGTAAAATGGTTGTGTAAGTCACCACTCTTCCCCTAGAATTACCCTTTCGATCTATTTTGTTAGGAACTGGAGGCACTGAAATGGACTGATCCTGCTTGCTGTGGGCAGAGGGTGGCTCCTAAATACTCACCCCACTAAGCCAACAAAAATCCTTTCTTTCAGAATTCTGCACAATGGTAGCTCCTACTCTTGCTGCCCTAAAAGACTTCTGCCTCACCCCTAAATGTGGTTGCACAGGGACCCCCATCCAGTTCAAAGATTGTCTCTGCATGCCATCCAATCACCAGGCGGCTTATGGCACCCCCACGAATTCCATAGAGTTTTCTCAAGCAAGGAATTCTTAGAGATGGTTTGCCATTGCTTTCTTCTGAATATAGCTTACAGAAGCTGGAATTTCTTGGTGGTCTCCCATCCAAGTACTTATCAGGCTGATCCTGCTTAGTTTCCAAGATCGGACGGGACCTGGTACCTTTGGGATATCCAGGCTTTCAGAGCTGTATGCGTTCATTATCAGCCTTGCAGGGTAAGGCTGAAATCCTATGCAGACCTTTCTGGAAGCAAAGCCCCACTGAACCTGTTCCTATGAAAAAGTCATCTGCTCCCGTTTCTTCCTCCAGCATGTCTCTCTCTATACATTTTGACTCCACTTTAACAGCCGTGGCTGCAGCCAATGCAATGCTGGGACCTGTAGTTTTGAAGAGGGGCTTGGAATCTTCTCTGCAGCACCTGCCCTCAAACTACAAATCCCCGAATACCATAGCTGGTATTGAACCGTTTTAATTGCAGACTGGTGTTGCACCGTTTTAACTGTGCAATTTGGGCACACTCTAAACCTGATCCCACCCTTCCTTTCTCTTCTCAGTTCTACCAAATCTCGCAACGTCCGTCGCCAACCTTTGTCCTTTGAACATGGCTCAAACTTGATTCTCCTTCTCCGTGAAAAATTTAAAAAAAAATACAGTACAATCCACTCTCATTCTAATCATCCCCGGCTCCCCGCACCTCCGCTTTCCCTGACTGAGCCGTCCTTCCTCAAATTCCTCACGCAAAGTCTTGCAAATTCCGCACGCGAACTCTTGCAAAACGAGCAAACTCTGCAAAAGCAAAGCGACCTGAATGCAGAAGCGGAGAAAAGAAGGCTGAGCTTTCGGATCTTATTAGGGGGCGACCTTTTCCCTGAATGCCAAGATCTCTCCCCCACTCACTTCCCCAACCTTGATGAGCCCCTCATCCCTTCTCCAGCAAGAGATCTCCCCGACGCTTCACCCATGGAGCGGTGGGAATATTCTCTCTCTTTCTTTTTGGACTACAAAGCCCAGAATCCCCCAGCCAGCCGCGGCTGGCTGGGGGATTCTGGGCATTGTAGTCCAAAAAGGGAACTTTCAGCCTTCTGGCAACTTTCTCTTCAAATCTCTCAAATCTCCAAATCCCACCTTTTCTCCTTCCTGCCTTTCGCTCCTTACCAAACCCACCAGAGTTGCGCACAATCCGAATCTGGGCTCCCGTCTTACCTGCGGGGTGGCGACGCGGCTCTTGGAGGCTGCTGTAGCGGAAAGGTGAAGCAGGCTTCGTTGTTGCTGGGCGAAGCAAGGCAGGGAGCGCGGAGGAAGGATGAGGGGAAAGCGAAAAGAGGGGAAGGTTTGTGAACCTCTCTCCTTCCCCAAGGCTGGCTCTCGTTCTCTCCGCCGCAGGTTGCCTTCGCCTGGCTCGATTCACAGAGGTCCCACCCACTCGCAATTTTGGACAAACTTTAAAAAAAACAACAACCCACAAAACTTTCCAGCTACTGTTTGCATCCGTTTAACGCCCCCTACCGATCCTCCGCTTGCTTAACCCTTTTGGACCAGGAATCTGGAAACACATGCTGCTTCCGCACTATAGTGTTATAGTGCGATTATTCCAGTTTCAACATCCTGTGGAATTCCGGGGTTTGTATTTTACTAAGGCCCGAGAGCTCTCTGGCTGAGAATTCTAAATGCTCCTCCCTAAACTGCAAACCCCAGGATTTCATAGGATGCTGAAAGTGGGATACTAGCGCTATAACAGTGCAGTATGGAAATGGCCACAGAGAGGGAGTGGGTGGGGAGAATGACACCTGGATGGAGGGATCTGACCCACAGGCTCGTCTTAACCTGGGGTCTGGGAACCCTTGGAGCCTAGAAGTCCTGCTGCTGGACACCAGCAGCAGCAGCAGCAGCAACAGGGAAGTGGCAGCAAGCCAGGAGGGGCTGCAGGTGCTGAAACTGCTCCCTCCTTTGCAAACTGTGGCTCTGGAGACCAGGGTTTGAATCCCGACTTGGCCATGGAAAATCCACTGGGTGACCTCAGTCAAGGCACATTATCTCAGCCTCTGAGAAAGGCAAAAGCAACAAATCTTGCCAAGAAAACCCTCATGATAGAGGGCATGCTTCGTTTGCCTTTGGGTCATCATAAGTCAGTTGTCCTCTGAGAACCTTGCAGTTGGTGGCAACTGGTAGTCTCTGTGTTAGTGGGACAGTAAATCCCATCCACGTTCTAGTCTGAAATTTCAAGGTATTATCCAAGATGCTGTTCTCTTTTGTTATATATCTTCAAGTTAAGTCCTATCACAGGGTTCTTTTTTGGGGAGGGAGGTGGAAGATTTGTTTGGGGTGGGCCTTTATCATTGCCTTCCTCTGATGCTGAGAGAATGTGACTTCCTCAAAGTTGGCCAGTGGGTTTCCATAGCTCAGCAGGGATTTGAACCCTTGTCTCGCAGATACTTTGTTCAGTACTCAAACCATGACACCACATTGGCTCCAATATCCTGTTCCCTACTTGCTCCAAAATTAGGTTCAGGTCCTATGCAGCTCAGACTATGATTCCAAACAGATACACTACCTTGCTGACTTAGGAGTTGCCAGCTGCCCCTGCATATGGCCCTCCCTAATACCGGTAAGCTCTCTACTCCCTACATGCTGATTTCTGAATTAATTGATGCAAAAATGGTGCTGTTGCATAGCCTCCAACATTTCACAGATGAAAACCAGGACATGTGTGAGCAAGTGACACCAGAGTGTGGACCAGAGGGAAAAGTTATAAGTGAGGAAGGTCGCACAAGCTAGGAGAGCCTGCGGCAGCTTTTCATAAGCCTAAAGGGAAGAGCAAGCTCCTGCTCCCTGTTGTCCTCTCCTCCCTGCTCTGTCAATTGAGTGCAAACTAATTTTGCATTTCAAATTTAGTTTGCTGCAATTGCAGTAAACTGAGGACAAAGTGAGAGAGTGGAAGGAGAAAGAAAAAACCGGGACATTTTAAAAGCAGCTGAGAAAGTGATATGACATAAGATTGATCAGAACTGTCCTTGCTGAATTGGGACAGCTAGAAGGTATGTTCACTTTTACCATTGAAGCATCTGCTGTTTGTGTAGCTAATGTTTTTCTTCTCTTTGGCCTCCTAGTTGCCACTTCTGTGACTGCTTTTGGTGATGCGCTCAGTAGGTCCTTGAACCAGTGAGGCATCTTCTGGCTGGGAATAACCTCCACTGGAAAAGCAGTTCTCCTTGCCTCTGTGAACATGGGCTCTGACTTCATTCTTACTTATCTTTGCTTAAAGTATATGCGTATGAGTGAGGGGGAGAGATAAGTACTGTATTACCTCCTCCTATTAAATCCACCTCCTCTAAACAAACATCAGAAGCACAACACATATATTTCATATATTGTTTCAGGATGTAAATAAAGCCTTCGCTCCAGATATTGCCAGCTCATTGCATCTCTGCTTATTAAAGATCTGAGAGGAAATTCTGATGTTTTACCAAAGGAATTTAATACTAAGTTCTCTTCCAGGGCATAACTCAAGCATCACACAGGAGTTAGTTAAGATATGAGGAATGGTAAATGAATTGTTTATCACGTACACAGTGAAATTAATCATATGGAGCTGGGTTTAAACAAAAGCAGTGAAACATGTCAGGGGGTCTTAAAGGTTCATACAGTACTGATGGTTGGACTGCCTTTGTACCTGGCAAGACAGCAAGCTTTGGGATGACAGAGATTTCATTTCCTACCCAAAGAAGGGTTCTGTACAATCTTATAAGAAGGCCAAATTAAAAAAACAAATAACATGTGAACCTTAGATTCAAAATGTCTTTATTTTCATGTGTGTTAACTAGCTGTAACATTGGTAAAGAATAGGTTTCTTGGTCAAGTGAAGATCTTTTGAAAACTGTCTTCTGTTGATCTGTTTTGCCAGATTTGTTGTTCTTATTTGTTGTCATTTTCTGCCAAGATAGCTTTGCCCCTATGAATGTTGTTATTGTGTGCCTTCAAACCATTTTCAACTTATTGAGACCCTAAGGCAAACCTATCATGGGTTTTTCTGGGGTGTGTGTCCCCCTCTTAATGAGAGACCTCTATTAAGAGCCCTGCCAAGATTCTCAAAACTCAAGGCTGCAGCTTCCTGGAATGAGTCATCAGACTGGACAGGGCCACTGTTAGGTAGATTTGTAATTGGTTGACCAACTGAACCCAAAGGGTGCTCACCAATGGCTGCTTTTCATCCTGGAGAGAAGTGACTAGTGGGGTGCCATAGGGTTCTATCCTGGGCCCGGTGCTATTCAATACCTTCATCAGTGACTTGGATGAAAGAGTGGAGGGTATGCTGATCAAATTTGCAGATGATACCAAATTGGGAGGGATTGCTAATACACCAGAGGACAGAATCAAATTTCAAAATGACCTTGACAGATTGGAGAGCTGGGTCAAAGCAAACAAAATGAATTTCAACAGGGAGAAATGTAAGGTCCTACACTTAGGTAGAAAAAAATGGAATGTACAAATATAAGATGGGGGACGTGTGGCTGGATAGCAGTACATGTGAAAGGGATCTAGGAGTCTTGATAAATCATAAGCTGAACATGAGTCAGCAGTGTGATGTGGCAGCCAAAAAAGCCAACACAATTCTTGGTTGCATCAATAGGGGTATGATGTCTAGATCAAGGGAGGTAATGGTACCACTCTATTCTGCCTTGGTTAGACCTTATCTGGAATACTGTGTTTCTGGGCACTTCAATTCAAGAAGGATATTGACAAGCTGGAGCATGTCCAGAAGAGGGTGACCAAAATGGTGAAGGGTCTGGAAGCTATGCCCTAGGAGGAGTGGCTCAGGGAGCTGGGTATGTTTAGTTTGCAGAAGAGAAGGTTAAGAGGGGACATGATAGCCATGTTTAAATATTTGAAGGGATGTCATGTCGAGGAGGGAGTGGGCTTGTTTTCCGCTGCTCCAGAGACTAGGACAAGGAGCAATAGATTCAAGTTGCAGGAAAGGAGATTCCACCTGAACCTCAGGAAGAACTTCCTGATGGTCAGAGCTGTCCGGCAGTGGAATATGCTGCCTTGGGGTGTGGTAGAGTCTCCTTCTTTGGAGGTTTTAAGTAGAGGCTAGATGGCCATCTGTTGGGAATGCTTTGATGTGTTTCCTGCATAGCAGGAGGTTGGACTGGATGGCCCTTGTGGTCTCTTCCAACTCTATGATTCTATGATTCCATCTGTACTGTGATCTTTTCTCTTTTCCACTTTACCAGGTATTATTGTCTTTTCCAATGAGTTGTGTTTATCATGGTGCGTCCAAAGTCTGATAGCCTGTAGTTAGTAATCTTGACTTCCAGTGAGAGTTCCAGTGCCTAAATTTATTTCCAGCCCTTAGAATGCATAAGGAACTCTCTGCTCTCTAACTGTAAAAGGACTGATGAGCTTTGCATTGGCTAGAGATCTCTCTGAGTTTTCAAAGGGTTCCCCCCCGTTTGTTTTCTCAAAATGGAGAACCAAAGTTTATTTAGTTTGTTTTGTTCCAGCAAGCCTAAGGTGCCATTAGAGTGTAACCTGATGAGCCTATGGACTCTTCTTCCCTGAAGATCTCAGAAAAACCTGAAGAATGCACGGCTCGAGAACCTGCCCCCTACCCCTTGTTGTTAACTGCTGTCAAGTAAACTTATGGCAACCCCATAGATGAGAGACATCCAGGTCATCAACTGCCTTTCTCAGACCTTGCTGATTCAGGGACTTGTCCGCCCTTCTGTTAAAAAAGATCTCTGTTGCCCTAGCTTTTTAGTTACTTTTAAATTTCCCAGTTGCTCTCTTCTCCTCCCAAACCTCTCAAACTACTACACCACACTGGCTTTCTGATTGTGCTGTACTGGTATAATAATTTTTTAAAAAAATTATAATGAAATATCACAATAACAAGGTGAATTAAAATACACATGCCAGAAAACGGAAACATTATATATCATTATGTCTGTTTCAAGTCATAGCTGAAGAGAGTAATAGATTAAACATGGGTGGAATCAAATGAACATATTGGTGATAAACTTCATCAAAGTATCATAGAATCATAGATCATAGAATCATAGAATCATAGAGTTGGAAGAGACCCCAGGGGCCATCCAGTCCAACCCCCTGCTATGCAGGAACACCCATCAAAGCATTCCCAACAAATGTCCATCTAGCCTCTGCTTAAAAACCTCCAAAGAAGGAGACTCCACCACACTCCAAGGCAGCATATCCCACTGCCGGACAGCTCTGACCGTCAGGAAGCTCTTCCTAAGGTTCAGGTGGAATCTCCTTTCCTTGTCCCTTGTCCTAGTCTCTGGAGCAGTGGAAAGCAAGCCTGCTCCCTCCTCAACATGACATCCCTTCAAATATTTAAACATGGCTATCATGTCCCCTCTTAAGTACATAGTCCCAAAGGTCTCCATGTGCTCTTCGAGCTCCTTCTGTGTTCCTTTTATCTTTATTAATAGGGTCAAATCTTGTGAAGAAAACCCCACGATAATTTCACCTTAGGGTCACCATGAGTTGGAAATTATTTGAAGGCACGCAACAAAAACAACATGTCCCAGAGCCAGAGTGGTGTAGTAATTTGAACTTTGAACTATGACTCTGGAGACCAAGGTGTGAATCCCTGCTGGGACATGGAAACCTACTGCATGACCTTGATCAAGTCACACTCTCAGCTCCAGAGGAAGGCAAAGGCACCCTCCTAAACAGAATCTTGCCAAGAAAACCCGATGATATAGTCACCTTAAATCAGAAATGAGTTGAAAGCACATAACAAAAACAACAACAACAACAACAACAACAACTTCTTCCCATGATATGCCTAAAGTATGACAGTCTCAATTTAGTCATCTTGGCTTCTAGGGAGAGTTCAAATTTGATTTGCTCTAGGACCCATTCATTTGTCTTTTTAGCAGTCCACAGGATCCTTAGAACTCTTCTCCAGTACCACAGTTCAAATTGACTTAATAGAGTACATATATTTTTATATTATCTTTAAATCTTACAGGGATGTTCTTCAAGTTGTATTTTGGTATGATGATTGGTTTAATGTTCTTCTTTAGCTTTACTTTAATATTTGATATCGACAGTTTATGGCCTTTGTCCCAATCTGCTCTTGGTCTTGTTTTTGCAGAGAGAATTGATCTTTTCCACCTTCTGCTTCCAATTATGTAGTCTATGTGATATTGGCAGTCAGATGATGTCCATGTGTACAGTTGCTTCTTGGGTTGCCTGAATAATGTGTACGCGACAAACAAACTGTTGGGCTCACAAAATTAAATATCTTGTTCTTCTGCTTCATTTCTTGATCTGAGGCCAAATTCTCCTACGATCTTTGATTCTGCTCTGTTTCCTACTTTTGCAATCCAATCTCCTATGGTTATTAACCTGTACTGTTTCAGTGTGTGATCAGTTTCCTCTTGGACTCCAGTACAGAATGTTTTAATTTCTCCTTCTTCTGCATCTGTAATTGAAACATAAGCTTGAATTATGGTTATATTGATGGGTTTTTCTTGAAATCTTATTGATAGTATCCTTTGGCTGCTTTTGGTACATCTCTCCTAACTATTAATGCATTTCTTCTTAGATTTTCATTTCCTGAGTAAAATACTTTGTAATTATCTGATTCAAAATGTTCCATTCCTGCTCACTTTTACCTGACTCACCCCAAGTATTGCAATGTTTATATGTTCTATTTCTTGTTTTACTATATCTAACTTTCCCTGATTCAGGCTTCTCACATCCCATGTTCCTATAATATGTGTTGTGTAGCTTTGGACTTTCCTTTCACCTCTGAGCATGTCAACAGCCGAACGTCCTTTTGGCTTCAGTCCAGTTGCATCATTAGCCACAGTGCTACTTGTACTGGTCCTCTGTTGTACCCCAGTGAGTGCCTTCTGATCATGAAGTTTCATATTCTGCATTATCTTGCTTCATTTTGGATTGTCTCATCATGTTTTCATGTTAAAAGGCATTCAAAGGGGCTTTATCATGCCTCTTTCTGCATAGTATTAACAAGTGTTCCTGAGAGATCATCCACCAGTGTCACCCACTCCCACTACTGTTACTGCCCCACAACTATTTGACATGCTTAGTTTGGCTCCTCAGCAAAAGCTTGTCTGACATGGGAGATCCTACTAGCAACACCGCTACCATCAGCATAGCCCCTTGACTCACAGGAGCATGCAACCCAAAGGTAACAATAGTTAGCTTCACACAAAATGTTAGTAGCTTGTTTGTCTGAACAATCCTATGTTGGTTTTTCCGTCCCTTCACCAGCCTTGACACCATGATTCATTGGTCTTCTTGACGTTGCTCTAGCAGTTTGTTAGGAACTGATTTTTCTTTAGCACAGGTGAGCAAGGAAGTGACTGTTAGGCCTCTAATAATACAAAGCTTTTTCTTTTAAAGGCACAGGATGTTTCAATTACTGACAAGTAAGGGCCTTTCTGCACTACACGGTTCTAGTGCTATTATTCCACTTTCAACATCCTGTGGAATTCTGGGGTTTGTAGTTTACTGAGGCCAAAGAACTCTCTGGCTGAGAATTCTCAATGCCCTTCCTTAAATTGCAAACCCCAGGATTCCATAGGAGGTTGAAAGTGGAATAATAGCACTAGAACAGTTTAGTGCAGAAAGGCTCTAAGTTACACTCAGTGTACATTTGAGTGTGGTTTCATGTTACTGTTGTGTGACATCATTTCTGACTGATGGTGACCCTCAGGTGAAGCCCTCATGAGCTTTTCTTGCCAAGATTTATTCAGAAGAGGTTTCCTTTCTCTGAGGCTGAGAGCGTGTAGCTTGCCCAAGGTCACCCAGTGGGATTCCAGGGCCAAGCAGGGATTTGAACCCTAGTCTCCTGGAGTCCTAATCCAACATTCAGGCCACTACAACGTGCTGGGACATACCTGAGTGTGGTCACGTCATGCTTATACAGTGTATTCAAAAGTATTTTTTTTTCTGCACTACTGCTAGTCCCGGAACCATTGGCTGCTGGTCCATGGAAAGTTTCCAAGAAAAAAACAGAATAGTTGTAGTCAATGGGAACAAATACTGGCCAGTCCCTACTACGTGGGGACAAATCCCTGCCCGTTCCCCAAATTGGATAGTTTAAGAAGCATAGTACTATGGGACAGGGTTAGGTATAAGTGTTAGAAGCTAAATTCTGTCAAATGTTAATGAAAAGAAGGGTGGGTGGGTGGGTGGGTGGAGAAAAAGCCATTTTGTTTGCCAACTTTGTGGTTAGACCCAATGCCCTGGCCTGATTACTTCAGCTGATGTTTTTCCTAAATCAGTCATGAATCAGCAGTTATGAAGTTTCACAATACCTTGTGATTTTCTGGTGAACAGCTGAGGGATGTTGTTTATTGTGGGTTGTGTTTTCTTTAAAGGGCCTTTGAATAGGCAAACACTCTCCTCTGCGTGGTTTGTTTTGTTTTTCTTTGTTAGAGAAACTGTAGAAAGATGAAAGTGTGTGGGGGAATGGGAGGGGGATTCAGTTGAATACAATTTGGAACTGCGCAGTGCCTTTGATAATAAACTTCCATCTTAAAAGAGATTTCCCCTTAATCGCTGGAAGAGGGCCAAGCTCAGGAATTAACATTCCTTCTCGCATGGCAGTGGCATGGTACATGGGTCCTTGTATAATAGGAAGCGCGTGGAGTCCAGTGAAATTAGCATCGGTGCGCAGCTCAGACTTCCAAAGGGGGATTGCTGAAAAGCTCAGTATTACAAAGTGAAAAAAAGTACGAAGAGACTACAGGATTCTGTAAGACTTAAAAGAAAAAGGTGACAGAAATAGGTTAAGTTTCCCACCAGCCGATTTTGTAAAATGTTGACAAGTGATTCTGGCTGTTAAAAACTGGGCTGAGTGAGTGCTGCCGATAGAAATTTTTATTCATGGAGAGTTTAAATGCTGTTCCTAAGAAAGGAGCGCCTTCAAGTTGTCTGCTGGCTTATGGTGACCTCATGAATTTCACAGGATTTTCTTAGCTAGAGCGTTCTGTTGGCCCTCCATATCTGCAGATTCTGCATCCACAGACTCAGCCAACCACAGCTTGTAAATATTCCTGTCTGTCTGTCTATCTATCAGAGTGTATTTATATGGCCCCCAAAAGAAAACTTTGATTTTGCCATTTTATATAAGGGACATGTGCATAGAATCATAGAGTTGGAAGAGACCACAAGGGCCATTAAGTCCAGCCCCCTTCCATGCAGTAATATATCATCAAAGCAGTAATATATCATCAAAGCACTCCCAACAGGTGGCCATCCAACCTGTTTAAAAACCTCCTAAGAAGGATATTCCACCACACTCTGAAGCAGTGCATTCCTCTGTTGAACTGCTCTTGAGCATCTATGAATTTTGGTATCCACAGGGGGTCCTGGAACCAAACCCTAGTGGATACTGAGCACCCACTGTACTCGGAAATGGTTTGCCATTGCTGTCTTCTAAAAATAGCCTAACAGCACCTGGTCGCCCTTCCAAGTACTAACTACACCTGACCTTGCTTAGCTTCAATGATCAGATGGAACCCGCATCCCTTCCAATAATTCACAGATGAAAACTGAGGCACTTGCTGCCAAGCAACATCAACATGTGGTCAAGATGGCAAGGGTTATGAAAGGTTATGAGGAACAACATACAAGTGAGGAGAGGCTGTAGCATTTCACTTCCTCCTCCGTCTCTTTTTGTCCTTTCCTTTTCTTCTTTTTCCTTTTCTTTCTCCCTTTCCTCCTCCTCCCCCATCTCCTTCTCCTCCTTGTTCTTCCTCCTTCCGCCTCGTCCTCCTCCTTTCTTCCTTTTTCCTCCTCCCCCTCTTCCTGTTCTTATTTTCCCTCTTCTTCTTCCTCTTTCCCCTTCTTTTTCCTCCTCCACCTCCTTCTTCTCCGTGCTTCTCTTCCTCTTCCCCTTTTCCTTTCTCCTCCTCCTGTTCTGTCTTCCTCCTACTCCCTCCCTTTGCCTCTTTCTTCCTGCCTCCTCCTCCTCCTCCTTTTTTCCCTTCCACTGCCTCCTGTTCTTCCTTTTCTCTCTTCTTCTTTCTCTTCTCTCCTCTTCTTTTTTCTGCATCCACCTTTCCCTCTTCTTCCTCCTCCTCTTCTTCTTCCTCCTCTTATTTTCCTTTCCCCCCTTCTTCTCTTTCTTACTCCCCTCTTCTTTCTTTTATATGATTCCTTTTTCCCTCTAAAGGGAACTCAAAAAATGAAAACAAATACATATAAAAGCATTTACAAAGATGATACGTAAAAACATATAAAAATCTACTATTAAAATATAGTTGAACAACTTATAGACTTAAATATTTTCAACCAGAGGCATTAAACTCTATCCTGATTTCTGTTTCTGAAATCTGCTCTTTTGGGCAGAACTCCCTTCCCATTTTTGGTGTGTATTTTGCCCTTGTCTGTTGGTTCCCATCCGTTTTTTTCTTCTTGGTGCTGCCACAGCCAATGAATGAACGAATTCTTACCAATGAGATCATACCATACCAAGGACGGAAGGCAAAGTGTGAGTTAGATGGATTAAACCAGGGTGCAAGGAAGAGTAAAATGCATCCAGATGGCCAATACCACAAGTTATAAGGGAGGCTGAAATACTATATGATTGCCAACCAACTTGAAACACACACACAGACGCAAGTACACGCCACACTGTTCCACACCCTCACTGCTTTTGTTTTGTTTTTCAATTTTTGCTTTTGGGTAAAGAGATGAGCTTTATGTCAGAGCTTGGAAAAATTACTTTTTTAGACCACAACTCCCAGAATCATCCAGCCGGCATGACCTGTAGAAATTTTGGGAGTTGTTTCCAAAAAAGTAACTTTCCTCAGCTTTGGTTTAGATTTGAATTCTACAGATTTGGACAGTATTTGTGGCAGGCTACTTGGTTTTGTCCCTGGTTGCATTCCATACCTTGCTCTGGAAGCCTCCTGTAATTCCCCCATTAACATTAATAACTTTAACATTAATTAATTAATTAATTAACAGCAGTGTGGTGCTGTGGTCAGAGCCTTGGGCTACAGCCCTGGAGACCAGAGTTCAACTCCTCCCTCAGCCATGGAAACCCAGCGGGGTGACCTTGGGCAAGTCATACACTCTCAGTGCCAGAAAACCCCATGATAGGTTTGTCTTAGAGTTGCCATAAGTTGAGAACAACTTAAAGGCACACAACAACAACTAATTAACAAGTGCCCTCTCCTGTTAAATGTGTAAACTCTCCACATGTCAAGATAGGGACCTTTGAATCTTGACAGTAATGATTCTTACCAGATTTGTCCCAGAGACTCATACTCACACCAGTTTTGTTTCTCACGCAAGTTTTATTCCACACACATTTTTTTAAACAAACAAAAGCTTGGAAATTTACTGTAAAAAAAGATTATTTACTATTATCATTCTGAGGCCTGCAAAAGGAGTTAGTTATGATGATAGTGACACTTTAGGAAACTATGCTTTACTTCTTTATTTCCTTATTTCTCAGAAATTTCTTATTTCCATTTACTCTTTCCTGTTGAAGCAAAGTCTTCTGGTTTTTTCCAAAAGCTCCTCATGTTCTTGTTAGTCAACTTCATCAGAGACCTGCATCTTCAACAAAGATCACCACCACCAAGGAAAGGTACAGTTGAGCCCTATCCTATGTTCAGGATCCTATCTTTATGAGGATTTCTCAGCACAGGTTAGATTCCTGCATTGTTGCCCACTTTTCTGGTTGAGCGCTTAAGTGAGTGCTGAATAGCGATTTTTGTTTCTCTCTTTCCAGTGAATGAGTGCACACCCACCAATGTTTCACAAATGAAAACCAGGGCACATGTGACAAAGCAACATCGCAGTGTAGTCAAAGTGGCAAAAGTTATTAATGAGGAAGAACAGATAAGCTAGGTTTGCTTTGGCCTGAGCCTCCTGGGAAGGGCAAGATTTCCACTTCTCTTTTCCTTCCAGCTGAGTTGATTGAGAACAAACTACTTTTGCATTTTGAACTCCATTTGCAACAACTGAAATAAGCTGTGGACAAAGGGGGAAAGTAAGAAGAGGAGAAAGAAACTGAATCATTTTAAAAGCTGCTGAAAAGGTAGAATGACAGAAGATTAATCAGGACTGGCCTTGTTAAATTGGGACAGTTGGCTTTTATGATACTGTTCACTCCTCATTAGAATCCGTGCTTGCTTATTTCTAACACTGAGGAGGGCAAAGTGTAACCCTGGGGTCACATGTACCAACCCTTGACTCAGTACTTCAAATACCTCTTTTTCTGGCAAAAAGGTGACATACCTTCTCCTGAAAGCTTCCAGGAATGGCGACGCACCTTTTAAACAGGTTACATGCAAGGAAAGATAGAGCTGGATGTTATCAGCATACTTGTAACATTGAATGTCAAAACTCTGGAAAACCTCTTTCCACAGGACCAAAATGAACTCTGTGAGACCATGCAGGCCACCAGACGGGGGGTGTTGAATAGGTAAGGCATCCCCCTGCACCACTTTCTGAATTCTCCTGTCCAGGAAGGACTGGAACACTGCAAAATAGTTCCTCCAAGTCCCATCCTAGAAAAGCAGCTCAGAAGGTTACCATAGTTGATGTTATTGAAAGCCACTGATAAGTCTAGCTGAACTGACAAGTACATACTCTCCATGTCCAGTTCCTGATACAGACCATCCACCAAGGTCCATCTCCATCCTATAACTAGACTGGAAGCCAGACTGAAATGCATTTAGTTAATTGGTTTTATCTAGGAACCTTTGGTGACCACATGGTCCAGAATCTTGCCCAAGAAAGGGATAAACTGATCTGTAATTAATTAGTATGTTGGGGTTCAGGGAGGGTTCAAGGAAGTACCCCAGAGCTTCTTTTAGGCAGGATGGAAACCTATTATGTTACAGTGAACTACTCTTTTTGCCCAATTGGCCTCTGCTTTTATGAGCCAGGAACGGCCTGTTCAGTATACATGTGGCGGCTCTTACCTCTCCAAGCATCCTGTCCGTATCCCCGATCTGCACAGAGTGAAAAGTATCCAGTAGGACTGGACAAGCAGAAGCTAAGGTTACATCCACTGGACTGCAGCATCAAAGTTAGAGGAGATCTGAGCAATTTTATTTGCAAAATGTTGTGCAAATGCTTCATAGCAAACTGCCTAGTGATCTGTGTGTTCTTCTTCTGGGTCAGAGTGTAGAAGGCCCCAAACCATTTGAGGCAGTTCTTTGGCTGAAGCCTAGCAAACGAACAACCTGACTTCACTTCCAGCACTAAGCTGGAGCTTGCTGCCCACTCACCTCCTGTGACAAATACAATTGAAGCCAGGGGGCTTCTGCACCACATGTTGGGGAAACACATTTAAAACTCGTGGACACTGATCACATCATAGGCTCAGCTGGAGAAGGACAGAAGAAAGTCAACAAACAAGTAAATGCTGGCTGAATCTAATAACACATAAATAATGGTTCAAAACAACAGGGGTCTTCAATAGGCTACAAGGGAATATCAGAATCCATGCAATGACTGTAAGCAGGAAGTTCCTTTCTGGTGGTGGATATTGGCTAAAATAGATCTGTGGTTTCTAAAGGGAAGTGCATTGGAATGTTGACCTTTAAAAACCCAAGATGGGGGTTGTTTTTTGGAAAATTTGTCATCGTAGAGTGGAAGGACTCCATAGCGTTCAACCCCCATGCATTGCAACAAGATTCACTAGGCCTGTGTTATCCCTGACAGATGTTTGTCATCAGTGTCGTTTGGGAGATCTGGCCTCAGATGAAGAGCAAAATATAAGAATGTAACAACAGCCACAGCAGATCAAACCCATGGCAACTTCTTTCATTCCAGAATTCTCTCTCACACAGTGATGCACATCTGGAACTTCAGGGAAGGGGCCGTAACTCAGTATTAGAGCACATGCTTCGAATCTAGAAGGTCCCAGATTCAACCCCCTGCATCTTCAGGAAGGACTAAAGGAGAAAAAGAGAAGCTTCTCTTGTTCTTTCTCATCATAATGGAACCTGGGGTCATCCACTGAGGCTCAGTGCTGCAAGATTCAGGATACATATGGAAATGCCCTTCTTTACACAGTTCATTGTTGCAATTCATTGCTACAAGAACTATTGATGCCTGCCAACTTGGATGGCTTTAAAGAGGGACTAGATAAATGGAGTATGGCCGTTATTGGCTCCTAGTCAGAATGGCTATACATCAGCTCCCAGATCAGAGAGAATACACTTCTATGCATTGAGAGCTGCTGGAGGGGCTGTCCTCTGTGTCTCACCAGTTGGAAAAATACATTGTGGGAGGACATGAGGGAGGGTCTTCCCTGTGGTGGCACCCCAGAGTGGAATTCCTTCCCTGTGTAGACCTGACAGGTGCCAACATTGGGATCATTGCAGTGCCAAGTCAAAACTTGGCTTTTTATTGAAGCCTTTGGGATTAACTGGTTTTATCCAGGATGTTATGTCGTGTGTGTGTGTGTGTATGCCTTCAAGTCACCTGTTGACTTAGGGCAACTCCACAAATTTCATAGGGTTTTGTTAGGCAAGGAATACTGAGAGGTCTTTTTGCCAGTCCTTTCCTCAGTATTTGGTATTGGTGGTCTCTCATCCAAGGACTAACCAGGGCTGGTCCTGCTTAGTGTTGACAGTACTGGCTTAGATGGAGACAGCTTTCTGTATTCCTGGGAAAGAACAGAGTCACAGAGTCATAGAGGTTGAAGAGACCACAGGGGTCATCGAGTTCAACCCCCTGCCATGCAGGAACACACAATCAATGCACTCCTTGCAGATGGCCATTTGGCATCTGTTTAAAAACCTTCAAAGAAGGAGACTCTACCATTGAGGGAGTGTATTCCACTATTGAACTGCTCTTACCAACTGGAAGCTCTTCCCAATGTTTAGCTGAAATCTCTTTCCCTGTAGTTTGAAGCTATTGCTCCATGTCCCAGTCTCTGGAGCAGCAGAAAACAAGCTTCTTCCACAAAATGTCCATATGACATCCATTTAAATATTTAAACATGGCTATCATGTCACCTCTTAACCTTCTCTTCTCCAGGCTAAACATATCCGCCTCTCACTGTATAGACATACCTACACTGTCTCAACATGATGGGATACTTCAATGAAGAATTTTTCTGTCTTGTGAGATGTCTCAGCTCCTGGCCAGAGCAAGACAAGAAATGTTCATTTTTTTCTTATGAAGGTTCCCAGAATGAGTGCTAACTATCTGCGAAAACTCATGTCCTCTTGTTGGTAAGCAAAGGCCCACATATACAGCAAACAGAGACCGACTGACTGGCTGTTAAGGAAAAGATACATGCAACTGGTCCACTGTTTTTAAATTGTTAATAGTCAATTAAACAATGCAGCAGTGATTGATGGATTGTACAATGGTGCAAGCTTGCTTCTTTGGTGCAATTTTGCTTCATTTCATGCAAACAAATATCATTCTTGCTTTCACGTCAAGAGCAGGGCTGTAAATCTTCATTTGAAGAATTTCAAATTTTTCTGTCCATTAAATGACATTAACAAGAGCATTGCATTGCAAGGCTTGGGTTTTCTTTTGGTACAAACTGAATTATCACAAAAATGACAACATGTGAAAACTCACAGTGGCCATTTCCGCACTAGACTGTTGTAGTGTTATTATTCCACTTTCAACATCCTATGGAATGGTATCCATAGAACTCTTCTCCAGCACTATATTTCAAATGAACTGATTTTCTTCCTATCAGCTTTCTTCACTGTCCAGCTTTCACAACTGTCGCTAGAAATGGGGAACATGATGGCATGGACAATCCTAACTGTAGTATTTAACCATATATCTTTACACTTCAGGATCTTGTCTAGTTCCGTCATAGTGCCAAGCAAAATGCATCATGCAGACATAGCATAAAAGTATAGCAGGTGGAAGTTACAGCTCCATGATGCAGAATCCATGCTGTGTTTCCTTTCTCCTTTCTGTTCAAACCTATCTTTTGCACACTGCCCATCCTTGAAATAGCCATATAGTGGCTGGTAGAGAGCACGGGATATCTGAGAAGTGTCTGGCTCTGTTTCTATAGCCAGGCACACAACAGTGAAGGCATCCTCTGGGATCTCCCAGGGGTCCTCTAAAGATGCTGGAGGATAATGTCATCATTGTGCATCTGGCCAGAGGGACATGGCCTGATGCTTCTCCAGCATCCCCCCAACACCTCCACCGGCTGTATAGTGGTGTCTCAAGGATGGGCATAATGCAAAAAGTGGGTTTAAGGAGCAGTTTGGCTATGGTGTCTGCCATGACCAAAAAAGTGAGTTACACAGACATAGGCTGTTCTTAATTGTGCACAACTCACTCACAGGATGCTGTGAGGGCTTTTGCTTATCTCACCCCTGTGGCACCAAATGGAGGACCTTCACTTATCCCATTACTGTCAACATTCTGCATGTCCTCATGTTTCCTCGGTGAGATGCTTGCTTCTTATCATCCCACAGCTAGAGAGCACCACCCATGAACCACTGCTGCCACCACAGATATCATGAATAAAACCAGCAGCACTATTGTAGTATTCCCAGAGGCACAGGAGAATAATACAAAATTTATTAAACAGAAGTACAACATGCAGTGAAAGATTACTTACTTAAGCCCTGAAAATCCTAACTGCCACTGCTAATTCTTTCCCTGTCTCTTTATAATTCTAACTGAACCCAGCAAACTGTCCTGAGTCTAGAGCCATTTCCACACCAGCCTGTTATAATGCTATTATTTCACTTTCAACATCCTGTGGAATCCTAGGGTTTGCAGTTTAGGGAGGCGCCTCAAAGGCCCCACAAAAATAATTTTACCCCATCACTGGGTAAAGAGAATTATTTTATGTTTCCCTGTTTCCCCCTAAATCCTTGAGACAAGCAAGGATTTAGGGCTTTCCGCCTGACACTGTTATAGTGCTACTATTTCACTTTCAAAATCCTGTGGAATTCTCAGGTTTGTAGTTGACTGAGGCCAAAGAGCTCTCTGGCTGAGAATGGTAAATGTTCCTCCCTAAACTGCAAACCTCAGGATTCCATAAGATGTTGAAAGGGGAATAATAGCAATATAACAGCGTTGTGCAGAAAGGCCCTTACGTTTTACTGTTTGCTCCACAGGGTCTTCCCAAGGACACTTTGCATGTCGGTTGCATAGGGACAGAGGGAGGGCGATGAGGGTGGTTCGCCCCTGGCGGCAATGTTTTTGGGGCATCCCAGCCCATAGCCATGCCCCTGCGCACACTGGCCACACCCCGACACACTGCGGCCACGCCACCACACACAGTGGCTACACACCCTGCACTGTAGCCCTGCCCCTCCCGTCCCCCCTCCACACATTCCGAGCTCTGCCACTGTTGCATGTTCAGCAGGATCAAGTGGCAAAAGTTTTTCCTGTGGAGTTCCATCTCTAGCTGTATTTTTTTTAAAAAAATCAGAGTGCAATCCCATTAAAGAAATTGCCCGCATTCACTAAAATTGTATGTAAGGGGAAAAGGTTCAGCCTAGCCTTTTTCCTGACCATCTAGCCTAGACTAGGACCATTGCATCAATTTTTAAATGGCGTGATAGCTTTATTCATAATGTTGATGTGTGAAAAAGATCTTAGTTCATGGACCATTTTTAAAACCACCCATTACATGAAAGCTACTCTTCCAAGAGGTTGACAATGAACCTTTAATGCTGTTGGAAGCTGGACTACTCGTCTCTGTTCTTGAGCAAAGACCTTACCAAACAGGCATTTAGTGATTAATTGGCTGGAGGGAGTTGTATTTTGCATGGTGTGTGTGCTGTATTTTTAATGTTACTATATCCATTTCCACATCAATAGCAATAATAGCATTTATTTCTATACCGCCTATCAACTAGTGTTATCTAAGCGGTTTACAATGTATTTTAGCTAATTGCTTCCAACAAGCTGGGTACTCATTTTACCGACCTATGAAAGGATGGAAGGCTGAGTCAACCTTGGAGCCTGGCAGGATCCAACTCACAACCTTATGGTTGCAGTACTGGCATTTAACCACTGCGCTACCAAGGCATCACACTGTTTAGAGCTATTATTCCACTTTCAACATCCTGTGGAATCCTGGGAGTTGCAGTTTAGAGAGGGGCCTTTAGAATTCTCAGCCAGAGAGCTCTTTGGCCTCAGTAAACCATAACTCCCAGAATTCCACAGGATGTTGAAAGTAGAATAGTAGCACTATAACAATATAGTGTGGAAATGACCTAAGTTTTAAATAATTTTACACATTATACAATTGAATGGCAGTTTAGTATGAAAACTGGTTTAATTGTGTGTTATTTTTTTTTTTTTTAAATATTATTATCAGGTTTAAAGCTTTTTCTTGTTTTAGCATTTTTTCAGCCACCTTGAGTCTCATGCTGCAAGAAAGGCAGAATATCAAAGAAAAAAAATAAAAGCCATCTTGTTTGTACTTTTTAAAATCTATGTTTTAACCTATGTTTTATATGGTTTTGATTCTACTGATGGTTTCAGCAATAGAATTAATTTAAAAATAACAATGATAAATAAATATAAATAAAACAATTAATTTTCTTTGGCAAAGACTGCATGGTCAGAGCTTGGAAAAGTTACTTTTGGGGATAGCAACCCCCAGAATGCCCCTAGCCAGTGCAGACTTTCCAAAAATGTAAGTTTGGGTATATCCACACTACAGAATTATAGCATTTTGATACCACTGTAACTGCCATGGCTCCATCCTATGCAATCCTGGGTTTTGTAGTTTTGCAAGGAAGCATTAAGGAATTCTTTGCCAGAGAGCTGCAATCATGTAGTTTGGAGAAGTGGACTAGAGACTTCTGAGTCAGTCACAAAACTGCCACTTCCAGAAATTCCATATGATAGACCCAGGACAATTAATAGCATTAATTAATTAATTAATAGTGTCCTACGGGAGTGCTACAATTACCTGAACTGACCAACTAACATGGCCACCCAACTGTTCAGAAAAGCAACTTTGTCTAGCCTAGCTCATCATTTAGCAAGGGTTTGCCGAAGACTGTCAACATCACTGACAGTGGAAGACTTTGCTACATGTTCAAGCTGCCCTCTAGTGGCGAAAAAGAGATATTACCTAGAGTTCTGGCAAGAGTCCAGTGTTTTAGGGCCCGTTTTGGGTGATGATTACCTCTCATTCATCTTTTCTTTATCCTCTGTGGTCAGAGAAGGGATGCCACAGTGCGGCTAGCAGTCTGAATGCTGAATATAAATTCCACCTTATCATAGCCCACTTTTTAGATAAGTGAACTTGCTGGGTGACCTTTATTGCCTCCAAGCTTTTGCCCTGCATTGGCAACATGCAGCAAATGTGTACAGTAACACTGGCCTACTCCACAGGGCTGTTGTACAGATTACTGAGATTTCATAAACTTCATTGAGTTTATGTCTCATGTACTGCAATTGCTTGGCGTACCCAAAATGTGGTGGATAAACCTTAGATGATTCAGATGATTATTCAGATGATTATGTTAATGTCATGGGACATAAGTTTGATTGACTACCTCCTCCCCGATTTTGGGTGATGTTCCAACCTGCACCAAAGAGGAGATCTGAGCATGGAGCCCCCACTTTGGCTCCTCTGAACCACAAAGTAGGTTTCCATATTAGGGTCTGGACCCTCTTCTCTGGTCCTCAGTGGGGCGGGGGAAAGAAGGAGGAAGAAGGAGAATGAGAGAACCACTTTTAAAAGTGTAACATCATTCTTGTGGGAGGACATGAGAGAGGATCTCTCATCACTAGGGCAAGGGTGTAGTTATGAAGAATTTCCCCTGATTAAGAATTCTGCCCTCCAATTTGAATTTTCATTCAATCTCCAAATTTCTAGCGTTGAAAGCAGTGAGGTTCACAGCCTTGGTGTTCTCCTGGTCTCAGTTCTGAGCCTAGATGCCCGCATTTCAGCAGTGGCCAGGAGTGCATTTGCACAGTGAAAACTTGTGCACCAGCTGTGCCCATTCCTTGAGATGTCAGATCTGGCTACAATAACACACACCTTGATTACATCTGGGTTAGACTCCTGTAATATGTTCTACATGGGGCTGCCTTTGGAAATTGTTTGGAAACTCCAAACTCCAACAGGTTCAAAACACGGCATGCAGAATGCTGAACAGGGCAGTTGCACGGGCACATAACACCCTTGTTAAAACAGCTTCACTGGCTAGCGCTAGTCATGACCTATAAAGCCCTATACAGCTTAGGTCCAGACTATTTGAAAAATTGTATCTCCCTTTATGAACCCGCTAGAGCCCTTAGATCTACAGGGGAAGACTTTCTCTGGGTCCTGCCATCCTCAGTAAGGACATGGGATAGAGCCTTCTCAGTGGCTGCTCCCACCCGGTGGAACACTCTTCCATGGGAGGCTAGGCAGGCCCCCTCCCTGCTCTCCTTTCACAGGCAGGCAAAGACATTTGTTTTTAAGCAGGCATTTATTAACAGTGTAGTGCGGAAATGGGCACTTATATTGCTCTGGTTCCATTTTAATTGCCATGGCTGCCTCCTCTGGAATCCTGGGACCTGCAGTTTGGTGAGGCACTAGAGCCTTCCAGAGAATTTTAAAATATCTCTCTGTAAACTGCTAATCTCCACATTCCATTGGCTGGAACCAGGACAGTTAATGCACAATCATATTGCTATAAACACATAGCATGTAAGGGACTGTGGTATGAAGATGCTTCCTATGTGGACTGATGACTGTTTTGTTCCATAGAAATCAGTGGGAACCATGGAATTAACTTTTTATCTGCCTCATCCCTTTATCCACTCATCCTTGGCCCAGGCTTTGTGCCTTGCTATACTGCTTCAGTCTTGGGAACTGACTTATATATGTGGATTGACTCTCAAGAACAATTCATTTTATTGGTTACACTTGAGTTATTGTTAAGTGTTGCGTATTCACCCTGAGCCCTTGGGAGTAGGAGGGTGGTGGGAGGTAACAAATTAGAAAGTATAAATCCATTTGAAATTCCAAGACAAGAGAAATAGTTGAACTTCTCACACATTTGATTGGAATACAAATTTACATTTTATATCAAATTTTAACCCAGAAATTGAATACTGCAGAGCCCTTGGGGCTCTGTTTGCATGTGTTGACTTGAGGTTTTCTGAAGCCATGCCAGGGCATGTGTATCTTGACTCAAATGTAATTTTCTCCCCCCCCCTTTGCTGCTGAGTTTGTTTAAGCAGGAAGTTTAGTATGTTAAGTGATTCAGGGGAAAAAAATTAATCTGGATTGTTCCCAAATTGGCAAGGCAAGGAGTCTTTAAGTTCAGCAATTTGTCTTAAATTTTAGGTTCTGGGAATAACAAAATATTTCAGGATTGCTCCAAGCAAAGCGAGAGTGAATTTATTTGGGAGTGGTAGAATTGTCAGTTGTATTTTGTGATGACAGGCATGGAGTTGGGGAGGCAGGTTCACCTTGGTATCTGTAGAAATCAGCAAAGGGAATCCCTGTGAGAAATATTATATCTTCTGTTGTATGTGTGTATTTAAGAAAGGTCAGCACTGAACATGAAAATAAGGAGGAGATAAATTAGGAATGAAGGAAAGTGGGGACACTGCATCCAGCTGAAGAAGGAGATAAGAGCTCTCAATTGTAGAATACCTGGCCTATTTGAAGATTAAGTATATGTCAAAGGTTGAAATCAAAATAATTCCATAGAAGTTCTATTGAAATCAATAACAAAGAGTCCTGCAGCATCCTAAACAGTAACAGTGCAGTCTTATAAATGTCTACTTGGAAGCCAACGGAAATTAAAAGCACCAGTACTATATAGCAAATAAATAAGCTGAACCAGAGGTGGGTAAAGGCAGATAGATGGCCCCTGTTGTTTATCCTCTTTCTTATCTAAATCTATGAGTAGATGCTACCCTTAGGCTTTATTTCATCTGCCGTTCTCTCATAATTTCTTGTTTCTTCTTCCCCCAGCTAGAAAGAGACAGGAAAGATATGAAGCCCCTATAATGGCTGCCTGAGCAGACTTTCATACCCTTTAGGGCAGTGGTTCTCAACCTTTCTCAACCTGTGGGTCCCCAGATGTTCGTGGAGTTTAGCTCCCAGAAGCCCCAGCCACTATGGTCAATGCTCAGGGCTTCTGGGAGCTGAAGTCCACGAACATCTGGGGACCCACAGGTTGAGAACCACTGCTTTAGGGGCTTCCCTAAATATAGGGTTTCTGCCTCTGTACCGTCTTTGAAAGGATAACCACAAACAGAAGTTCCCATTACAATTGCTCCAATTTCATAGGCCGTTTCTGCCCTACATTGTTATAGTGCTATTATTCCACTTTCAACATCCTGTGGAATTCTGAGGTTTGTAGTTTACTGAGGCCCAAGAGCTCTCTGGCTGGGAATTAGGCCCCTCCCTAAACTGCAAACCCCAGAGTTCCATAGGATGTTGAAAATGGAATAATAGCACTATAACAGCGTAGTGTGGAAATGGCCATAGACATAAACTCATAGCACTAGCCTGTTATATTCTGGAGGGGTAGTAAAAATAACAAATGTTCTTACAGAAGTTATGTCCCATTGAATTGAATGGGGCTTGCTTCCAGGTAAAGGCGGTTGTCAGGAATGGGCAATATGCATACATGCCATAAGCTGGTGTGCACACACACACATATCTCACATACAAGGATAAGAAGATTTAAATCTCTCCTCCTTGCTTGTTGAAGTGAGATTACTGCTGAGGAACAGAGATTAAACTTTCTAACACCTCTGAACAGCCAAGATTGCCAAGTCCACAACTCCACCAGAATTGTAGTCTTTGCTCACTGCCCAGCTGATGACGGAACAGTGTTCTGAGCAAAGTGTGGGAGAGCAACAACAATGAAATCCCTCTTGGCCTATAACTCTCAGAATCTCCAAGCTAGCATGTGGCTGGACTATTCTGGGTGGGGTAGTCTTTAAAAATAATGTTTCCAAGCTCTGGGTCTCAGGACTACTGAGATATTAGACAGAAGGAAGTGAAGCATGAGAATGTCTTGGATTATCAGAAATGACTGCCTGACCAATGCACTCTGCTGGACTATGTCTTGTCCAATGTATTAAGGAATGAGTGGCTTTGGCCCTTTTACTGATTGAGCTTAAGGTAGGGGTGCTGGGTCAAACAAGGAACCGGTCTCCTATCCCTTTAACAGTTGTGTAGAAGAGAGCATTTCACCTGGTGTTGCTCATATGACAAGCAACACTGGGTGAAATTCTCAGTTTTACACAACTATTAAAGGAACAGGCAACCATTGTTGTTGTGTGCCTTCAGGTCATTTTTGGCTTATGGTGACCCTAAGGAGAACCTATCATGGAGTTTTCTGGGGCTGAGAGTGTGTGACACACCCAAGGTCACCTCATGGATTTCCATGGCTGCGTGGGGAATTGAACCGTGGTCACCAGAGTTGTAGTCCAATGCTCAGGCCCTTTTCGCATGGCATTTGCCATGTGACAGGGCCCCTCAAGCGTTGCGTGAATGTGAGGAGCAGTCCACACGACGCGCTCACAATCACGCGATGCTTCAGGGTCTGGCAGGTGCCGCTCATGCGCTTTTTCATTTTCAGCTTTGAGCCAAAAATGGCGCACAATCGTGCATCACTCTGGGGCCCCGTGCACACTTGCCATGTGTGCGGAGCTCCAGAGCTGAGGTGCTCGCGCTTCCCTGCCCCAGTGCAGCCTGGGAAACTCCCAGGCTGCACTGCGGAAGGTAGAGGCGGGGCTCTTGTGTAAGTGGGCGGCAGCTGTGGAGCTGAAGGCACCGGGATGTGAGAGCCTCTCACTGGAGGCTGCTTGCGCGATCCCTGCACCTCAGCTCTGTGAAAAAGTGTGTTGCGGAAAGGGCCTCAGACCACTACACCATTCTGGCAAGCATAGCCTAAGGATAAGATAGTGTCCCTTCCTCCATATTATATATACAGAAGCTGATGGGACTGGCAATGGAGTCTCAACAGCAGAAACAGACTATGTTTCTCCACCACACTTTAGAACTACTTTAAGGAGTGCACCATATGACTCAGTCCTCCAAGAAAAGTTGAAGAGGAGGGAGCTTAGAAGGCACAGCTGAATGGCCGCCGCTACTGTCTCTCAGCATCTGCACCTAAGGCAGTTGATTCACTCTGATTTAATGGTACAGCTGGTTATGTATTTTAACACATCAACCTTTATGAGCCCATATTAATTAAAATGTGCATGCCTCTGCCTCTCTTGGACAATTTATGCCCGCTTCTACAATACTCCCCCTGAAATCTCAGACTCACAGTTTTGGTGTTCTCCGGACTCAACTCTGAGCCAAGATGTCAAGGTTTCAGCAGTGGCCAGGAGTGCATTTGCACAGTTAAAACTTGTGCGCCAGCTGCACCTGTTCCTTGAGATGTTAGATCTGGTTACAGTGACACAAGCCTTGATGACATCTCAGTTGGACTACTGTACCATGCTCTATGTGGGGCTGCCTTTGAAAACGGTTCAGAAACTTCAGCAGATTCAAAATGTGGTAGCCAGAATGCTGACTGGGGCCAGTTACAGGGAGCACATAATTCCCTTGTTAAAACAGCTTCACTGGCTTACCTGGTTGTTTCTGGGCACAACCCAAAGTGGTGGTCATGACCTGTACAGCCCCATATGGCTTAGGTCTGGACTATTTGAAAGACCGTATCTTCCTATATGAATCTGTTCGAGCCCTAAGATCTGCAGGGGAAGGCTATCTCTCAGTCCCACCAGTGTCCCAGGCTTGCCTGGTGAAGACACGGGAAAGAACCTTCTCAGTGGCCACTTTCACTCTCTGGAATGATCTTCCAGGAGAGGCTAGGCTGGCCCCCTCCCTGCTTGCCTTTTGCCAGCAGACAAAATCCTTTCTTTTTAGACAAGTTTGTTATGTGAGCTGGGGAGCTTTTTATTTATTTATTAACCTGTTTTTAAAATTGCACATTGCTATAGGTTTTTATAATTTGATATGTTTTTAATGTTTTTAATTGCTTTAACTGTTTTTAATGCTTTTAACTTATTTTTGGAAGTTGCCTTGGGCCTCACTCTGAGAGAAAAGATGCCATACAAATACAAGAAAGAAAGAAAGAAAGAAAGAAAGAAAGAAAAAGAAAAAGAAAGAAAGAAAGTATCACATGGAAAAGATCTGTAAATCTAGGCTTCAGTTCTACACTGGGAACACACCTGGGTAGAACTACATTCCAGCCTCCTTCCCTGAAAACCCACCTGTCTTTTGCTGGTGTTCCCTGAACATACTGTACATGTTGTACTGTATTAGAGGCTTACTGTGGTTGTTCCCCAAACATAGCAATGTAGGGATTGGGGGAGAGTGGAGAGCAGCCAAGAAACAGCTGGCTGTATTACTGGAACCAAAAGCACAGTGCTGTCATCTTCTGGGACCTACAGAGAATCTGAACGAAGTCCTGGATGATACCTTTATTTTCATATGGCTGGCTATAGCTAGGGTTGGCATACTGCCCAGTAAGCATGGCATCAGGTGCCCTTTTGGACCATTATCTGACCCAGATTCCATGTTTTCATTTTTTTTAAAAAAATCTCTGGCCCTTGTAGTAGCCAAGAAGGGGGCCAAACGTGCTGGCACTCCTCTGTCAAATTGTTCTGCAGGAAACAAATACGGTCCTGCCTTTCAGGCACTACGGAAGGGAGAATAAGCAGGCAGCGGAGGGGCGTACTGCAAGGGGGTAAGGTGAGGTGCGGGAGTGAGGGAGAGAGTAGGAGCAAATGGGGAATCAGTACTGCAGCCAGATTGCACAAAGCAAGGGAGGGATGCGCTGCAGAAAAACAATAGCATCTAGTACCTGCTCAACCATTTGTACCGTTAAAGACTGGCAAGATTATTTGGCACACGTTTTTGTGGAGTGCAGTCCACTTCATCAGATATACAGAGTGCTGCCTCAGTTGGAAGACATTCATACATGTGGTTGGGGTGGGAGGAGGTAATAAGTGTGGTGAGAGGGAATGGAAATGTAATTTGTATTTTTATATTTTGATTATCTTTATTTATGTCTGGCTTTTTGCCCAACACTGGGCCTCCTATGTAAAATGTACAAACATTTATCATTACCTTAACTGCCAGTACCAAACAATAATCGGGTGGGAAAGCAGACATATTAGCATGAGTGTGCTACATACCATGAATATTGGGATAAAAGTCATATGGGTCAAAGAAAGTTAAAGTAGACTGTTTTCTAGCTATAAATAAAATATTTAATCTGTATCTCTAAGAGAAGTCAAACCAGGTTTTTTTCCTTCAGTTATTGCTGTTTGTCTTTCCTTTCCTTTGCATCTTGCCTTGTGGATCAGATATCAGTCACTCAGGGGCTTTCTGTGGTTATTTTCATGGAACTCTAGCTTTTTGTCATAGGGAAAAACTAACGGGGAAAAAAGTGATCTGATGAGAATATTCTGGAAGTTCCTGTGCATGGCAAAATGTTAATCTTACTGTTGTGTGCTGTTATTTGTATTGATTTTGGAATGTACATGCACAATTGACATGCTTCCCCTCTCTGTATTAACCCCCAGAAACAACCTTGTAAAGTAGGTTTGACGAGATGCTGCAGTGACCAAAGGTCATATAGTAAATTCCATCACCAAGCAGAGATTCGAAAGCGAGTTTCCCTATTCCGGTCCCAGCACTTTAGACATTACTCTGTACTCTTTTCTTAGATCAGTTGTAACTGTTTAAAAAATGATACGAAGGTTCAAATGTAATGGAACAAAACAATTCTACAATTAATGTACTGAATTTTCATTATTAGAGTAATTAATTTTCATTATTAGAACATTTAGCGTAATATGAACAATTCACACAATATGCTAATTAGCATATTTCCTAGCAAATAGCTAATATAGTAATTGAGAACCAATGTGGTGTAGTGGTTTGAGCTTTGGACTACAACTTTGGAGACCAGGGTTTGATTCCCTGTTTAGCCATGGAAACCCATGGGTGACCTTAGGCTCATCACACACACTCAGCCCCAGAAAGCCCTGTGGTAGGTTTGCCTTAGGATCGCTATAAGTTGGAAATGACTTGAAGGCACTCTACGACAGTAACAATATCAACAAGAAATATGGCAAACATGGGGATCATTGTGTGGGGAGGTAGCGTTGGGAATTAGAGCTTCCCAGGATGTTAGCCTTATTGGGAAATTCTATGGAAGCTAAAACTGTAAGGATTCAGCCTCCTTTTCGCAGAGTAGCAGAAAATGCATGTCCAAATTTCTGTGTGGCTTTTCTGATCTGAAACTAACTAAACAGACAAAACAAACACAGGCAGTTTCAGGTTACAAACTTAGAAAAGTGTACTAATAACTTCTACATTTACATATGCATCGAGGAACCTACATCCTAACTGGCTAATGAAGAGATCAGTAGTAGCTTTGTTGTTAACTCATCATCTTCTGGTGGAGATGCGAAGCACGGTCAGAGGGAAGAAGAGGAAACAAAAATGGAGGAGAAGAGAGAGATCTCTGAGAAGGGGGCTCTTTTTTATAAGACTGATGACCCAAGCAACAAACCTGGGCCATGTGATCTGATCCCCTGAACACCAAAGGTATTTATGATCATGCAGTTAAATGACACAAAGGCAAATGGTGAAGCTTTGGTGGAGAATGCTCCACCAGTGGTGGAATTGGTGGAAATGGTGGAGAATGCTAGTATTCTTCCAATAGGTAGTGAATTCCTCCCTCCACATCAACCAGAAAATGAGAGACCTATGTAAGATAACAATAGTATGTCACTAATAGGATGCTAGCCCTAGTCATCTGTATACTTGTCCCATGTTTCCCAGCTCAAATGCACAAGACTAGGGTGCACAGCTATCCCTGAATGGGATGACATGGTGTCAATTGTTCCTCTCCCCAGCCACAATTTGTTGGCCTCTATTTTCAGGGGCAAGCTAACACAAAAGACAATGATGTCACACCATCTATTTATTTCACTAAATCTTGCTAGGGAGCAGCATGAGGCAGCCTACATGTCACTGCAACATGCAGTTACGTCCATCTATCAGAAATAGCTCGTCCCAAAAACGAGTAATCCTTTCCTGGAATAAATCAGGCATACCACTGTTGTGGTATAACTGTAACTGTTAGTTACTTTTATAATTATGCCATGGATGTATCCTCCCGACTTAGGTGTGTTTTGCAGCACAGCCCAGCAGCTTGTAGACTCCTGATATTTTGAAAAGTAATTATAAATAACTTATTTACTAGTAAAATAGTGAGAAAGCAAAAAGGTTACTTTTAGGAACTGTAGTATAACAGCAGCTAACTAACCTGGGGTGGAAATTTAATGGTAGCCAATCACATTAAAAAATTACTTTTCAAATTCTAGTTATGCCCCCAGCAGCCTGAAATATCATTACATGATATGGACATATTTTCAGTCTCTAGCCTATTGTCCAAACCATAAGGGCTAGAAGCTTACTTCTTTTTAAAAGATGGAAGCTGAGAGTCTCAGAATGTCATATCCTGCACCTACTTTCAAATTCTGTTCGTGGTTAGAATCCATCGTTATTTTGCACCAGACTGTTATAGTGCTACTATTCCACTTTCAATTGAATCCTCAAAGGCCCCTCCCCAAACTGCAAACCCCAGGATTCCATAGGATGTTGAAAGTGGAATAATAGCACTATAACAGTCTAGTGTGGAAATGGCCCACGTGACCTTGCGTCCCCCCCTTTTCTGGAAAGATTGAAGAGTACAGCAATGTGGGTAACCTTTTTTTTTTGGCAAGTGTTGAGTTTTATTTATATCAGTCATCTCTCCCACTCTTTGAAATTAGATTAAGTTGGTTGTATGTTAATGTCATAAATGTTTCTTCTGGAATAACACTCCTCTGAGCCTATGGGCCATCTCCCTTTTTTTGGGTGGCTCTCTTTGCACATATTTTTCCCATTAACTTAGTAGTGGAGTCAATTGGCAGTGAAGAATCTTCTTCATTAATTTCTTTGTTGGCAAACTTCCTCTCTCTTTCATAATTAGTGACTGGGCGGAATTTGCTGGAAGGAGTGAGGGAGGAGGAGAGTCTGCTGGGATTTGAAAACTGGAATTGATATGACCGAGTGACGCAAAAAGTTAATTATGTCATCATTACAAATGAGTAAGATTTTCCTTATGTTTTCATTTTTTTTCAAAACAACGATAAAAACTGGCAAAGTTAATCCCCCTTTTTATTTGTGTGTGTATTCTGGGGAGAGGAGATACACTTATCACTTAAAGCAGTATGTTTTAGTAGACTATTCAGCAAAAATTAATTGATTAAAATTGATTAAATTGATTAATCTGGAGGGACTACCTGCAAGTCCACCACCTACAGGTCCAGAAGACTAGTTTCTTACATTTTGTGGTCCAAATAGAATCCTAAGCATATTTTCTCAGAAATTTTCCACTTAATGCAGAAACCTGTGCATACTTACTTAGGTGTTCCACTGTGTTCCGTGTGACTTAATGTCTAAATGTACGCAATGTGTTTAGGATCTCAGTCTTGCTTACTCAGAAGTCAGTTCCTAATAAGTGTGGAATAGTTTTGCTGTTATTTGCCTTAAACTTGATTCTAACTTACAGCAAACCTATTCTAAGATTTTCTTGGCACGATCTGTTCAGAGGGTGGGTTGCCTTTGCCTTCTTCTGAGGCTGAGATAGTGTGCCTTGCCCAAGGTCTTTGGGTTTTCAGGACTGAGCAGGGATTTGAATCCTGTTGTCCCAATGTCCTAGTTCAAAACTCAGATTGCTACACCATACTGCCTCCTAGGCTTTGCCCCTTACCTGTCCTACAAATAGGTTCATCCAGTGAGTTTGAATGGCTGAGCAGAGATTCAAAACTCTGGTGCCCCAGAATCCTAGTCCAACATTCAAACTCACTCATAGGGTCTCACAGGGAATTGTTACCATCTGTTAAAAAACAAACAAACCACACCTTCATTGCAGATAGGACGTTAGCAGAGCAGGGAGTGGACTGGCTGAAACCCTGTTGCTTTCTGACAATGTGTCAAGTTCCTCTGTTGTTGTTTTTTATCCTTTCCAGAACAGCCACACTCAGTTCAGAGGTGCAGAAGTAGAGGTGTGCTTGGATGTGAAATGTACATGCTTACATACTGGTGTGCATTATCATGGATATGCAGCACATTTGCTGTCTTGGTTTGGTTGCACAATGTTGCCAAACAGCCTCAGGGCTGTTTAGCAATTAATGCATAATTCCATATGGAGGGATATATATTACACCGAGGGATTTATTTTCTCCACTCTATCACCAGCAACCTCACTTATTTCTGATTCCTCACTCTCTCTACCATCTCCATCTGCTACATGGCTGTATAAACTGGCTTCACTCACACATAGAAGTCACTCCCTGACATTGTGGTCACTGAATGACAATTCACAGAAATGAAAAACAGATTTGGAGCTTATGTGTGAAACTGTTTTCTAGTTGATAAATCTAAGAAGAATAGACTTGCGTTTTCTTTTTTATAAATTCCCTGTAGCTCTTGGTTGAAAAGATGCTTTTAAAATATATGTATATACAATGGAACCCTGCAAAAAAAATAAATAAATCTTAGGCAGGCAGTTTTCCTTTTATTATACCTTTTCTCGTATTCTTCTTATTTCTTATCTCTCTTCATCATTTTGAACAGCACCTGTAGACTACAGCAGCATAAACAAAGCTCAGTGAAGCTGATTTGCTTCTTACATTCTGATAGCAGATTTCTTTTCTTTCCTTTTTTGTAGAATGGAGCTAGATATCATGTTGTTACCATATCCTACTCTCCTGTCCTACAAGATATGCAGTTTTCATAAATTGGACTTATTAATGACTGGAGAACATGATCAAGATCATGCTGACCAGAGACATGTTTGGGGTCATGATGACCTGAGATGGGCTTAGGGTTAATAATTCCAAATAGGATTATGCAGAAAAATCCGACACTAATGGGTTTGTGCTAATCCTTTTACCACTTCAGGCTCTTCTGCATTTTCAAATACAATAGAGGATGAACTGCCCAGATAAAGCAATCAGAGCCCGTCCCCCATTCTTACCCTGTGGAGATCTTCCTTTACCCCCATCTGACCAAACATCAAGAGATAGTCATGACTCCCATCAATGTTTTGTTACTCCAGAGTTAAAGCAATCAGCCCATTCTGGACCCCTTTGTCAGTCCTTTGGGAAAATCATTATGGCTTTATCAATGCACCCCCTTCAGCGTGTGAAATAGGGTATACAAACCTCAGCTTCATCCCCAGCCAATTGTAGTATTTTGGATGTAGCATGTAGTATGTATCATGCTGTGCCCAGACTGCTATTCCTCCGTGCTACCCTCAGATGTTGTCTGAGTCCCTCTACTTTGACCTCCTTCTTCAAGATTGGTAACACCCTTTCCACCCCTAATCTCTCTCCATCCAACCTTTCCCACCTCACTTTCCCATAGCATTTTATGATTCTTGAGAGTGTCTGATTTCTTGTACATTTGTCAATTCAAATAAAATACTTTGTTTAACTTTAAACTGGAGTCCTCTCTACAGTTCGTACTAGTATACGTAAATGAAATGATCATGCTATTACCCTCCTCTTGCAGGCCTCCTTTGAGTTATAATTCCCAAATTCTAAGGAGATGCTGACATTGTGCAGGTGGACCCCAACGTTCTCCACCTCTTAAGGTAACAAAGTGGTCCTCCAAATGTTGTTGGAGTGTAATTCCCAGCATCCTTCACTATGGATTATGCTAGCTGAGATGGATAGGGCTTGTAGTCCAACAACACCTAAAAGGCCTCATGATTTCCACCCTGGCGCAGTGTGTTCCCATGGGTAGAGCCACAATTAAAAATAACCTGTTTTGTCTCTTTAAGAGCCAGCAGCTGTAAACCACTGTCAGCCCTGTCTTCTCCCAACCTGTGTCCTACTCTTGTCCAGCCTTTCATTTTAAACTCCCATGGGGTAGTATAGGATTTTGGGTTTGTAGAATAAGCTTGCCGAATGGATGCCTAAGAAAATGGACAAGGAAGTGGTAGAAACAAGGGGCACACCTCCTTTTGTAGTTACAAGTTTATTAAATAGATAAGGCAGTGCAATTCATTGGTTGTGTTCATGGCTATGGACACTGCAGTCCTTATCAATGCTTGGTTTATTGTGCAGAATCAAATGGGTCAATTGAATGGGCCTGGCAACAAAATGTGGCAGTAGGATGGAAGAGCTCCTTCTAGGCTTTTTTCACAGCTCCTAATTCCACTGGACTGATCTTTTCCTTGCTAGAAAGGGTGAACTGTCTCTCCTGAAATGACAATGCTCCTTTTAAAATATGTCCACAAGTCCCCAGCACCATTTAGCATTTTTTAAAAATGCCTATTTTTCACAGAGTCGTAGAATCAGAGTTGGAATGGGCCTTATGGGCCATTGAGTCCAACCCCTTAGGCAATGCAAGATCTCCAGCTAAAACATCCCCGGCAGGTACCTCTTTTGAAGATGTCCAAAGAAGTACCCAGCTATCTCTCTATACAATTGGTTCCATTATCAAAATGCCTTTAATGTTCAATTGGAATCTACCCTCCTGTACCTTCCAACCATTAGACCTGGTCCTACCCTTTGGGTTGGCAGAGAACAAGCCTACCCTCTCCTCTCTGTGACAGCCCTTGAGGTATTTAAAGAATGCAATCATGTCATCCCTCAGTGTTCTCTTCCCCAAGCTGAATATGCCCAGGTCCTTCAACCTTTCTTTTCATATCTCTTATCATCCTTGTTCCCCTCCCTGAACTTGCTCCAACTTGTCTATATTCTTCTTAAAATGGGACACACAGAACTGAATATAAATGAGGCCTGATTGGCACAGAATATAGTGGGACTATTACTTCCTTTAATTTGGAAACTATGCTTCTATTAATGCAGGCTAAGATAGCATTCGCCTTCTTTGCTGAAGCATCACACTGCTGACTCATATTCAATTTATGATCAATAATAATCCTAAGGTCTTTTTCACATGTAGTACTACTGAGCAAAGTATCCCCCATCTTATACCTGTGCCTTGTTTTTTGTGTGTGGCCTAAACGTAAAATTTTGCAATGGTTCTGACCAAATGTGATTTTTATCAATTTCTTCCCAGTTTTCTAGTTTATCTAGATCCTTTTGAATCCTGTTGCTATTTTCTAATATGTTAACCACTCCTCCCAGCTTTGTATCACCTGCAAATTTGATAAGGATTCCCCACCCGACCCCATGATCTCAATCATTGATAAAAATGTTGAAGAGTAATGGTGGTAGGACAGGGCCCTGGGGCACTGCACTTGAGTCTGCCTTCCAGGTTGAAGTGAAGTTATTGATGACAACTCTTACAGCCTTGTTTTCCAACCAATTATGGATCCATTTGACAGTTTTCCCACCTACTCCACATTTAATCAATTTGCTGATCAAAATATTATGGGGAACTCTAGAAAACACTTTGCTGAAATCCAGATAAATGACATCAACAGCATTCCCACCATCTAGTTTGACAGGATTTATTCTTGACAAACTCATGCTGGCTCCTACTGATCCCTGCATTCTCATCAAGATACTTGCAGGCAGGCTCCTTTTTAATCCATTCTAATATTTTTCTTGATAGTGAGGTTAGGCTGACTGGTTTGTTGTTTCTTAGATCTTTCCTCACCCTCTTTCTTCAAAAAAGATGAGCAAATATTGTCCCTCTCTTCAAAAAATAGTTGCTCATCTCCAGTCCTCTGGCACCTTACTTGTTCTCCAAGATTTTCAGAAATGATGGAAAGTGGTTTCTTGAGTACACCAGCAAGTTCCTTCAATACTCTGAGAACCAGAAGTAGACCGGTACTTCTGGTAAACTCTAAGTTGTATGTGTTTGTGTGTGGAGCATTTTTGGCAGCCCATATGGCCCTGAATAAGTCCTGGGCCAGAAAACACTTGCTATAGTTGCCCATCCTTGCAATATGAAATAAATCATTATTATTTCAGGTGCCAGTCAGTCGATCACACCCCTTGTTTAGGGGAAGGTTGCTCCCTTTCTCCTGCCTTCCATCTCTTCCTCTTCCTTCTAAACTTGAAACTTCAACATTGAATACATCTGGGAAACCAAGATGTCCTTTTCAGCCCATTTGGGCAGTCTGGAAATATATAACCATATGCTGCTGCATTCCTCGGAAGTCCCCAGCATAGGTAGAAATCACTATTTCATTTTTTTTTTTTTTGGTGGAGGGGCATTTCCCTTGGCCCATATCCTCCAACTGTCCCAGTTTGGCAGGGAAAGTCCTGATTAAGCCTCTGTCATCCCACTTTTTCAGTTACCCAGTACTCTAACCACTATACTGCACAGTCTCCCTACTGATTTTAAGATGTCCTCTGGCTTGCAGGATGGAGGAAAAAGGCTTTTCCACCAGCCATCTGAGAAGCATTAAGTGGTACAAAAACTTGTGAGTGACAGAGCCCTCGGTATGGCCCACATGAGTCAGTATTTAGCTATGCATTTTTGTGTGGGTCAGTCAGCTCTGGTTGAGGCAGTGAGCAACAGCTCCCCAAAGGGCTGAATTCATGAGGCTGAAGACAGGGCTGTGTATATCTATCTGCTCAAAGGTCAGGCCACCCAAAGGGCCAAATGGGAGAGAGCTTCAACTGCACCAGGGAGGTCCCAGGCCTTAAATGCTAGTTACTCATCGACAGCCATCCCCTATGGGATGTCCCAAGAGCAAATTCCTTGGGTGTAACTTCTTTCATGCTTTTACTGGAATATGTACTTGCGTGCATGGCGGAGAGGCTTCCCATTTGTCTTCAGTCTGCAACTCAGAAACCACAAAAAGGCATTTTGATGAGGAGGGCCTTTAAAAAAAGAAGGACACTATAATTCATAAATGAACATTCCTGCCCCTTTCATAAATGTGTTGCTCCTCTTTTGTTGCACATCTCTCAGGGCCGGCCCTACCATTAAGCAGAATGAAGAAGACACTTCAGACAGCACTTTTGAGGGAACACAAAAAGGCAGCAAGTGTGTGTGTGTGTGTGTGTGTGTGTTATGGCCAGGAATGGGGAGAGTTGCCTCTGTCGGCTCTGCTAAAATAACTGGCCTGCTTTAGGGTACTGTGCATCCTTCAGGTTGGAGTAAAGGTTAGACTAAGGCCCTTTCCACACGAGGAGAGGAAATCGTGCTGCGACACTACTGGCCGTTTTTTTCTGTATCTGTGCTAACGTGGACTTTAATTTACAAAGTTCCATATGGCTCTAACGTGAACTGGTCTAGCGTGTGTTAACAGATCCACACTATTTTCTCATGGCCACTCCTGTTAGTCTCCTTACCTCGCCCCCTTCGGCTGTGATTGGCTGTTGTTGTTTTTAAAATGGCTCCGTGTGTCATTATGCATTTGCTCATGTGTGCACCTATGCACAGCCACCTAGGTCCTCCCACGATGCCTCCCTCCCTCCCTCCCTCCCTCCTTTTAGCCTTGAGTTATTTTTAGCCTGAGAGTTTTTCCCCGCCCATTCTTTCTGCTGTTTTCTGCTGGCTTTGCAATGGAGGAAGAGGTGATGACTGACGTTGCCAGGGTCCTTGGGCCATTTATGATGGTTCTGGGAGTTGTGATGGCAATGATGCAAAGTCAGTGGGCCAGAGATAGAGCGAGGAGTACAGGCTCTATCGTGACCATGAGGAGGGGGACTTTAGTTTATATGTGCCCCTGCTTGGAGGCTCCTCGTGGCGTGTGCTATGCCCAAGAAGATGGTGGGTTCGGGAGAGGATGCACAGGTGGGCCGAAGAGGTTCTTGCAAAGTGAGACGATGACCAGTGGCTCTACCACTTCAGGATGACCAAAGCCACCCTGTTCAAGATTGCAGACCATCTGCGTCCCCACCTGGAGAGAAGAACCACAGAGATGTGGCAACCCATCCCTGTGAAGGAGAGAGTGGCCATTGCTGTATGGTGGCTGACAACCCCACTGATCTATCGCAAGACGGCGAACACTTTCGGCTTGGGGATCTCCACAGTAGCGGTGATAGTCATCGAGGTGTGCCTGGCAATAGAGCATGTGCTTCCGGCATCCACTGTTTGCCTTGGAGACTATCGGAGGGTGAGTACTCTAAAACCCAATCTTCCCCACACTACATAGCTCTGCAGTCAATCCTGTGCAAGCACTACAGCACTATGGGAGGCTCTCTGGCCGCCCACCCCCAAGCAAACCCTATCCTCTTCACCCAGGAACACATGGAACATGCAGTCTTTCCTGGCCTTACACTATTCCTAAACACTGAACCCATTGCACCGCGTCCTAGTCTTGGCAGCAGGAGAAAGGGGGCTTGCCCCGTTCCTGCCAGGCAAATACATGGGGTTACAGTGGGGAACTTGCGCAAAAAAGGCAGGGGGAGAAAAATGAGAACTACCCTCTGCTCCCTGGGACACATGGCACGTTTAGTCTTTCCTGGCCACGGCATCCATCTCTCTGCCCAGTGGGCAGCGCTTACCCTGGCCTTCAGCTGTCAATAAGCGCCCCAGGCAGTTTCACACACAATTTACATGCGCACACACAAACCCTAGCCTCTTTCTCTCTCCCCCTCCCTCTATCCCTCCCTTAGTCTCCCTTTTCTCATAATCTCTTTCAGCCTCATGGTGGCACTCCCTCAGCTGAAACCGAAATATAACAAAGGCCAGCATTCAGTGCTTGTCG